>OZ038494.1:4382500-4510000 GCA_964036315.1 Acanthosepion esculentum
GAGAACAAGGAGTTTAGATAAAATATGCCAAAATTTATTATTGGCAGAAAAAAGGAATACACTCAAGGAATCGAGATGTTTTAAATGCTCTGAGTGGTCGTGCTGATAGTTGACTATTGGTCTTAGAAGCATTAACAGTTAAAGAAGACCAGAGCAACTTGAGTGGTGCCAAAGGTTGATTGACAGTTGGTATATTGAGTTAGCAGTTGTAACCCAGGGCAGAGAGTTGTTACCAAGATGAAGATGAAATCACTTGGGAGGTATCAAAAGACAATAGGCAGTCAGCAAAGGTTGATAGACGGCATGTTGGGCCAGTACTAGCAGGCAGTCTTAGCTGAGGGTAGGTGGCTGAAACCACAGTGATTTGCAAGATGATGAGCAGAGGGAGTGAAACTTGGATCACCGAGTGGATTGGTAGAAGATGTGGTCGGTGGGAGTCAGTTGGTTGCTGGCGGTTGCTGCTGATCTCAGCTTGGTGGTCACTGGTTGCTAGTGATCTCTGATGATCACAGGTTGTTGGTGGTCACTGGTGACTGCTGGTTGCTGATGGTCACTTGTGTAGGAATGTTACAACAGCAGAGGGTTTTGATACTACTCCCAGTTATAAATGAAAGTCATAAAAATAATTCTAGTTTTTTTTATAATGCAAATGGTTATAATAAAACTATGAGCAGGAAAGAAATAGTATTGCTTTTGGATAACCAGCGTACAATGTACAGAATTAATAAACTCGAACAAACGGTTCAAGGTTAAGTGGAAGGAGTCCATTGGCTGAATCCAAAATAACAAAGTAGTATGTTGCTATGATATTACTCATTAAGATCTTCAACAAGAACCTTTCTTGTTGAAGGTCCCAATGGAAATCTTTGTATTCTGTCCTATCATCAAATATCACTGACATACCATAATTGTTGTCAGAAAAGAGAATAAATGAGTTATCATTAAGGTTAACCATTCTCCATTAACTACGTTAGGTTGTAGCACTTGGAAATTGCTAACACTATAGGCAGCATTAGTTAGCATGAATAAGAAGTACTTTTTCTTTGAAGAAAAATGTTTCTCTACTGATAAAAGTCTTTGACTAAACAACAAATATCTATAAAATGATATGACTGTTAATATCTCCCAACAATACTCTTTATATTTTCCACACTTCATTCAATAACTCTGTTACCATTATAATTTACTTTCCTATAAGACAGATAAAAACAGTATCCAAATATTAAACTGCGACAAATATGGTCTGATGGATTAGAGGCCATACAGTTAGAAGACCACAATGAATTGTTGCGAGGAGGAATAAAATTGCCTTTTTAAAATATATTTGTCCAAAAATGATCAAAAATGTCATCTTACAACACACTTAACCATTCATTCTATTGGGAGGCATTGTGGAGTAATGGATAGCAGCTTGGATTGAGAAATCGGAGAGCCGAGTTCGAATTCCAGTTAGATCCATTACATTCACTTATATGCTAATACCATTGGGAAAGGTATGAAGTTTCTTCTTCCCACACACCCCCAGCTATGGGTAAAAACAGGGCAGACCATGTTCTATAGCCTTGGATGGCAACTGATTTACCACAGAAAGAAATGGCAACCTACTACGGGAAAAAAATCTGCCTCATCAGTCATGTATCAGAAGATACATGATCACCTAAGCATGTATCACGCATGGCACATAACTGACTGACTATTCATTCATTGGCAACTGATTGTAGGGCAGGGTTGATCTGATGGTTAACAAACTCATCTTGCCAATCTATTTACTACCAATGTAGTAAAATCAATCCTCTTTGGGTACATTGCTACTGTAGCTTTTTGACAAGCTAATCTAATCTTAGAAAACAATAATAGCTACTTTAAAGATTGCAATCCTTACTTGATGCTCCATATTTGTAGCCTTGTGCCAGACTAAGTTAATATCCATCATAACATGTAACATATAGTATTACATTTTCTTTTTCAAAATGTGCTAAACTTCAACAGAAAGACGAATGGTAAGATTGACATAAAATGAATCATTTTTATTGCGAGGTTTATGAACATTCAATTGATATTTTTTTGAGATGATTGATTTGGAATGTTGAAATTTAAACGGAACAAAGATATCTCTTCATGATTAAAATATATGAATTAATGTTAAGTGAGAAAATCTGCATGTTCTTTCTTTCTTACATGGAAAATTTCTACAACTGCTACTTCAGCTGAAATTTCAGTTTGTTTCTTTCATTTTATTCTTTCGTTTTTGTTATTTAAAGCTCAACTGCTTCTCAAACATCCTCTACAGAGGCAAACAGTACAAGAAAAATATTAATTTACAGACTATCACAGTATGAATATAATTAGTTGTAGTTTCATCTAAGACTTGTTTGATGAAGATGAGTTTTTGTTTCCGAGTAAAAATTAATTGTATGGAATGTCTTTTTTGTGAGTAGGGAAAAAGGATTATTTTAGCAAGTTTAACAAAATGTTGAAATGTAACTGTACTAGTTTTAGAGATAGAGGAAAAGAACACATTGAAAACAAATGAAAAACATTTATAGTAAATAAAATTAAGCTGAAGAGATATATATATATATATATATATATATATATATATATTATCACAAAGTGGAAAAAGTTTTCTTATGATGCATTTCATCCTTTCGGACTTCATCAGACAAATTTAGTCCAGTGAAGTCCTAAAGGGTGAAATGCGTCACAAGAAAACTTTTTCCACTTTGTCATACATTTTTCTCCAATATTGTTCTTGATATATAAATGTTGTTTTCTCATATATAACAACCACGGTGATAATGTCACTAAGATGCAAGAGGCTACTGGGTGTGAAAGAGAATGAAAAGGCTTTAGAATGAACTGGAAACCCAATCCTAAACAAGGAACAAGAGATAAACCTCTACTCTTGTTCAAAAGATTGAGGAAGAGTGTGAACTGGGCAATGGAAACCAGAAGAGAGTTCCATAAGTGAGAAGTGTGAGAAAAGAAACTGTTAATATAGAAATTACGGCTACATCTAACCATCTCAACTGTAAACTGGTGTGATCTCGACACCAATCTCGTACTGTGATTAAATTAAGAAACTCTAGGTACCATAGTGAAGAGCTCATCCAAACAATTACCATGAAAGTACTTATAGAAAAGACAGAGAGAGACAACCTTACAGCGGTGATCATGTGACTGAAGCCAAGCTGCCAGATCAGTAGCATTAATATTGCTGATTCTTCATTGGATTTTATAAAGAAGGTCAAGATAAATAGCAAGGGCACTAGACAATATGTAGCAGCAATATTCTAACCACGGATAAGTGGTAGACTTATAGATATGTAAGATAGATTCTGGAGAGAAAAATTGTCACACCCAACATTGTGAACTGACTTTCTTTGCAGCTGATCCAGCAATGGATTCAATATAGTCTTTCCACTTATCAGCAGAAAAAAATGAACCCAAGAAAGTGCAATGAGTCACTTTCCTGGAGGTTGGCATCAGCCATCAGGAGTCTCTCAGATGATTAATGGAGAGTGGTTTAGTTTTGTAGGCATTAAAATTACAAGCCATCTTTTGCCCCATTTAACAATGGACTTGTTTTGAATATTGGCTGCCATTTTAACATTGTCAGACTGATAAGCCTTCCTATCGAGGCAGGAGTAAATTATTGTGTCATCAGTGTAGATAACCAAGTTGAGAGCTGATGCCGTTAAGAAGATCATTAATGAAAATTAAAACAGCATAGGACCAAGGATAGAGCCCTTAGAGACACCTGTGTTAGTACAAAAGGATCTAGATGAGTAGCCATTTAGGATAACTTTCATTTCATGATTTGATAGGAAAGACTGGATCAGTTTAGAAATGTGTCTGGACACACTGTAACTTTTCAGCTTGTGGAGAAAACCTGAATACCAGACCCTGTTAAAAGCTTTTGAGATGTCCAATGCTACAGTCCAGGCTTCACCGTTTTTATCTAGAGCATGACTCTTTCCACAATTATTGTCAGTACATCAGCAGTTGATCTGGAGAAACAAAAACCATATTGCTTGCCTGAGAAAAGACACTTTGATGGGAGATAATGAACTAAATCAGGATTGATTAGGGCCTCTAGGAGTTTCCCAAAAAGAGATAGAAAGCTAATAGGCCAGTAGTTGGAAGGCTCACCAAAGTTCTTAAAAACTGGAACAACAGATTATGACATCCAGCAGGCAGGAAAGCAGTAGGCAGCAAAGCATTTATTATACAGTTTAGAGAGAACAGGAGCCAGGTCGGGAGTACACTTCTTAATGACTATACTCTCACGCACACACACACACACACACACACATATAGATATATATTATATATATATATTTTTATATGGCTTTCCACAACTCAAAATCCATACTCAACAAAGCATCTCTCTAATAATGTAACACAAGAACTCACCCTCTCTCTTTGGATATATAATAGCAGTTGCTGAATGCAAAGACAATTAGGTGAAAAGGGACTGACAGCCACAGCAACAGGTGGGAGCCAAAGCTAAAAATAGATTCTCATACACGTGATGAATTACATGACCAAATACAAATGATTGAGCAGGAAAAGATCAACAAAAACCAGTTGGTGTAATGAAGTTCAAAGGAGATGGATCATCTATAAAATTCTCATGTGAATTAATTCTCTGAACTGAAGAGAAGGAATGCCATCCCCAACTCTCGTAAACTCCAAGCACAGAATTAAGTGGAACAAATCTTGTGTGAATAATCCCTCTTCTACTTGCTACAGTTAAGCAAGAGGTATCACATGATAAAGACAAACTCCAATTTAACACTATGTTGCTTATATTAAAGGCATAGGTGAATGGCAAAATGTTACAGTCAACTAAGAAAGGCATATGTCATATACTAAATTGGATGAAGGATTTGAACTATGAATTCTGCACAGATAAATATATGACTCATATAGCGTAGAATGTCCATAACCAAGTGAATATCCACAACCGAATAATGAAGGTGACATTGAAGAAAGAATAGATCAAAGGACACTGATACTTGAGCACTCAAACTGATTCAAAAGTAAAAAGGACAAAGAGAAACATAAGATAAAGAGAGAGAGAAAACAAAAAAAGAAAATCTTATTTTATTTCAGATGAATAACTGAAGCTTTTACCCTCACAAAATAACGCATGTATCTTTCTATGCAGAAATACATTTATAGTATTCATATTTCCATGCATTCCCTTGCCTAAATGTTTCCATGTATTATTTAGTTGTAATTAAATCTTGTTAATTTGTATATTGGTGTTTTGTCATTTATTACTGTTGGTTATCATTTTGTATTCCTGTATTTGACCCTGCGAAGAATCTGACGAACATAGAGTGGTAAACCTGATGTCTTCTAGATAGTGAGTTTTTTTGTTTTTTTTATTCTTAAACTTTGTGCTCCAGTAAATGTCTGTAATAATATATATATATATATTTATATATATATATATATATATATATATAACAATATATATATATATAACAATATATATATATATATATATATATATATATAACAATATATATATATATATATATATATATATATATAACAATATATATATATATATATAACAATATATATATATATATATATATAACAATATAAACAGACTAAATAAAATAGACTACCCATAATGCACCACTGACCCTTATATAAATAGCCGAGAAAAATAACAGCACTAGTCGCCTGACGATTGCACTAGCATGAAACAGACTGTCGCCTCTAAGTGCTGACTTCCATGTCCACTTTTATATTTACACACGCTCTATCTCTGATATTGAGCACTTTACCCCATAAATATAGCACACTTTAAGACTATATTTCTGCATATAACAATATATATATATATATATATATATATATATATATATATATATATATATATATATATATATATAACAATATAACTATATATATATAACAATATAACTATATATATATATATATATATTTATATATAACTATATATATATATATATATTTATATATAACTATATATATATATATAACTATATAACAATATATATATATATATATATATATAACAATATATATATATATTTATATAACAATATATATATATATTTATATAACAATATATAGATATATTTATATAACAATATATAGATATATTTATATAACAATATATAGATATATATATATAACAATATATAGATATATATATATAACAATATATAGATATATATATATAACAATATATATATATATTTATATAACAATATATATATATATATATTTATATAACAATATATAGATATATATATATAACAATATATATATATATTTATATAACAATATATATATATATATATTTATATAACAATATATATATATATATATTTATATAACAATATATATATATATATATTTATATAACAATATATATATATATTTATATAACAATATATATATATATATTTATATAACAATATATATATATATATTTATATAACAATATATATATATATTTATATAACAATATATATATATATATATATTTATATAACAATATATATATATATTTATATAACAATATATATATATATTTATATAACAATATATATATATATTTATATAACAATATATATATATATATATATTTATATAACAATATATATATATATATATATATATTTATATAACAATATATATATATATATATATATATTTATATAACAACATATATATATATATATATATTTATATAACAATATATATATATATATATATTTATATAACAACATATATATATATATATATTTATATAACAATATATATATATATATATTTATATAACAATATATATATATATATATATTTATATAACAATATATATATATATATATATTTATATAACAATATATATATATATATATATATATATATTTATATAACAATATATATATATATATATATATTTATATAACAATATATATATATATATATATATTTATATAACAATATATATATATATATATATTTATATAACAATATATATATATATATATATATTTATATAACAATATATATATATATTTATATAACAATATATATATATATTTATATAACAATATATATATATATATATATATATATATTTATATAACAATATATATATATATATATATATATATATATATATTTATATAACAATATATATATATATATATATATATATATATATATATATATATATATATATATATATATATATAACAATATCTCTATCTATAAAAGTCAGGATGTGTGTGTGTGTGTGTGTGTGTAACGAATGCACGGCCTCAATTTTCGATGGATTTGCACCAAAATTTACATGCACATGCTCCAAGTTAGTAGAAAGGCCAAGACCAACATTGCATTTCCCAACTCCCATTGATAGTGGAAATAATCGACTTTTTCATGCTTCTTCAGCAGTTTTCATGTAGTTTGCAGCAATTTTCTACTGGCCAGAGTGAGAGCATATAGCTGGCTTCTACGAATAGGTAGGAAGATTCTATTGGCCAGCATGAAAGCCAACGGCTGACTGACACAAATGTTAACTAGCATGCTAACATGCAAAAAAAATTGATAGCTGCATTCGTCACAAGTGGGAAAAATTTAAATCTGCATGTCACTTTACTCCAATTGGCTCATTCGCTTGCTTAAACTCAATGTTGATTCTGATTCCACAGAACTGGGTTGGGTGTGAAAAAGTATTTGTTGTTAACATTCTTTTTTCATTCGGTTTTTCTAGTTACGAGTCCTTTTTTAAAGCTGATCGTTTTGTGTTCATTTTGTTTAGTTCTTTTTTTGTAACAGATTTAATGTTTAGTATAGAGCTTAGAAAAAATATTGTTTTATATATATATATATATATATATATATATATATATATATATATATATATATATATATAAAAATCAAATATTTGGTTCAGTTCAATTTATATAACAATGAATCATTCATACAAAAAGTAGATTAGTAAAGTTCATGATATAAAAGGTCTTTTTTTTTATACGCAATATACCTTATACAGCTTATAATTTTTAAAAACTAGGATCATAACACTCATTGAGTGATTTGTAGGTTAATGTACCTTTAAAATTTTGTTAGTGAAAGGATTTCGCAATTTTATGTCATTAACTTTACTAATCTACTTTTTGTATGAATGATTCATTGTAATATATATATATATATATATATATATATATATATATATATATATAAATAAAATATAACTATACATAGATACATACCTACACATATATATATATATATATATATATATATATATATATATATATATATAAAGAAATATAGTTTTAAGGTATGCTATATTTATAGGATAAAGTGCTCAATTCCCAAGATAGAGTGTATGTAAATATAAAAGTGTATATTGAAGTCATCACTCAGAGGCGACAGACTGTTTCATGCTAGACACAATCATTTAGCATGAAAGTCTGTCACTCTGAGTGTTGACTTCAATGTTCACTTTTATATATATATATATATATATATATATATATATATATGCACATTCAAATTTCCAAGCTTTTTTATAAGTGCATAGAAAATGTCAATTTTTGGAAGTGTCTGTGTATTTACTTTGACAGTATGTATACATTTCTACTTATGTCTATTTATGTTCCTAAAGAGCATCTTGCCTGTTTTATATTAATGCACATTTGTCAGTTATTCAGGAATTAAGCACATTGCTTATTTTCTTTTAATTAAAATGCAATAAATTTCCTGTGTGTAATGACTTGAAGAATATTAATTTACTCTCGAAGTAAATTAAAAATATATACAGAACTGAATGTTACACTCCTTGAATATTCTACAGTTTAATATCTTCAAAATGTTACATTAGCAAACGAAAGATTACAAAACAGGAACTTGAGGATATAGTTATGGAAGCCATTTTCATTCTGTACAACACTGGGTCACCTTGCTAGTCTACAGAGAAACAAAAATTGAATTGACTGTTTATAAAAACAGGGAATAAATAATTTGTACTCTGACAGGATAGCATGTGGCAGACTAAGATAAAGAAGATAAAAATTTAAATATGTTTGAGGATTTTATGACCAAAAGAATGAAATCACAAAGTCTGTATTTTATTACTTCACTAGTAACTCTTGATGAAATTCCCTAAATATTTCATCATTTCCTCCGTGCCCTTATTTAAATAAATACATCTTTTGGTCTTTTCAGACAGACTTCATTGGATTCTTGAGCTCCATATCCCCATATATGTCAACTAATAAATTTGAGCTGCATCGTCAGAATCATAACTCAACTGACATTTCTGTTAAAACACATGCACACATACAACTTTAATTCTATTAACTACAGTTTTCATATTCTCCTTTTGAAGTTTTACTGTTTAGCTCAATCACTACAGAATGTTTTGCTAACAACAGGAAACTGATTTCATTTACTTTAGCAATGGACTTTTGTGTGTTCATATGAACAACTTGGGATAAATATTTTTGTTTTTTAATTCTTGTCAGTATTTCTTGTTTTGGTTCAAAAAATATTTCTGGCAGATGTAACATGTCACAGAAGAGTACATCAGTATACCAGTTGTTAAAATTTTGATTAAAACATTTCAATTTAGAATCTTTTGGCAATTAATATATACTAATCAAGTGTATTGGCAAAGATGGAAATTTTTTGTGGAAAATAATCATTTTCATGATTAAGCACCAGACTTATTGATGTACCTATATAAACAAAGATGTAGTTTTATAGGTGTTGACATTTTTTTTTACAATCTATACCAAATCAATTTTCACTACAGGCATGTTGTATCCTTTTTAGCTATCTTATAGATTAGACAAATATTTTTGTTGAATTCAAAGGTCGTGTTAGTTATATATCTAAAGCATATCTCATAATAAAACCAACTTTTTTTGTAAGCAGTAATAAATCAGCATGTCATAAATATTTTCTTAATTTAAATTGTTTTCAAACCAGAAGCTGTTTCTAACCCCCTCCCTCAATATATTTCCTAGGATTGCATTAAGTTAAATTTCCTCGCCACCTGCAAAATCCGCCTTTTTTGTTTTAAAAACAAATGTTATCAAGCTTTTTCCAAACATACCACACATGACCGATTTCTTCACCAATGAGTTGGCCATCAAAAAGAGGCAAATGTTTGTTTTTGTAGGATGAAATGAACTTACATTGAATGTAACAGCAAAATCCAAGAAGACCATATGGTTAATTATCAATATTGTGAAGTAAAATGCATGCTTCTTTCAGAGTGAAACATTCAGTTGTGAAAAAAGAAGAAGAAGAAATTCTATATTGTATGTATTAAAGAAGAGACTCTTTTCTTTCTCGCAAATGAATTTTTGAATACTGCTCTCTCGTTTCTCCTTGCTTATGGCTATATCACATTGAAACACCAATTCCTGTATGAACACTGAAGTTAGGCAACGTTGAGCCTGGTCAGTACTTAGATGAGTGACTGCTTGGGATTACCAGGTATTGTGAGTTTGGATGTATAGATGATGTAATTGATAATAATTCATTTGTTATATAAAAACTCTTTTCATTATTTTTAGGGTGAAATAGAACAAATGACAGTTATGATTTTACTTTGAAATCATTAAATACCGCAGATTCTCAGCTTCAAATATTGACATAGGGTGTATCTAGATATTTAACTTATCAATTCTCATTTATCTTTCTATTGCATTACCCACCCTTGCCAATTCATTTGTGCCGTTAAGTCATTTCTCTGATATCTTTTCTTGTGATCTCTTCAATATTAACCTTTTTCTATTCCATGTATGACTCTTTCTTCTAATGGTCTTTAGGTAAATCTAAGATTTTTCAAGCAATTTTGTGAATTCCCTGCTTTTGTACCCACTTTTCATAGTGTTAAATATTATTAAACACTTTCCAACCAACTGTAATAAATTGTTTTATTTCATTTTTATAGTTTTTATTGCTGTTACCTATCATAATTTGAGGTATTCTTGGATGTCTTCCAGTTCTTTTTTATTGTTATCCTTTTAAGAGCCCTAAATAATTAAATAATAATTCAACGCTTGTTTTATGCCTGTTCATTTTTAAACCTATTTTGTATATTTCCCAATTTGCATCATTTAACATTTTTGTGTAATTCAGCCAATAACTTATTGATAAAATGCCAACAGCAAATATTCTCTATTTATATTTATTCTTCCTTCCTTCCCATCTCATTTTCCAGAAGATAAAATGGTTGCAGCAAATGGTATCTTCTTGCTTCACTCCTTTTTCAATCTTTACTTTATCAGGATTTTTGTCTTGTCCAAATATAATTTTATAAAGTCTCAAAAACTTTATGCAATTTGCATTAATGCCCTGGTTTCTCAGTGAGTTAAAAACTAATAAGTGTTCGACTGAGTCAAATGCTTTTTCATAGTCAATTAAAGCTAAACAAATTAGTTTTTAATTTAGTGACCTATTGTTTATAGATGGTCTATTACTGAGTAGACACTTCTAAAACATGCCTGTTTAAATAGCTGATTTTCCTCTGAGGTGTTTGGTAGTCTGTAAGTACTTTTGAAAGTAGTTTGTATATGTTCAATAGTATTAATGTGATTGGGCAATAATTGCTGAGGTCCTTTTGTATACTATTGCTAAACTGAAGTTTTCAGGTATATTTCTGGTCCATAAACACTGGATAAACAGCAATGTTAATCCTTTGTGAAATTTTACTTCTGTATCTTTATCTGTTGCTTTGCTCTGCTTCTTATCTTGAAGCTCAAATCTTTATCTCATCTGGTATCAGGAACATCAGTCGTGTTTACCAAAGAGACTATTGATGGTATTTCTGTTTACAAACATCCACGTCTGCATAGTAATCCTCCTTGCTCATCTTTCTACATTTGATAACTTCAAATCTGTTTCAATCTTTCAATGCAGCCAATTGCTTTTTACCTGTACAGGTTGCAAATCAAATATGTTTCAAGCTTTTCCTTTTCCGCATAGATTCTTCTACTCTTTCCAGCATCATCATCATTTTGTATTTCATTCTTAACTGATTAGTTTCATTTTATATGTTGATTTTGTTAATTCATCATTTAAGGCTTTAAAAGAGGGTTGGTCATTGAACTTTACCCTCCTACCAAGTGACTTCATCTTTGTTTGAAGTACTAGATTGGCAGCTAGGTCTCATCATTTTACAGTTGAAATTGCTAGTTGCAATCATAAGTTCTATGCTAACAATTTCTCTTTTCCCACTTCTTATTTGTGGCTTCTAGCTTCTTGGTTTCCAAGCAACTTTAATCTTTGAAAATTTAAATGCAATGTCAATCATTATCTTCTGTCTTTCTTTTCCTCATAGATTCTCTTGTCTCCATATTTATATTAATGTTTCCCATCTATAACATTACTGATATTAATTTCCATAAAAGCCTTTAATTTCCTCATCTGAACTTTTCAATGTTAATTTATTGGATTATTTTCATACAGTATCTTTTGCCTAATCTGATTATTATGGAACCTGTTCTGTTGAAAATTTCTACATTACTTGAAATGTCACTCTGGACTAAAAATCTAAAATGTTATCCTTTCTCTGATAATACAGTAGATGGGAAGTTACTTTTAGCTGAAAGTAACTCTCTCTCTCTCTTCCAAATGAATTTTCTTGTTCACCAATATACCTATATAAAGACTTCAATTAAAATGGGTAGATTGTTTTATTAGTTCTCTGATGAACTCATTTAACTTACCTGCAGTAATATTATCTCGATGACTACTATCCATTTATACATATGTTTATACATACACATACATATACATTGGCAAGATGTAACTGTAAATTCTTTGCTAACAGTTTCTTCTCTCACACTTCTTGTCTGTGGAACTCTCTTCAGGCTTCCTGTTTTCAAGCCAAATTTGATCTTCAAAAGTTTAAATGCAATGTCAATTGTTAGCTACTGTCTTTTTGATTCCTCTTTTATTTTATTGTTCTTGCTCCTTAATAATGTTTTTCCTTTTCTTATTCTTTAACATTCAGTAACCCTTGTGTCTTAGTGGCTTTATTGCCTTGCTTGGGGTGAAATGATTAAAATAAAAATGCTCACCAGGACTCTTTTTCATATGTAGAAGGACTTTCATCTTTGAACACTAGATATTCTTAACTTTATCATTCCATCCTTCTGTAAATATATTATACTATACAAAAATGTATTGTTCATATTAACTCTCTCTTTTGATTTTCTTTCAATCTTTACACAAAGCCTCGTTGATATATGTGCGATATGATGTTACCATGAGGTAGGTTTGCACTCCGCACCATAGACACCTTTGCCATAGTTTAAAACTAGTGATTATTTTTTAATTTCAGATAGACATTGGTACTTTGGACAAATTCTGCTTTTGAGCTCAATCAAGTCATTTAGGTTTCTAATAGAGTATTATCTGTAAGAGAAATCCTAATAAAAAATATTTTATTTTTATTTATTTAATTATATTTTTTACATGCTAAGGTTTTTTTGCAATCAGGTTTCAATCCTAGCCTCAAATTATAAAACAGTTTTTCTTTTTCAATTATTTTAACATTCTAGGAAGAGTAAAATGTTTTTTAAAACAAATTTTCCTTAAATATTATTCCCTTCTGCCATCATTTGTGCTTCTTTGTGCTTTTTCACTTTTTTTTGTATTCTTGACTTTTTCTCTTGTAATTTGACAAGGTTTCCAGCAATGAATCTGTTTTTAAAGTCAGTTTTTTTTTTTAAGTGACAAAATAGTAAAAAAAACAAAAAAAAATTCTTTATTTTTTCCAACTTGCATTAATTTTTAACAATATAAAAATGTCTCTACCCTCGTGGTGTGACTTGAAATAAGAAAATTTCTATCAGCCAATATTTTCATCACAGTGTTGAATTTTAGTCCTGTTGCCTTGTCAACTGTCATGTTTATTACCTTTTTCTATTCAGGCAGAAATGTGAATATGTACGTATCTACAGACACTTGGGCATGGACCCACATATTATTGGTATGTGTGCAATATAGATATATGTCTATACATATGTGTAAATTGTTTCTAGGTGTGTATATTTGTGGAGATTGAATTGTATGTTTGTTGACATATATGGTAATTTTTCTAAAATAGTTTCTGCAGGTATATCTGTAAGAATTACAATGTCACAAGCTTGTAAAACTGATTCTCCAAGTAAATGTTGATTGCATTTTATTTTTCTTCATTTTGGTTATTTGTCTGTTTCTATTCAGAGAGCCAAGATCAAATTCCAGTCAGGTTTGTTACATTCACTTACATGCAAATACCATTAGGAAAGGCATGAACTGACTGATTCATCTTTATGTCTATCATTATACGCATCTGATGTGCCTTCACTTTTGTTCATTGAAATCCCGAGATGAATATTTGTCATTATTTCTTTAATTCTTTGGATTAATTTCCCCATGGTGCTGTTTTTATCACAATGTTTTGCACAATGTATTTTTCTACCTAAAATATATATATATTCTGCAAATACAAATTTTTTAAAGAATATTTTTACTCTACTAAATATGTTTCTTACTCAGATTTTATTACTTGAGAAAATCAAATCTTAACTTTGTTAAACTTAAGAACAGGCATCAAATTTTGAACAAATCTTTCCACTTTATATAAAGATTCTTATTTTTTCTTTGCATTGAACTCCCATTTAAAAGTTAATCACTTCCACAACAAAGTGACCTTGATGTTCATTTAAAAGGATGCAACGCAGTTTTTATAAGAAACTAGTCAAGATATCCAGCATTGCCTGGGTGTACATGCACACCCCCTGTCTAGAAATGTCTGCTTGCGTTCATCATCCGTTGTTATACTCCCCCGCCATCATCTTTTTTATGGTATGTCCTTTGCAAGTGTTTGGTTGTTCTTAATAAAGGAATTCCTTCAATAAAACATTTTTGTGTGGTTGTTGCTCAGGGTTAAATTGTTTCAATGTTTTAGATATTCAGTAAATTTCCTATGGCCATAATAACTTTCAAATGGCATTGTTCACAAATCTAATAATCAAACAAAAACAGGGATGAAGTGTCAGTGCTTGATTCAACTACAAGTGCAAACAAATGAATGCCCTCGACCTTCTTCTTCACACGTTTACTGTAAAGCTGGAATTAATAAAAGATTCTTTGGGAATTTTTCCCTTTTAATGCTTCAATAATCCTCCTCAAACAATCTTTGCATCAAAGGTTGTTTGAATGCCAATTTAGGATGGAATCAAATGAAGAAACTATTTGCTAAATGGCAAAAGCTGATTTTAGACCTAATTTGTTGCAGATTTCATCCATTAGAAATAATCTAAACCAAACATTCATGCAAGACAATTTGTGTGTCAAGCAAACAGGACTAAAACTACACTATCTTATTTTTTGCATGATGGCAAATTTTTTGCAACATGTTTGAAGAAAATTAGATAAAAAATGAGGAAGTTATTCAAATTTTAAGTAGTACAAAAAAAAAACAATTTTTTCACATATTTTGCAATTTTTTGTGTGAACCAATGTTGGCGGAAAACTGTCAAGCCCTCTACATAAACCTCGTAACATGACCTATGTTATGCATTAAGTGCAAAGAACATCAGCTCATCCAGTAAACATTTTGTTTGTGTGTAACTTTGCCTTGGTTTTTGCAAAATGTCATACCCACCTTCAGTTTTATTGATTTTTTTGCCAAACCCAAGGGTCCTGGAGATTGAAAAGTTGGTCTTGACCTATGTTGGTAAATTTGCAACATGTGTGTAGAATTTCATCAAAATCAGTTGAGAAATGTGGACATGCAGAAGCAGCATACACATATACAGACACACACACAGATATCTTCTGTTTTATAGATATAGATGTACTGAAAGTTGGTTGCATGTTTACATAATCATACTTCATAGGCTATAATATTTGATCCATTCCTCCATGCATGTCAACAGATCACAATAATAAAAAATATTACAAAAATATATTTTCAGGTATTTATATGCTTAAGTAAGTCTACAGCTGCATGACTGAAAAAAGTATTTATTTTACACACCAAAATTTTCAACATGATTTCCTTTCTTGTCAGTGCACTTAATTTATCTTTAATATTTTCCAAGTCTTATATTTTACCAAAGTGTTTCTTGCTTAATAGCAATAACTAATTTATATATTTAGCTTTAAAAATCAAATATAAAAAATGTCTTGTTATTTAATTCTAGTTTTTATTTTAAATTTTCTTTAAAATAATCAACTGTTAATGGCACTTATAGCTAAATTGCTTATTTATTCAAATATAACCATTTTCTGCCTGAAAGTGGTAACCACTTTAGCATTTCAATCACTGTGTAGATGTAAACAAAAGTAAGCATCATATGAAAGAAAATAAGCAATGTTGACATTTCAAATAAGGTTTTTTGATAATCTAACAAGTATTGTAAATTAAAATATTATTAAATGTTAAATATGAAATAAATAACAATCAAAACTTCCAAAACCTATAGAATTACTTTCATTATGAGAATTTTGCTGATGCTATTTTATGGTCTACAATAATATCTGAAATAAATGACTGCATCATGCAGAGAGAAAAGATTTGGTTGACTCAGCACCAAGTAGCATTGATAGGAAATGATGAAGAGTAAAAATTAAGTAAAAATCAACTTTAATACTAAACTAATATTAAATGAAACTGAAGAAGAGTTAAAATAGGCTGGAGGAGGAGGAGGAGGAGGCAGTTTTAGTACAGGTGGATTAAGAAATAGACAAAAGGAAGGAAGAATGAAAGACACTTAGAGAAAAAGGTGTGAGAAAGAGAGAGATATGTGAAGATGGAGAGAGATTAAGAATTGAGAAATTAGAAGAGGAAGAGGAAGAAATAGTTGAAATGGGGAGAAGGTCTAGAAAAGAGTGAAAAATGAAGAAAACAGAAGCAGATGAATAATATTGAGAGAGAGAGAAGGGGTGGTGGAGCAAAAGAAATGAGGGAAAGAGAATGAAAATAGAGATCCTGAGAAATGGGAATGATAGAAATTAATGAGGATGTGGCACTCAACTGCATTACTGATAAAAAGCAAAAATAATGAAGGAGGATGAGGGGAAAAAAAGAGGAGAGCATGCTAAATCCTTAAGAATTAAATACTCTCAGCACTTACCCTCCACCTACATTGAAATAGCATCCACCTCCTTCCACTTCTATTATTGCTTCAACCCCCTGCTTTAAAATGAACTCACTGTAATTCCAGATTGCTGGCAGGCCCAATAAAAGGGTTAAGAGCACACTAACCACCCAATGACAAAGCTTGTAAACAATGTGTCACCAGAAAAGATTTCAAAGCAGCCATTATGAAATGGCAAAACCAAATGATCTCATTGCCACTGTCAGACTTTTATTATCTTAAAAACAATGCCATGTGGAAAAGCAGTGGCTCATCTTGAAAACATGTTAAATCTTTAATCATCCCAGTGAAATTCAAAGCTTTAGGCAAGGCAACTGAAAAAGGTGTCTGCTCTTTCTTCCACACCTTTTATTACCTAATTTATCTGCAATACAAGATGCAGACACTTTGGTCAGTTTGGAAAATGAAAAAACAAATTATTTATCATAACAACTATTTTCCACCTTCTTCATCAAAATAGTATTATTGCTTACTGTTTGCACACTGACTCACAAAGTAGTAGTAGTAGAAGAAGTCTGTAATACATTTGGTTTTACCAAAAGGTAGCATGTCTCATATATAAATTACTACCTAAAAGTTTGTAGAATTTGATCAGAGGAAAAATGATTTATCTTAACAGTTCCCACCAACTTTTGAAGTACTCTCTATAGACATATATACAGTAATCTCTGAAAGTGTGCTGCTCACAAAAGGTCTTACAGAAAAGGTTGTACAGCATGTGCACACTGTTCAGAATGTACAGTTTTGAAGATCAGCTTGCACTCATTCTTGGTAGAGTACAGATGGAACATTGTATGTTAACAGATTTACTTGATACAAGTAAACAATATGGTCAATATTACATTTGGAAATCATGAAAATTTAGGCTTTTGTGATTCAAATATAAAATTGATTTCATTCTCATCAATAAATATGATAGTTCTAAGCGAAAAGTTAGAGTAATTGGAACAATACATGAGAATTCAATATTGTTTGAAATTTTGTTAAAACAATGTAAGCCAATGATGGAAAGGAAATGTTTTATATGCAACGTACATACCCCATTGTGTTGGCATGCACTCTGTTCTAATTCCTTAAACTATTGGGTATAACTTGAAATGTGTCCAGTTTATCCATGTAAAATGCAAGAAATTGTATATTAGAATCAACTACCAAAATTTGTTTGCCTTGTTGACAATGTCTCCAATATGTTAACTGCATCCCCTAAAGAAGAACCACCTTCCCCGTATGGTACTTGCAGTATAAACCCAACTGGTGTTTATTTTCTGACTTGAGTATAATAAAACAGATTTTGATATTAGAAAAAAGTTTGATAAATTGTCAAATCCATCAACTCAGTCCGACACAAAATTTGTATTATACACTAGTGTAATTTCTGTCTGAATTTCTGGGATGACGAGTTATCATAATTTACACTATTTATATTCAGACTATTGTCCTCATCTTTGTTGTTATTATCACAACATTTGACCGTTGTGCCCTCTGGCTTTCCTCAGATGTACATTGATCTGGGTAGCCTACAGGAAATTCTCAATCGAACCCTTTATTTAATCTACGGAGGTAGACTGTTCTCATTCCACTGCCTATGTCTAGGGACGAGGGATATCATCTTATTTTTATTACTAATCAGTTATTGCTTGCCCATTCCCACTGAGTTCAAGTACATATTGCCTGACCTAGGGATTGAACTCACAACCAACATGTCACTAAATTCATGAAACAACACTTTAATCTATTTGGCCAAAACATTGTGACATCAGAGATGAGGACAATAGTCCAAATATAAATAGTATAAACTAATCTAGTGTTTTGATAATTTTGTTTACGTGTATCAATAAAATATCTGCTAACACTATAGTCCCACTCTAAAATGACTCCTCTGATAAACAACTATTTTATATATATATATATATATATATATATATATATATATATATATATATATATATATATATATATATATATATATGACTGCTATATATTTTTGTAGTGTTCCATCTGTACCTTCTCAGCTGTAAACAAAGATATTCAAGAATTGGATTTATATCTGTTTCTAAAATTGACTTAATTATAAGCCAATTATTAGTAATGTTTCACTAGGTTTCTTCATTGTAGTATTGCAATTAGTAACAATATTCTTGGCTGTATGGTACATTTAGCATATGAATAGAAAGAAAAAATATAATTTGAAAAATTGATTATTTCATGTTTATCAACCGTGAAAAATCTCATCTGAGATATTCAGAGATGCCTTTAAAAAGTACATTTCCACTTTGTCACAGGATAATTTGTGATCCACTCGATTTTAGAATTGGGATATTACACTCAATTTGAAAGTTAGGGTTTCACATGATAAATATGATAAATAACAACAAAAAATATTTTTTTCAAATCATTACTATTTTTGGGGAAACGAATTTAAAGATTACATTTAGGTTCAAAATTGTAGCATTGGAATTTCATTCCAGTGATCAGTGAAAACCTTAGAGCACAGCCTTATAAAATTTATAATTTACTGAAACTTTACAAATTGTATGTGGTCAAGATATATGGCACAAGCACATTATTGCTAAATCATTGTGCCATCAAATAAGACCTTCATTTACTCCAAAGGGAAATTATACTGAACAATTTTGCAATATTATGATGTATTGTTATATAGTGCTGTAGTTTTAGTGTGATTTTCAATAAACAATGCAAATTTAAGACATTCTGTCCTATAATTTTTCAGACTATTTTAAAAACTAAATGCTCAAAAATTGGTGCGAGCTATGAATCTAATTTTTGGTGTCAGTATTTATCTCATCAAACCTCAGCTTTCACACTGAGTGTAATGTTGATTTTCTAAAAAAATGTGAAAAATCAACCTGTCCTCTTAATGTTTGGATCATGCTATTATTACATAATTATTATCCAATCAAAACAATCTGTGAAGGTCATTTCAAGAATTATGATTAACTAAAAAGTGGAATTGGATGATGGACCACCAAATTTTGCACTTTTGGGCCTAAAATTTGTTTTAATGGACTTTGACACTTAAGTTATGTGTTGGACATTGAAAACCAGAAAGAATGGAAAAGATTCTTAGGAATTACTAATATATGTTTTTACATTATTTTTTCATCTTATTTTTTTTTATTGTTTACATGTAGAAGAATTAATATATATAATAATCTTTAGTTGTCCAAAATTCTTTAGATGAATCCTTTTTATTTCTTCATTTCTGTTGCTTTCTATTGAAACTATTGAAATCTCATTTACCATGACAGCACTTTTCTGATTAGGCCACAAATAACTTACCAGTAAATGTTCAAAGTACCTTATAGTTATACTATTTTCTTTTCTTTACTCTCTTTTGTGCCACCATATTTTATTTCTTATTGGAAAATAGCAGAGAAATTGGATCTCTTTTGCCATGTAAGAGAGTTCAGCAAAGAGACGGCTACTCTGACAAGATCCTGCAGTTTAGTATTTACCTTGGCCATCTTGGCTTTTTATGGCACTGTGAAAGGACATTGAATCTTAAGGGTGAACTTGGTTTGCATTATCTGATCTGCACTTTAAAATGGCAAGCAGGATTGTTTTCCACCCTACAACTGCTTTCTTACAAACAAAATGTTACTATCCTCTCACTACTTTATCGCTATTTTCATGGTAGACAATCAGGTGAACTACATTCCATAGTTTCACCAGTCCAGACCTTCACAACTAGGACCCGCCTGACTACATATACTGTCAACTCATCCTCATTCCTTTCCTGTTCCATCAGTAAGCAAGAAGTTCCACTCAAACAGCTTCCTCCCAAAAACTGTGGAACAAACTCTCAAGAGAATGCTTTCCTGATCAATACAATCTAACCTCTTTAAGTCTAGTTATCTGTCCTATATATCCCCATAATATTCTCCTTTTGTTCCCTCCTTCATTTATTAATCCTCTACCTCGAGTGGCTCTTGGGTCTGGTATTGGTTGCACAATAGTATCCAAAAAAAGTGTAAGGGTTTGCAGTAGACAGATAGGCCATCCTCTTCTGATAATCAATGAATAAACCAATAATACAACATTAGATATGTCTTTAATCGATACTGTTTAATAGACATAGACTAAGCGTCTGAAAGTTGCAATTAAAAGCAACAGAAATAAAATGAAAGAAAATTAACCTTTATCAGTCTGCATATGACTTCATTTGCTGGACAAAAAGTTTATCCTGTCATTGAAGTTGAATCTGGTCCCTGAATAATAATGTGTTTCAATTTCATAGTTGTGTTGTCATATCCTGCTATGGCAACAGAAAACAAGTTTGAGTGAAATTACCAATAAGGATACTGCAATTGATAGGCCTTGAAAAAGAATGCAGTGGAAAGGGAAGTAATATTAATAATGCAGGGTGGTAAAGGTTTTAATGTTTTGATTTAGTTCTAATAGTTTCAGTAGGTATCAAAACTTTTGGTCATATCTTGCCCTCTCTTTATTTTCGTATATAAAATGTGTTATACCAAACTGTACAGACAACCTCTTCTAGAGCTACTATGAGCAATATCTCATTTATTGGTGTAGTGAGTTACATGTCTGAGTCACTTTCTCAAGATATATATTTTCTTTGGTTACCCTCATCATGAAAAGACAGCAATTACATCTTTTCTGGTAAACAAATTATTGGTTTGATTTTCTCTTTATTTCTCCATTGATTCATTCTTTCTTTCCACTCCATTCAATATCATTAAGATTTTGCTTCCTGGTTCCCTTAATTAAAGTAAATTCTTCAGTAATTACTCATTTAAAACATTTTGCACTCTGCCATATTCTTTTTTCCTTATCTTATTCTTCCTTTCATTATTTCTACTTGGAATGGTCATTTTTAGTATCACTGTTAATTTTAATACCAATTTCATTATTATTGATGAGAGTAAAATTAAAAAGCATTTGTAATAGCATTAGTGGTAGTAGCAACATTATTATAGTTCTTGCTAGAAAGCGTACAAATAATGTCTTTTTAAGTGGGCTTTAAATTTTCCTGCTGTCCAAGTTGAATTTCTACAAATTTAATTTTCATAATGAGTTTGTTTTATGTTTCACGTTAGATGATATTAGATGTATTTCATTTTTAAATTCATTAAAAAAGGTTTGCTTCTTGTATTTTGACATTAGAGAGGGCTTTTTTCAAAAATTGTCGAGATTAATATATTTTCATTTATTAATTCTGACACTGAAACTGGATGCAAATGAGTAAATATTTTTGGCATATGTTTTTTTTATATTTTAAGAAAGGTATAAATGCAACTCAAATGCAAGAAAAAGTTTGTTACAATATAAACCTTTGTGATTGTTAAATTCTGGTGAAGCTTTTATCTATATAACTTCTACATATGCAAATTAAGCATGAAGTGCTGCCCTCTGTGAAATGTATATTCTTTATCTGAGCTTCAGCCATATTGTACACACTTCATTATAGTTCTTCCAGTATGAATACTATTACTAATAATACTTGTGGTTAGAAATTTCATTTATTTCAACATCACATCACTTAGTCTAACAGTGCAGGAAAAATTACTGCGTATGATTTCTTACTGGACAGCTCAGTTGAGAATAATCAATGCTATATGATATCAGAAGTTAGCTAATGTATTCTAAATATCTAAATGAAGCAGTGAAAATCATTTGCACCAGTTTGGTTATGTTAATTTGATGTATAGTTTCCACATTAGTTAAGCAGGAAAAAAATTATATCATTTTTTAAACATATTTGACTTTCAATGAAAAGTGGATGCTTTATACTAATGTCAACTGTAAGAGATTGTGAGACGTAACAAAATCAACTATGAGGCCAGAAGTTGATATATAGTGGGATTCGAAGAGATTTCTCTGAGCTCCTTCTGAAGAAGTAAACAATTGATTTGAACATGTACTGCTCTCAGTTACATTTTTTTATTTAATAAACTGTTTAACAATGCTTAATAGTTCCAAAGTGGTGATGTTAGGTAAAGTAACTCTGAAGAAACAGTGGTAAACAATAGTTTCAACTTTGCAACTATCACCAAATGAGTACTACAACCCCTGGCAAAAATTATGGAATTAGCACACTTAGAGGATATTCACTTAGGCTTTTTATTTAACAGTAAATAAACTAATCACAGATAAGAATGTGGCAAAAGAGAAAGTCACATACTGAGAAAAAAGGCACATGATATACCTAAGACAAAATAACCAAAAAGAGAAATAAGTTAGTTGCAGGTGTTGCCATAAATGCATCTCGGATATGATAATATTGTGTGTCCTCTCCCACCTGTTGACCAATGAAAAAATTGTTCCGTTGATAAAGTGATTAGTGTTCTCAAATTGGGAAGTTGTTTATTTTTCTATCTCATCTGTCGGCTTGCATGTTGGATTTCTGGTCATTTACATGTATTGGGATTTGTGACATTGGACCTGCAATCTGTGATTTTGAAATTTCTTTCTGTCCATGGATCTTTAAGTTTGGACTTGCAATTTATTTATTTCATTGTTGAATTGAGCTGCCATATCAATTTTTGAACAAGCTATTTTGGCAACATGGTCTGCCATGTTGCCAAAATAGCAAATTCAATCTAAAATTGATTTCTGAATTTGACGTCAGTGGGTCAATAATAGAATGGGTTGAGAAAGTCGAACTGGTATGCCACCTCTGTGGTGTGAAGCGGCTCAAAACAATCATTGACTTACTTGGAGGGGCATTTGCAGTGTATCAGTAATTGACCAAGGAAGAGAGAGTAGATGCAGCATGAATTAAGGATGCACGATACAGCACTTTTGCTACTGAAAGTTTTTCTGCATACAAGCAGTTCGAAGATTGGAAATTGCACCCAGGTGAAACTGTAGATGTTTACTTGATGGTACTGTTCAGAGGAATGCCCAACCATGCGACGATGTGTGCATTTGTCTGTGGACTCCATACCTCTGTACGACTACATGTTCGGTTGGCCTCTAGGATCTACTCACTTATACTTAAGGAGTTACTGGCCTGAGTTTATGAAGGAAGAGTTGGAAGAGGAACTGGTGACAGCAGATTACCCAAAGTAAACATGTTCTCCCAGCTGTGGGTACTTCGAGAATTAAGTGCTACAGATGTAATGGCGCAAACCACCTGGCAAGGGACTACCTCCAGAAGAGGCAAGTGATTCAGACATGTTGCTGCCACTGCCATAGGTGCCAGGAGCCAGGGCACCTATCACAAGATTGTCCAGGAAATGGGTCAAGGGGGCGATCATCAGCACCAGCCTTATCCCTTTCCAGGATATAAATGCAGCATTACCAGTTGTGATGCCTCTCCCACCTGGCCATGTCAGTGCCAGTCTCTCTTCCTCGCAAGTCATGAAAAGAGATGTTCCATGTAATCAATGTCCGTATTGATGGAGTGAAATGTATTGCCCTTATGGATACAGGTTGTTTGCGTTCGCTTACAAACATATCCAATTGTCATTCATGGAAAAGACAAGAGGTGGATCTGCTGACGGAAAGGTCCTCAGAATTCAATGAGTTACAAGCATGGAAGTCCACATAGACAATTGTGACCCTATCAATATAGATGTTCTGGTTGTGGAGAGCAAATTGTTAGGATTTCACCCTCTCCTTGGGATGGATGTCATTGAGAGGTTGGGTGGTGTTCACATTACAAAAATGGGTAAAGTCAGGTTTGTTAATCCCCATATTTGTGCAGCCATGACTGTAAATCAGCTCGACTTTACCATTGGTAATTCAATCAATATACCAGGACCTGGAAGTGGTCAGATAGCTATCCACTGGAATATCATAAAAACCAGGTGAATACTCTGTGTCTGAGCAGGCAAGGAGTGAATATCAGTATGGACTACTGGAATAGATAGATGACAGGTAGCTGATACCTTACCCTGAAAAAGAACTCTATCCCCTAATGGGTCTGATCTCATTAATGGAAAAGAATAAAGGAAATGTCCGCCCAGTGTTAGATTACTGTGAGCTAAACGAGCATGTTGACACATACATAGCTTATGCTAATGTTTGTGCTGAAAAATTGAGAGAATGGCAGAGAAAACCCAATGACCCAATGTTTCCATGCGTGATCTTTGCAAGGTGTACCTTCAGATAAATGTGCAGTTATCACTGTGGCCATTTGGGATTTGTGACATTGAACCTGCAGTTGGTGATTTCGACATTTCTTTCTGCCCCTGGGTCTTCAAGTTTGGACTTGAGATTTGTTTATTTCATTGTGGAATTGAGCTGCCATATCAATTTTTAGCCAAAAAATAAAACATTTTTTATTTAACATTGAACATTCTGAACTTCATAAACTATACCTTCATCAAACTTTTTCGATCAGAGACCCCCTATTGTTTCTCTTCCTTCACTAACGGCCCCCACTTAAAATATCTTTGAACCTTAAAACTCGCACTGATACTGACCATTAAAATGCTAAGTAAAATGTATGAAAAGTTAAGAAATTTTGATCAGGTTCAGCATTCCACCCGCACCAAATATATTTAAGAAAATGTATTAACTGAGCCTGTGAATGAAGCAAATAATATGTGAAGTACACCAAACCTGAATACAGCTGATGCTGTTGGACAGTAATGCATAACTGCTACTAATATCCAACTGCACAATTGTACTAAATAGTTAAATAAACAAATATTGCATCATATTTCATGCAATCATACCAATCAGGCCAATTGAGCACCTTGGTGTGGTCAAATGGTTAACAAGCTTGTCTCGCTAGATCAGTTACAACTGAAAAGTGAGTTTGATTCTCACTAGGTACTCCATATTTTCGGCCTTGTGCCACATCTAAGCTATGCTTAGAAAATAACCATTAATAATGGGCACCTTGAGGCAGTGTAATGGTTAGCAAACTTGTCGCGCTAGAACAATTACGACTGAGTAGTGAGTTTGATCCTCATTGGGTGCTCCATACTTTTGGCCTTATGCCACATCTAAGCTATGCTTGGATAATCACTACCAATCAGGCTAAATGACCTTCATAATCATAAACTCTATTCTACAGCTATAGGTTAAAGATTGAAAATCAATTTGGACCAATCAAAAAAGAGAAAGCAATGCTCAGTGTAGCATGAAATAAGTCTCATCAAAATAAGTTAAAAGCTACTTGGATAGACGAAACTAAGGCTTCTGTTGATCGTCGAGCTTAGTGCCTTTCTTTGCACTAAAGAAAATGACATACATGTACACTAACTAAAATTTAACTTGGTGTCATTTGCACACTGACCCCGATTTGCCTCCTTGATTATCATCGACCCCCATGGAGCTCCTCACAGACCCCTAGGGAGTTGCTCAGACCCCATTTGATGACTCCTGACTTAAACAAACCAGATTATATTAATTAAATTAATGCTATATAATTTTTTTCCAAGCCATGTAGAGGTAAATATTATGGAATTACCCAAAATTAAGGGAAAAAACTTTTGAATTCATTGACAAAAAAATTAGAATTAATACTTAATTTGCCTCTCCTTTTGCTTTTATGAGAGTGTTAATTCTTTTAGGCATAGATTTAAAAGTATATTCTTTCCCAAATGATGGTTAATAGATGTTCTTTACTGAATGGAGCCTTCTCATAGACAATTTTTAAAAAAATTATTTGTTATTAGTTTATTTAATGCTAAATGAAACCCTAAGTGAACATCCTCTTAGTGTGCCTAATTTAAGGTAGTATATTTAGAGTTCCAGTCAAGGAAGTTTCTATGAAGATCTCAAAACAACAGGCAAATAAGTTAACATTGTGAGTGAAACAAGCACAAGCCTTCAAACCAAACATAAGAGAAGGAAAACAAATGGACATTAAAACTATAGTGTGATACCAGCATTATCAAATATATGATACATGTAGTTGACAAGTAAGTCTTTATCATATTTCAAGAATTCAGTCCATTCTGTAGAAATAGTTAAAAATACCTCCATTTAATTCCTCCAGATGTTGAACTCTGACATGAATCTGTTTACCAAAGTTCTAACAGATGAAGCCTAATCAGTAGTTTGAGAAAAATTGAAATCATGATCTAACACTTAGTAAATGTACCAGTATT
Source organism: Acanthosepion esculentum (assembly GCA_964036315.1). Taxonomy (NCBI): domain Eukaryota; kingdom Metazoa; phylum Mollusca; class Cephalopoda; order Sepiida; family Sepiidae; genus Acanthosepion; species Acanthosepion esculentum. The sequence goes on from OZ038494.1 coordinate 4,409,724, forward strand.
CAACCAAATTCAAATGATAATATTTTGTCACTTACTAAAGATAAAACTTGAATATCAGTAATCTGCAAAGAAACTTTGAAATTAGCAATGGTTGATAAGTTGTAGGGAAAGGTGAACTCACCAACTTTTTTGGTATAAAATCAAAATAATTAACAAAAACCATCATTAGAGAACAAGATGGTGAAAGAAATCAGTACACATGCTATGCTTAAATCTTATGATCAGCAGACCAAGTGTAGATATCAATAGTACCCACCAATCAGAATATAAATACTAGATTTGAGGTTCCAAAAATATGCAGAGATACTGAATATGTTTTTTTTAGGCCAGAAGGTGCAGGCTCCAACTGAACCAGATTCTACTTTTAAAAATATAAAACAGACACCCAAGGAGGTTTTCAAGCATACAGAAGTGAAAATGCAACCAAGCAATAAAAGACAAAAGAATTAGTCCAAATTAAGATAATATGTAAGGGTAAATTTAAAAAATCAGTAACATTTGACTTAGGATCAGGCAAAAAGATGAGTCAAAATATTGTTTTTAAATGTTAAACAATATTTATTAAATTGTTTATTTACAAGATTATAAAATATTTCTATAGTTCACTATAAGTACAATTTTATATTAATAAGATTATAAAAATGGACATTTTAAAAGTATATATTCACATTATATAAACAAATATATTAAAACAAAGGGAGAGGAATGGCAAGGATTTGAAAAAATATTACTTATCCTAAAATGAGGAGTAATTTGAATGTGAGACCACAAACATTCAAGTCATTAGGTGAACAAAGTTTCTTTATGTATAATCACAGAATGTCTGTAATTTTTACCAGCTATGATGGCCAATCATGTGAACATATTTGTTGAAACATATAATACACACCTCAGACTGCAAAAAGTGTCTAAATATAATCAAGCCCTTATCATAAAAACACAAAAAAATCCCTTAACAGCATCAATTATGAACATGGCTACAATGTACTGGCTGTATTCAGGAGTTAAAAATTTATTTGCCTTTCAGTAACTTACACACCATTTATAATAGCACAACCCAAATCCTTGAAAATTTCATATAGATTTGTCAAAAGCACTCAGAACAATCATTTGGACAGTCTCTACATACACAAAAAAAGTCCCCCCACCACAAAAAAAAAGAAATCTCTTCTTGCATACAAGAAAAATATAATAAAAAATCCACAAAAGTACCTTGTCAGTTATTTTTAATGTATTGGTAAGTTTGACAGTTATTAGATTGATTTTGATCTGAAATGTTGACTCTATAGTGTTTGGTTTATATGATTAATATTTACTAGTGAATTAAGGGAATTGAACAAATAGATTATTTTGAAAAAAAATATTTCTTTAAAATACATGCTTTATTCATTATGAGGTTATGAACTTATTCAGTGTGTGTATGTATGTATATATATATATATATATATATATATATATATATATATATACACACACACACACACACACACACATATTTCATTCTTTCACTTTTGTTATTTGGATCCGATGAAGCATTTACTGGTGAAATGCATTATCAGATATATTTCTAAACAAATTTACTTTCATGAACTTTTCCAATTGTCAAAAATTTCAAAAACTTAGTCAGGATTATATATCCTAATTTTAAAACACATATATATATATATATATATATATATATATATATATATATATATATATATATATATATATATGTTTTAAAATTAGGATATATACATATACATAGACACACACACACTCATTGCAAACACAAGAATGTCAATTTGACCTTTACTTTTCATAAATGTTTTTATGAAAATTCTTAATTCTGATTACAAAAAAAAAAGAAAAGAAAAACACAAAAAGTCTCCTTCATATTGGCTGTTAATTTTCTTGGTATTATTTATTTGTCTTTGAATTGCTTTCTGCCAGGATTAACTTCAGGGATATTCATTACTTCATCCTCTGGTGCTGCTGGCTCTTCATGCTAAAATGCCTTAAGAGAAGATTCTCTGTGAAAGTATGAATACTTCATAGGAAATCAACTTGAAAATGTATTTCTAGATATTTGTTCCTTGTGGCTTTGTTGCTTAGAATTCATCTTTTCAAGTGAATCTGCACGTTTTAGAGTTTTTTAATATGTGAAGATTAAAATTGGTGATTGTGTGAAAACAAGAGGGCATCGGCACCTTGCTCTTGAACTCTGACTTTGTTGAATTGTTGTGGCTTGTTCTTGTGCAGACGTATAAGAATAAATCACTGACCTCTTTCATACAGACAGCCTTGCATTAATTTTATGATGAGTCTTTTTCTTTTTTTAAATTATTTCACCCCAAGTAAGGCAATAAAACCATTATGATATGAGAAGTTACTGTGTGTGAAAGAATATGTGAAAAAGAAAAACATTATTAAGAAGCAAGAACAATAAAAGAACAAGAATTAAGAAGACAGAAAATAACAATTTAAATTTATATATAATGAGTCTTTACAAATTTTGTTCCAACTCTTAATGATGAGTTAGTAGCAATGGTCAAATGTAAAATAAATAACAGAACTGTCCAACAAACAGAATTAATAAATGATATGTCCCGGAAAGGGATATATTTGTTTGAAGTAACTAAGTGGGTTTGGCTACTATAACCGGGTAGGACAATCTAGCAGGTAGCCGTAATGGACTGGTAGTTCGTCGTAGGCAATAAGCATAGGCAATAGGCGGATGTGATGTACCTCCACATCAGTCTGTATTTATGGCTGACACCAGCCAATCATATTACTGTGAGGGGGAACCCAGGTGTATGCATATTCATTACATCAATAAAGCTTGCAGTAAAAAGAAAAAGAAACTACAAATTGGTGTCTACACACAAAAGCAAGATTGGACAAGCAAATAGTATGAAAAGGTCATGGGGGCCAAGATTAACTGCAACAAGTCTTCCAGTAAGGAGCCTGGAAAGAGGTTACTCTTCCGGAGGCCCTTTGGTTGGACTGATGGACCCATCCGCATTCTTGGAGTATGGATCGGGCCCAGACTCCATCTAGAGAAGAATTGGTCAGAAGTACAGGCAAAAGTTGGAGCATCAGTCCAGACTTGGCTCCAAAGGAGATTGTCTTTGAAGGGTAGGGCTGAGGTGTGTGCATTTTACGTCATTCCTCACATCCTTCATTGGTTGGCTGTACTTCCTCTTTGCAAGGACCATAGGAAGCGATCAATCATTTGTTGTCCACCTTTTTGTGGGGTGGTTGCAAGCAGAAGTTCCGTAAAAAAGTCTGTGTCCAGCGTCCATATCATGAGTTGGGGGGCTGGGATTGCTACACTTGGTGAATCATCAATATGCCTTGAGGTTGGCTAACCTATGCCATGTTTTGACAGCAGACGCGATTTTGGTGGGGAGTGTTAGTAACGCCTTCCCTAGCCTTACTATCACTTCTCCCATTTCTTGGGCTAAGCACAATCATAGGCTTGGGAAGCTGTCAGTTTCCTGATAACTGACATCCATTAGACATGGCACGTGGAACTAGAACAGTCTACCCCAGCGAGCAAAATAAAGGGTTCAGTTCAATATTCCAACCACCTGAAGAAAGCCAGAGCGTACAACAGCCGAAACGTTGTGATAAATATGGCAACAACGATGAGGATGATAATCCGAAAAATGTAAATAATGTACATAATACCTCATCTCAGAAATATAGACAAACCTTTTAATTGATTTTATAAGATATATTAAGGACACTGTTGTCTTAAAAAAATAATTTTTTTGATGAATAATGAATTTTTAGAAGAAATGTTTTCATTTTTTTTTAATTTTAATTATAAAAATTTATTCAGTTTTAAATCTTTTAAAATTCTGTATTAATTTCAGCCTTTTAGATGATGTTAGTATTAAGTGAAAACTATATTTACTCATCATAAATGGATAAGCTTAATACAAAACATCAAACACCAATATTTTTAAAAGAATTTTGAATTTTTTTATGTGTATAAATGTTCCCATTTTTGTAAGTATAGGCAACCATACACAACATTATCAGAAAATATGAGCGATAACTATCATAAATTAAATCCCAAATTCCTAAAATTCAATAAAACATTAGATTATGGAGAATATTTTCCTAAATTTTTAAGATTACTGAGTACTTAAAAAAAATCTAAAAAAGGCGATCATGCCATTTTCTTCAATTATGTTTTACAGATAAAGTCTCCATAGAAAGACATTGGGTCTGTCAATATACTGTCAGCATGTCAACACAACATTGTCTGGTTAAAAAATGCATTTCTGCAATATTTTAAACTTAGAGTAAATAATATTAGTTTCGGATCAGATTAATTATACTTTAAATTAGCTAATATTCTGCAAATAAAGTTTCCAAAAAGTATATTTTACTTTTGGAAGATTTTTTTAATAAATATTTAATCTATCAGCTTAAAATTAAAACTAAAAAGCTTTTATAGGAAAGATTTTTCAATTTTTTAAAATTCATTTTAAACCTTAGGCATCGTGTTTTTTTGTGGAAGTTCCTAATTTAAATAAATACATGAATAGACAATGAAGATTGGAACAGACAAGGGAGATAATAATTGGAAAAGAAGAGCACATACATCAAATAATGTATAATCTTTGTTATCAGCACCCATAGAATTTTTAAGAATCCAACTGGTAATATGTAAACACTATAATACATGAATGTAATTATGTGCTTGAAAATTTCTCAACCCAGTCAAAAGGAGATTTAAAAAATAATTGATATTTAGTAATTTAGTCAGATTTGGAGAAGTGGGTGAAGCTGAGAACTTTTCAGCACCTCCTCATATAAACATTGGGATCTTAAAGAATTCAATTTCTATATTATACAATTTTTGAAAAATGTTAAACTGTGGATAAAGTTATATGTCTTTCTAAAGAAATCTCTTAAAAAAGGATAATTTTATACTTTGTTTTTTTCTGCTGTTATCTTCAGTTAGTAAATAAACTTATGTTGTAGATTTCTTGTTTCATTCTCATTTCGTATATACAGTTTGTTGTTATATGTCAACTTAGCACTGCAATACAACAAGCTATGGGAACAACTCAACAAAAAATATCTGATTCAAGTTTTAGAATTGTTGAACACTCAATTACTTCATGGCGTTACCAAGATGCTATGTAAGAAATTAGATTGGGAACAATTGATGATAGGAAAGGTCATTTAGGAACAGAAATAAAGATGATAAAATGATAAGCACCTTAAATGGTTGAAGAATGTGGTCAGAAAACACTTTCATTAAGCGTACTTTGAAACCTGCACTAGGCTCCTGGGAGAGACTGACATGCACAGCAAAAAAATCTGAAGAAGCAGCAAAAAGTTTGAAACTATTCTTGTTCTTTTCTGTAAAACCAACCATCTTTTACTAAGATATTGTCTGATCCCTGGAGAAATAATAATGGATGTCTGAGAAGAGATAGGTTGAGAATATGAAAGGAAAAACATTTTTCAAAATGTGTTGTCAAAAATACTTTTTTTTAAATAAATAAAGCAGTAAATTGAAAAGGAACACAAAAGCAAAAAAATTTTTAAAAGTGTGCAAAATAGTGTTAAAATGTTAATATCTTCAGAAATATTACACGAGAAGTTTGTACTACCATCGTCAATGTCAGTTTGTAACTTTATCAGATTAGAGATTGTTCTAGTCTGGTGAACATTGTTGATTTTGTTGTGTATGAACATCTGTTTATGTGTGGCACATTATATTGTGTGTGTACACACACACATGAGGAGGTGCTGAAAATGTCTTGGCCCAACATACTTGCTAAAATCCGGCCAAATGATCAAGCATGAGATTTTTGTTTATTTTTTTGTTTTTCAAATAGTTTTTTTAATTGGTCTGATAACTTTCAACCTCCAGCCATATAATATATATATGTGTGTCTGTCTTTGTAATATTTCCTGAAATAAAAGATTTCTGAGATATACTGCACCTAAAGTGTATGGGGGAGATGATTGAATGTAGGGTTGAATTTCCATTTGTTACAATTATGTAAGTAAAAAGAAAAAAGTTTTATTAATACCAAAAATACAGATTCTATCATCCAAGGATTTAAATAATTTATTTGTGAACTGGTTCAGATTAATTTCTTTGTTGTTAATTTGTTTTCAGAAAGAAAATAAAAATTGTTTTGAATCAACACATACTTTTCTGTATTTACGTAGGATGTTTTCCTTGTATGGTGGTGCAAACAGTAATTTTATTATTATTGACAAAGCATTTGGATCTATTCTAAGATCCTTTTAGACACAAAAATAATTAACTAAATAGATATAGTATCTGTCTATATTTAGTTACCCCAGTGAGCGAAATAAAGGGTTCAGTTCGACATTCCAACCACCTGAAGAAGGCCGGAGTGTACAACAACCGAAACGTTGTAATAAATATGGTAACAAAGATGAGGACAATAGTCCGAATAATGTAAATAGATATATTTGTACTCTTTAGATGCAAAATGATCCTTCATCTTTCAGACAAGAGACAATTTCTTCTAAAGTAGAATTTTCTTTAACCTTTTTGTACCTATCAGATTTTGTTATGGTCACCAATTTCTTTCGTATTCATTTTTCTATGACTACAGTTACATTCCCCATATCTACTGGCACTTGTATCACAGTTTTTTTTGTCTCTTTGTAGAGATTGAAGTGTTACTTTCTCTTCTTAGTCCTGGGTATGATGATGAACAATATCTGGCAGCAACACCTCTGATCAGAAGATTGGACGTTTTGAGGAACATGGAAGCACCTCTTAATTGCTCTTGTAATCCAGGCTCATCCTGACCTACGGTGATAGCACTTGTTATAGGCAAATAGTGAACCCCCAAACACTATGAAAGTATAAAAATACATTTTTATAGTAAAAATACCAGCAATACATGTTTATATAAAAAATTATCAACAATACATATTTATAATAGAATTACCAAGAATACATTTTTAAAGCAGAATTACCAAAAATAAATTTTATAGTAAAATGACCAACAATACATTTTATTTGTAGTTGAAGCCATGTAACTGTGTTCAAAATATTTAGATTTCGGCATTAAATAACCCATCGAGGTTGATATGCCACTAAATAAAATCAACCAACTTTCTCTTCTCAGGTGATGTTTGGTTGGAGGAGCTGGTTAAATTTGGGGGTGTAGCAAGGTGATACTTATAAACTATATAGGTATTGCTTTGGAGTGTAAACAGTATAGTTCAACTTACTTTTAAGTATCATGTATAATTTTTTAAATATCATATATAATAATGTTTTATTATAGGAAATATTAAGAAAAAACTGTATGTCAAATTTTACTGGGACATATCTGTGTTTCTGATTTAGCAGATTTTTTGTGCATTTATTACAAATTTCTGAAGTTTTAATATTTCAGAGAAGCAGTGAGATTTAAAGGCCACAAAATATAATAGGCCACTAAAACATGAGGGGTTATTGGATGTTAAAGAATATGAAAAGATAAAAACATTATTAAAGTGAGAGAATCATAAAAGAACAAAAATTAAGAAGCTAAAAGACAAGATTAACAATGCATTTAAATTTTTGAAGATTAAAGTTGACTAGGAAGCAAGAATCTGGAAGAGAGTGTGGGAAATTTAAATAAAACCAATAAATAAATTAATAAAGAATAAAAAAAAAAATCATTTTCCTGTGATGCAAGTTATAAAGGAACTGGAAATGGTTTCTGGCCACATGTGCAATTTTATGACCCCCCCCCCCCAACTTCTGGAAAGGACAGGATCTTTCCCTTTCCAGTTTCCAATGAGATCTTTTGGACATGTTTTCAGTAGCTCTACTCATGAAGTAGAGATTTGGTCATCCCAACTCAGCAGGATGTTGACTTGATCTTGACCATCTTTACCCATTTTTATCCTTACTTCCCATAAATTATTTCTGAACCAAAAAAGCAATATTTTTCATTTTAATACAACTGTTGGGAAACAAAAAATACAGTAAATTTAGTCCAACTTGTGGTCATCTGCTGAAAAGTTTTTTTAAGCAATTTTCTGAAGCTTCAAGACAATTATGAATTGGAAAGTGGTTGTGCTAAATACACGTACATCTGTATGTGTTCTCATCTTATTGTTAGTAATGCAAATGTGTTTGCTAAAAACCACTAAGACTTTTCTTTTTTAGTAATTCACTGTGACACCTAAGAGAAACTTCTACCTCTGTTTTGTTCTTTGTCAGTAATTTTACGATGGTTACAAAACATTCCTGAAAACTGTTTTTTTTTTTTGGGTGGGGGGGATAATATGCATTCAGTATTTTACTAAACATTTTTAATGAAAACGTTTTTCTTCCTATTTGCTTTTAAGAAATAAAGTACAAACCTGGCAGTTGCTTGCATGTCCACATAATGCAGATTTTCAAGGGAGATAAAAGAGACCACTTCAATTGGAATATGATCGCAACATATCCTTCATCTTTGATCTGGTCCTGTGCCAGCTTCAGCAGACATTAATAAAGGTGTAAAGTCCAGTCTCTTTTAAATATATATATATATATATTTAGTCTTTATAAATAACTGTTATGGTTATTATTTGAAAGTTAAACAATCACATAATGTGTGTGTGTGTGTGTGTGTGTGTGTATATATATATATAGAGAGAGAGAGAGAGAGAAATAATAATAATAATAATAAAAGATTTATTACTTTGCCAATTCTTGTTAGCTTCAGCATCCCGACTCCACAGTTTTGTAGGGGGACACTGCAGGAATCACTCCATCCACTCATCAGGGGTATCAGCAATTGACTGCATATATATACTTCCCGATTTTTCTTTTTTATATAACACACTCTCCTACATCACAAGAAAAGTCCACTATGAATTGCTCATCTCTAGTTTGTACCTCCGAAACTCTAGTTGACCGCACAACATGGCAGCTGATCTATCCTCTGACCTTAGCTTGCACAGTGTTGAGTTTTCTCCAATCCTTATGAACAATTGTACTTTCAATGAGACTCCTTTCCTGAAATGTCTATTGCTATTAAATCTCACACCAGATCTCAAGGGCAACTTGTACATACGATCCATAGTTAAAGATGTTCAAAAAATGGTTGGTTTCTTGAATAACTCCAGAAAGTACTTGACTCCTTCTACCATATACTATCTTTACAAAAGCAAGATCAGACCAAAAATAGAGAATTGCTGCCATATTTGAGCTGGAGCTGCCCATCCCTCACTTTCCAGCCTTTGTAGATTTCAAAAACATTGTCATGATTTTTTGGCTGATTAATTGTTTTCCATCCTACAACTTCTTTCCCCACAGACAAAACATTAGCTTTTTGCTACTCTATCTCTATGAACTACATTTCTTAGTTCAGACCTTCACAGCTATGACCCGTAATGCCACATATGTGGGCAACTCATCCTTATTTCTTTCATATTCCATTGGTAAGGAGGAAGTTTCACTCAATCAGCTCCTTCCCCACAATTGTTATAGTGTAATAAATTCTCTTGAAATGATACTTTTCCAATCACTACTGTTTTAACCTCTTCTATTCTTGGGTTACCCGTTATCTATTCTCCATGACCTTATAATATGCAACTCCCTCATTGTACCTCCTTCCCACAACCTCATTCAGTAACTCCTCTACCTTAGGTGGCTCTTGGGCCTTGTATTGGGTGAAAAATAGTATTAAAAAATTACAAAAAAAAGAATTACCATAGCATCTTCATACCAGAAATATAGTTTTAAAGGAACTCCTTTAATTGGTTCCATTAAGAACAATACTTGTCTGAATTCAATGTCTGATTTTGTGGAAGGTGTTCATAATATACAATGCCCTTCCAATCCTACCAGATATATAGCACCGCCTTCTTGGATGCACTCTGGCTTTTCGAGTGGTTAACAGGAGCTCATTTCTTTTACTCAGAGCCTTTTTTTTGCTCCACCTTGTTGTAAACAATGCATTCACCTGTAGTCAATTTATTTCCCTTCAAAGATGTATTTTTGTTACATTCAAGCAGAGAATTGCAGATAGAAATGTGGTTCATTAAATTTCTTCCATGAGATCAAGAGGCACTAAAGCATCATAGTTATTTACATGTCCAAGAGTTTTCAAATGCGTTACAACACATATGAGATATGTGGAGAATCTCTGCAATGTCTCGTGTCATGTGACATTAACTATTTTTCATCAGCATTTTGATTTGGTAATCATCAATGACTTCAAACCTGTTGGAACATTCTCAATTTTCCAGATCAAAATTTATACTTGTGAACCTAGCAGATGGCTTACGGACTGTACTCTTAGCTATGGCACCATCTCCATAAGTGGCACATATCTTTTTTGCTGTTTGTACAACATTTTTTCCTTCTGAAGAGCATCAAATAATGAAAACGAATCTTATTCTCCTATACACTCACTTTTAATGTAAAAAGCATTCAAAATTCACAATTCACACACACATGAATCATGTAGAAAAAAAGTGTTCATCATGTTTATATATATCAATTTCAATCACATGTGAAACAAAGTCATATTCTCAAACATCCCTATTGAAAAATGCTGCAAACTTTTTTCAAACCTTATAGTAAATTAGCTTGGTATTCATCATGTAGTTGCTTCAAAATAATAGGAGTTTGCCTATTGTCCAGTTCACACTCCTCCCCAGTCTTTTAAATAGGAGTAGATGTTTAGCCCTCGCTTCCTGTTTAGGATTGAGTTTCTGGTTCCTTCTAATGTCTCCCCATTCTTTTTCACCCCAAGTAACCCCCTCCTTTTGCGTCTTAGTGGCATTATTGCCTTGCTTGGGGTGAATTGATTAAAGAGAAGAAAAAAGTTTGATTATTTTTCTGTTTAAGAATTTTTGTAAAACAAAAAGGCTGTGGTGATTTCAATAGAAATGGACATTATTTCATTGCTAACTGTGGTGCATATCTGTAAATTGGTGGATAGTTTTTTTTTTGTTATTGTTTTTTATTAGTGCTTTTTCCTTAGGACTTTAGTTTTTCATGTTAGTGTTTCATGCAATCACAGAAAAATTAATTCTTTTTTACACTTTAATAATTGGTGTTATCTTTGGTTCTATGCCCACAAAACTTGAAAAATCTTCTTTTTTTTTTACAGTTTATCTTAAGTTTAAATTTCAAATGATTTGTAATGTTTTCTTTGAAATTAATGTTTTATTTTTGTTGCTGAAATATTTTTTTCTTGTTTCATTTTCCATTTGGATAGAGAAAGTGAGAGGTGTGAAGAAAATTCTAATTGACAGGACAGAACAAATTTTTCATCTGGCTTAAAAAGCCAAAGTTTATGGTATATCTTTTCAGAAAATGTATATTCCAACATTTTGTAAGCATAAGACATTTTAAATTAATAGATTAGTACACCATTAATATAAAAGAATTAACAATTTTCTGTCATCAATTGTTGCTTTTGGGAGATAGTTTAAATATTTTTTTCTTTTCAGAGATTTTTTTCTTTCACCTTCTTTATTCTTTTTTTCTCTCTTTTCACCTTTTGCTTTATTCTCTTTTCATAACCAAGCTTTTATCTCACACTTTCTCTTCATATTAAAGCTTTTTTTTTTGCTTTCTGTTATATTCCGTGCTAATAGGAATATTTACTTGAAAAACACGGTGGATAAAATAAGGAAAGGTTTCTTGTAAAAAAACCAGTACAATAAGAAATAAGGAAACAGTTATGTGAACAATCATCACAAGTCAATCCAGTGAGTGCTACTATTGGAAGGTCGGTAGTTCTCGTGTCTGAGTTGTACTCAACAGATCCCAGCTAAACTCCTGTAGTCCATTGCCTTATGGTTACTTATAGGTAGTTACTACCTATAGTGTAGTCACTCATGATGGTGACAGGTTATTCCATTACATCAGTTTCACTCTCTCTTCAACTCAGATCCTTTGTTTTTCTCTCCCTCCTCCTTTCACCTCTTTATCCTTTGTTTTTCTCTCCCTCCTCCTTTCACCTCTTTATCCTTTGTTTTTCTCTCCCTCCTCCTTTCACCTCTTTATCCTTTGTTTTTCTCTCCCTCCTCCTTTCACCTCTTTATCCTTTGTTCTTCTCTCCCTCCTCCTTTCACCTCTTTATCCTTTGTTCTTCTCTCCCTCCTCCTTTCACCTCTTTATCCTTTGTTTTTCTCTCCCTCCTCCTTTCACCTCTTTATCCTTTGTTCTTCTCTCCCTCCTCCTTTCACCTCTTTATCCTTTGTTCTTCTCTCCCTCCTCCTTTCACCTCTTTATCCTTTGTTTTTCTCTCCCTCCTCCTTTCACCTCTTTATCCTTTGTTTTTCTCTCCCTCCTCCTTTCACCTCTTTATCCTTTGTTCTTCTCTCCCTCCTCCTTTCACCTCTTTATCCTTTGTTCTTCTCTCCCTCCTCCTTTCACCTCTTTATCCTTTGTTCTTCTCTCCCTCCTCCTTTCACCTCTTTATCCTTTGTTTTTCTCTCCCTCCTCCTTTCACCTCTTTATCCTTTGTTTTTCTCTCCCTCCTCCTTTCACCTCTTTATCCTTTGTTTTTCTCTCCCTCCTCCTTTCACCTCTTTATCCTTTGTTTTTCTCTCCCTCCTCCTTTCACCTCTTTATCCTTTGTTCTTCTCTCCCTCCTCCTTTCACCTCTTTATCCTTTGTTCTTCTCTCCCTCCTCCTTTCACCTCTTTATCCTTTGTTTTTCTCTTCCTCCTCCTTTCACCTCTTTATCCTTTGTTCTTCTCTCCCTCCTCCTTTCACCTCTTTATCCTATGTTCTTCTCTCCCTCCTGCTTTCACCTCTTTATCCTTTGTTTTTCTCTCCCTCCTCCTTTCACCTCTTTATCCTTTGTTTTTCTCTCCCTCCTCCTTTCACCTCTTTATCCTTTGTTTTTCTCTCCCTCCTCCTTTCACCTCTTTATCCTTTGTTCTTCTCTCCCTCCTCCTTTCACCTCTTTATCCTTTGTTTTTCTCTCCCTCCTCCTTTCACCTCTTTATCCTTTGTTTTTCTCTCCCTCCTCCTTTCACCTCTTTATCCTTTGTTCTTCTCTCCCTCCTCCTTTCACCTCTTTATCCTTTGTTCTTCTCTCCCTCCTCCTTTCACCTCTTTATCCTTTGTTTTTCTCTCCCTCCTCCTTTCACCTCTTTATCCTTTGTTCTTCTCTCCCTCCTCCTTTCACCTCTTTATCCTATGTTCTTCTCTCCCTCCTGCTTTCACCTCTTTATCCTTTGTTTTTCTCTCCCTCCTCCTTTCACCTCTTTATCCTTTGTTTTTCTCTCCCTCCTCCTTTCACCTCTTTATCCTTTGTTTTTCTCTCCCTCCTCCTTTCACCTCTTTATCCTTTGTTTTTCTCTCCCTCCTCCTTTCACCTCTTTATCCTTTGTTTTTCTCTCCCTCCTCCTTTCACCTCTTTATCCTTTGTTCTTCTCTCCCTCCTCCTTTCACCTCTTTATCCTTTGTTTTTCTCTCCCTCCTCCTTTCACCTCTTTATCCTTTGTTCTTCTCTCCCTCCTCCTTTCACCTCTTTATCCTTTGTTTTTCTCTCCCTCCTCCTTTCACCTCTTTATCCTTTGTTTTTCTCTCCCTCCTCCTTTCACCTCTTTATCCTTTGTTCTTCTCTCCCTCCTCCTTTCACCTCTTTATCCTTTGTTTTTCTCTCCCTCCTCCTTTCACCTCTTTATCCTTTGTTCTTCTCTCCCTCCTCCTTTCACCTCTTTATCCTTTGTTCTTCTCTCCCTCCTCCTTTCACCTCTTTATCCTTTGTTCTTCTCTCCCTCCTCCTTTCACCTCTTTATCCTTTGTTCTTCTCTCCCTCCTCCTTTCACCTCTTTATCCTTTGTTTTTCTTTCAGGTTCTCTTTTATTCTTTCCCATTTTAATTTCTGCTACTGTTTTTTTTTCCTTGTCACTTTCTTCTGTCTTTCCCACAAAGAAAATATTCCTGCTTCCTTTAACTAACTTCTTAATTTCTATTCCTACTGACATGTTGACATGTGAGAAGTAGTGTTTTTTTTTTTTTTCTTAAACTTTCCTCAGTTCTCTTTCCTGAAGTTTATGAGAGATGACTCCAGTTAATAAAGTACAAAAATCCACAATTATTTTCTTTTGCAGTCAGTACTCCTTTTCTTTCCTATCCAACTGTTACATTTACATCATTCAGCAGATGTTCTTTTAGCAACAAGTACCTGGGACGTTAATACTTATTTCTACATACTTAGCTAAGTCATTTAAAGCCATTTTGATGGTATGGTATTTCCAAGGAGTGTAAAAAGTATAAAACTGTATTTGGTAGAGCAGGACACTGAGGTTCATATGATTTGAGGTTTCATTTCATGTGCTGATGCGTTAGAATGGCAAGAATATTTCATCTCAGAAATATTCATTTTTTTTATGATCAATGTTTGTTTGATTATTTTTTGCTTTTGTTTTTTACAAAACTTTTAATCAGACAACCTAACACTAAAACTGAACCACCCACATTTTTTACACTTAATTTTTCAAAATTTTAAAATTTTTTTTTGTTTTATTTTTTATTTCTTAAATTACTTGACATTTGGCTAATAAAAAATTTTGATCCATAATAAACCTGAACAATCCCAAAATGTTTCCTCAGATCAATAATTTTGTGGATTTAGTACATTTGGTTATCATATTTAAATGTTTTTCAAATTTAAATGTTTTATCGTCAAAACTGCCTCGTGGGTAGACCTAGTAACTGATTGAGAAATGTAATTGCTTCCAGAAAATATTTCTAAGAATATTTTTTGTATGTTATTATTCATCTTTGATTAGTTTTTATTTCTTTGTATTTCTGTTCTCACAGATCATTATTCTATTGCTGTTAAATAAGAAGCATGGGAGAGGAATAAAAAATAATCATCTGATTATTGAACTTTTATCCCTTTTATCCTCCTAGGGGATTCAGCTTTTCAGAAGATAATAAAACAAAAAAAATCTGCTCTCTTCTCATCTAAATTCTTCTTTCTCTATTAACATTTACATAATGCTTTTATCCAGTGGGTCATGTGACCTTAGGGATTATTTGTCTGTTCTTCTTTCTCATTGATAAATTTGAGCATTAAATTACAAAAATAAACATAAATAAAAGCCAATCATTTAAACCATTATTACATCTTGAAGATGTCAGAAGTTCTTAAGTTATACAGAATGCTTCATAACCATTCTGCAGCATTTCTCAGTCATTCGGTCAATAGTATTCTTATTTATATATGAAAGATGAAAGAATGAATCAGTAAAAGCATTGTTTTCAAAAGATGAAGACAATAGTTAAAAAAAAGACAAATAATTGAAAAAGAGGTGTGTATATGTAGAAATTTAATAAGATTTTTAATGAAGAAAAAACCTTGTTGTTCACATCTGTATGGGCTATGAACCTTTCTTCATTATCAGTTTTTCTAGATTTGGGAGGACTGTGAATGGGTGACAATAACATCCTGATGAAGAAATGATATGAAATTCCTTTTTAGCCTGAGAACAACAGGGAATGAATAAACTCCATAATTTTTTCATGGTTCTTTGATGTAAAGGATGATAAACAGTTTTAAGGAAAGTTACTAGTAGATATTTTGATAAGAGACATTTAAGATGAAAAGTCCATGAATGGAAGCTGGCTGCAGGAGGTTAGGACACAAAACAATGTCACATAGTGTGTGTGGCTTAGGAATTTGTCCTCATGTGGAGCCAAAATTCATCACTCTGAAAATAGAAAAGTCAGAAACTAAGGAATAGGTTGTTAACAACATGAAAAGGACACTGGTTTTGTTGATGTGTTCAAAGCAGTGAATAAAAGATGAAAACATAAACATATATATGTCATGCCTTATTTTACTTTAGTTTTTGCGACTTTTGGAAGATCTAAAGGTTGATCTTAAATTTCTGTTTAGTTTGCGAATACCTGCTTTTCAAACTCGATCACTTTATATGAAACTATGAAAATGATCTCATGATTCTGTCCGTTTGTTTGATCTTTAGAAATTCATTCTCATTCAGATTCATCTGTTTCTCGTAAAGTTTTCAGATTTGTGTTCTGGCTATGAATTACCATCTTTATTTCTTTCTGCATCATCCATACCAGTTTTAAAGCTAATAAAAATAAAAGGAAAATAATTCAAACATTTTAAAGAAACCAAAAGATGAAATTTAAATGAAAAGAAAAAATAATAGTTAATTCATCTACTGAATTGTGGGAAACTTTGAATTCTGAAAAAGAAAAAGATATTTCGTCTTCCAGCAAAATCCAAAACATTACAGATTCATAGTAGTTGAAAAACTTGACAGTTGTCTTAACCTAATAAAAAATTGTGATATATTGGGTAACTTCATTCTTTCTGTAGGCATAAATCTTGCAATGTAAGTTTGGCTTATGATTTTTGATGTATCATCTTTGTTAGTTTTTTAATATCTGATCAAGCACCAATTTTTTTCTTGATCATCTGACCAGGATGACTGACCCACACTTAAAGGAAACACTTTACAGTTTTTCTTTAGCATATCTGAATTTCCAACATTGCTACTGCAGTAGATAAAAGCATTGGTTGAAGTAATCCAAAAAATGACTTGAACCAAAGAGTTGTGAGTTCAATACCTGGCCACAGCAGAGGAAACAAAATTTGGAGACTTGAAGAAACTAACTGTAATTGAGATATCTAAAATAGGCACATATGGAAGTAGAACAATCAAACCTTGTGGACTAAATAAAGGGTTTGGTTTGAAATTCCAGCATATATCACCTGAAGAAGGCCAGAGCATACAGTGACTGAAACATTGTGAATATGGCAATAAATATGAGGACAACAGTCTGAATTATGTAAATAGTGTAAACTGTTACTCTCGTGCTTTGGAATCTCTATTAAAAAATTATCTTTATTTTTGGGATTGATAATAGTTAAAATAAACAGTGGATAAATAAAGAACCACTATATTACTTTATAAAAAAGGCATTATTTGTAGGATAGGATACTGGATCTGTCCTTTTATAAGTTCATTTTATAGGTTATTCAAGAAAGTGTTTTTGCATATCTACTTAATTAAAAAGCCTGATCTAGTAACCTCGTTATGAACATCAAACCTTGGAAATGGATCAATGAAAATGTCTCTCCAATAAAAATAAAAAAATCTTGATACACTAACTAATCATAGGGAATATGACAGTTACATCAAAGCTGACTGTACATATTATTGTGCCTTCTGTTATTGTAAGCATTTGACCATGTGATGTTGTAGTGAGGAAATTAGTACAATAACATTAAGATATTTAAGCAGCCTTTGATTTGAATGCCATAAAACATTAACAAATTGAAGCCAGTGGCAAAAAAGGCAAACTTCCCAAAAAGATTATGTGGGTGGAGTAGAACATAATTTTGGTAAAATAAGTATTAGAACTTTTAATTGAAAAATAGGGTTTGGCACCATCCAAAAAGCTACAGAAATAACTCCTGCATTTTCATTATCCATAGCATTTGTTATATTTCATTAAAATATTTCAAAATTTTGCTTTTAATAAAACAGAAACATGAACATTACAGAGCAAATCTTTCTTTTTATATTAAGCAGTTCAGTTGTGTATCTGTAAAATTTATTTGGAAGCAATATATTTTGCATACACTTAAAATTGTTTAGTAAAAGCTAAACATCATAGATGAGTGAAGAAAAGTATGTCTTTTAACATCTACACAGTTGTGAACAGGATTATTCACCCCCTCTGAATATTTGCATATTTTCTAATGAAATGCAAATATTTGCAAGTACTTACTGAATTTACCATAAACAGTTGATTCTGTATTTAGTTTTGAATAATTTGTGAAATTTTTAGAAGTTCCAATCTGTTATATTCATAGTTATAAATTTTTCTAAAAATTGGTGCAGTCCAAAATTATTCCACCCACTCCCCTTATGGAAATTATCAAATTATATTTGCTCTATGACAATTGTAATGTTTTTTTTTATCTTAATTTGATATTTAATACAAACACTCTTTGAAACTGAAATAGTTGTGACCTGATTCTATAACATTCTAAAAGATAATGAAGACAGTATGTGAGTGCCATGTCTTATTCGTTCTGCAAACATGGTGACGATGGCTGAACTTGACAAGAAGCTCCAAATGAGGCTAGTTGCGTACAAACATGGTGATGGATATGCACTCTTTCCAAGTGTTTAAATGTTGCTAGATCAAGAAGTACAATGAGACTCATTGTTTTTAGAATAAATTAAGGACCGGCAGAAAACAGTTAATTTTAATGTCTCGAAGAATCCTCATTTAATGAGAAAGGATATTGTCAATGATGTAAAGATATCAAGGTTGAATGTATCAATGAAGACAGTCACTAGATGCTTTCATCGAGCAGGACTTTGAGTTTGTCACCCAAGGAAAATTCCTTGGTTAAGGCTACACACCTAAAATGCAGATTAGCTTATGCTAGAAGCCATCTAGAACATGGGAGTAAATATTGGAACTCTGTTTTATGGTCAGATGAAACCAAACTAGAATTACTTGGTCTCATTAACTCCTATTATATATGGAGGAAAAAATACCCCCCTGCAATTAAACATGGTTGTGGGAGCATTCTGCTCTGGGGATGTTTTGCTGCTTCTGGGTGTTATGGTGAAACGCACATAGTCTATAAATAATAGACTCTCCCATCTAATATAAGTAGGAGTCAGTGTGAGTCGAATACGAAAGTAGTCAGCTACCACAACTCGATTACTCTGCATAATACTTATTATTACAAGTTCCTAATGTTTTGTACGTTGAACCTATTTAGGACTGAATTTAGTCCAAATACAGTTTCCACTAAGTAATTAACTCTACAACACTGGGCCAGGTGAACTACTGAGAGTACAGAGCATATCATGGATAAAGAGCAGCATTTGGCTAGTCTTAAAAATAATATAAAACAAAGTGCATAAAAGCTGTCTTTGGTGCATCACTGGATGTTGCAACATAACAATGACCTGAAACACATGGCATGAATTGTTACAAAATACTTAGATGACAGCAAAATTAAGGTATTGGCATAGCCTGCATAAAGTCCTGATATAAACCACATTGAAAATTCATGGACATATTTGAAGAAAAAAGTCAGAGAAAGAAGTCCTTTAAATTTGGAGGAACAAGAAGTTATTGCCAAGGAAGAATGAAGCAAAATACCTATTAGTGTATATAGCGATCTTGTAATGAACTATCAAAAAGGATTAAAGGCAGTAATCAAGAATAAAGGTTACACAATTGATTACTGAGGCAAGAGGGCCAATAATTTTGTTCCATATTAAATGTTTTTTTGGTGTGTTTTTATATTATTGTTTGATATTTAAATAAAAATATTGTTGTTGGTATCACTGAACATTGTTTCAAATCCATTATTTCATCATTTGTAAAAAAAATGCACATGAATTTTCCATGAAAATTTGAGGTATTACTGATTTATTTGTAATTATGGTAGCAAGGTGAATAATTCTGTCCACTACTGTATCTGAAGTTTGAAGATTTATGAATACTGAATTTTAAACTTTAAGGATGCAAGTTCTAGTCCTGCTGAAGGTTGTTGCATTGTTCTGTGCAGAGAAATACTGGCACCTGATCAAATACACCTATTTATGATATCTTAACTACAAAATCTTATACCAATATAATATAAGTACACAAACACACAAGGAGGTGCTGAAAATTTCTCAAGTTGACCTACTTAGCAAAATTTGACCAAACATTATAAAATTTTGGTGGTGAAGAGCTTCTTGTTTAGACTTAGAGCTTTTCTGTGCCAAAAATGAGTCTTTTATATATATATATATATATATATATATATATATATATATATATATATATATATATATGAAAAACACTCATTGTTTTGAAACCACAAGGTCTGATGAAGTGAAATTGAATGTTATCGGTCTCACGAAATATAAAATATTACCATGGCTTTCTGAAGTCTCTGATTTGTTAATTAATTATTACTTGCTCTGTTTACTACAGTGAGCTCTCGGGATTTATATCCTCCCTGGAATTATCCATATGGATTACCAATTAACACTTTATCATATTTTATATATATATATATATATATATATATGTTGTAACCTAGAGAAGGTTACTGAATAGAATAATCAAATTAAGTTTGATAATGTACAATAATACTTAGGGCAAGAACAATATAGATAAGATTCGCCAGCAGCATGTAGAAGTCATCAACTGCTAGAAGTGAGTAAAGTGAATTCCACAATGAATCTCCAACTGCAGGATATATACCAACTGCCCCATGCAGTCAGAAGTGGCACAAGGTCAAATTTAATGTGGAGTACCTGAGCCTGTAGGCTCGGCCAAAAATTCCCTGTTGACCCCATATAAAACAGGGTCGGGTAGCTGTTTCCCAAGATGAGACTCTACCCTTTCACATAGCCTTGTCTGGGGATCCTCTCTGCCTCCAGTCAGAGAGTTAGATCAGCACAGCTGGAGACAAATCCTCAACTGCAGACCAACATACAGTATTTACTACTGTATTTATGTGAATGGGGACATTATCGTCCATAGGTATGCTACAATAATATATATATATGGGCGGGGGTGAAAAAAGTATAGTATTAGGAGCATTTGACTTGGTGTACATAAAAACAATCAGTTTTGAATATTTTGTAGCAATTATTTTTCATTATGTAAAAAAAATGTTGGTCAAAATGGGCTTATTTTTATTTATGGATTGTGACATTCAAGATGTAATAAAATTAGTCAAACATTTTCGGCATAATATACTTTTATTATTTTAAGAAAGGTGAAACTATAATTCAGAAACAAAGATTTTGCACAGTTGAAGAAGGTACTGTAAATGATCAAACATGTCAGAAGTGGTTTGCAAAATTTCACAAATGCACCATTGTCAAGCAGAGCACTTGAATTTGATAAAGATCAAATCTTGGCAAAATAGTAACCAAAATATCCAAATAAGATTGAAAATAATTTGCACCATGTTAATCTCTTTGATGTGTAATTTCCATATAAGTTAAGCTAAAACTACTGGATAATATTTCTGCAATTTGCCACTTAAACATAAGAAAAATGTTTTTTAAACAAATTGTGATATAAAATGTCATAATACAAGCAAAATGAATTTCATCTAAAGAAAGTGACATTGTGTATTTTGTAAGTTTGGAATGGAGTCCTCAACTTTCAGCACCTACTGAAGAAGCAAATGGTTGATTTGAATAAATACTGCTCACAATTAGGCCAGCTGGAGGTAGTAATCAGCATGTGTATGTACCCATTGTCATTGTGAAATGCCAGTGACAAAACTGTGACCAATATATATATATGGTGGTGGGACAGTGGGCTTTGAGAGTTGTGTTCATGCCGCCTTCCAAAAGGATTTGTACAAAAGTGTCTTAATCATACTTTATTGACCCCAGAGGTCATTGGGGTACAATGCTGAAATTTTTGTTCTTCATAAAAATAACTTATAAAATTAAATTGCTCTATTAATTGCAATCAAATGAAAAAGCAAATCCTTATTTTAGTGGATAATAACATTTCCATTTGATTTAATACCCAATTTCTCTGCTGGCTTAAATTCCTCCCCTCAGATTTGAAATTGCTCCCCTGGGAACCAAGTGCCTCCCATTCCAGAATAATAAGTGGTTTAATAATAAATATACTGAGAACAAAATGCAGTTTATTGTAGGCAAAACTTAATCTAACGCATAGAAAAACAAAATATTTCTTGCAAATTTCAGTGAACAACTTAATATTTTAAGCTTCAGAAAGTCCCAGCAAACCAGCCATTAACTGGCACACAAAATCTAAAAGTATTAACTTTATCTGTTTCATTGAAAAGTTAAATTTTAATCTAATCAATTTTCATTTTAAAGGAGTTTTTTTTTAAAATTACGTTTCCTAAAAATACAAGAAAAAATTGCTTTGTTCATTTGCGTAATGTGCTGCTGTCTTTGTAAATATAAAATTGAACTTCTTTCTTTTTCCAATTAACTTTAATTTATATATTTCCTCAAAATCTTGGAAGTGCAGGTGGTGTAATGGATAACAGCTTGGAATCTGAAATCTGAAAGCTGAGTTCAAATTCCAGTCAAGTTTGTTACATTCACTTACACAAAAATACCCTTGGGAAATGTATGAATCTATCTCTTCTTCCCCCACAAAGCTATGGATTAAATAGTAGGATTCTTATCTGGAAAAATTATTGTTATCTCCAAAAAATTGTCAATGCAGTATTCACTCACAAAAAAAAAGAATTATTCTTACAATTCAAAATATGTTTTGGTTTTAAATTAACCCACAAAGGGTTGATAAAGCAGACAAAACAAATCAATCATCAAACTCTTGTTCTATCATTATGTATCACGACCATTTATAGATAGAAAAAAAAGCAATGCAGTCATTCTGAGTCAAATCAACAAGGGTCTGATTATCACCAACGCCGATTGTTTTCAAATTTAGTACACTTATAGAGCTTTATGATACAAATTGGACCTTTTTGTCACAAGATGAAAACTTTTCTTTTAACTGTGTCATAATTTCACTTTTTTATACTCTTCTACACAAGTAAATTCTTGATGAGAAATTTTAGTCAAAATCACTTTCATTTTCTTTCATACTATACCTTTAATTTTTCCTACTTTTTAGTCCTCATAACTGATTTGTTTTTCAAGCTTTTGACACTTGATTGGTAATTAACCAATAATTGAGAGTGACACGTTAAGAAGTTGCAATTTATTTTCACTATCTACAAAAATGCTAGAAGGTTATGGCTGATGTTGAATTACTTTCAGAAAACTTGGGTAAAGCTGTTAATTTTATTTGACAATGTGTTTGCTTATTAATATCTTTGTAAATGTTAAGAACCTTTTTTTAAATATTCATTTCAATATATTATTTTTTCAGATCAATATTTAATTTTTTAAATATATATAAAAATACTGAAAATTTGGTTGCTTTGTGCATTTAGTGAACCGTGTCAAATGTCAACAAAAATTTGTTAATCATTAACGTCATTTGTTGCATATTTTCATATTATTTTAGGTTATTAATTCATGAAACTTTTTTAAAATAATTATTTTTATTATGTCATTTTTTAATATAAAAGTCTATTTATTGTATAATAAAGATGTAAACAAAACCAAAAATGAATTTTCTGCTGAACTGGTCAGCATTTAACCACAAATAACACAAATTCTGTTCATTTTCTTTTGCAGATATTAATCAGCATTCAATGAGCTTTCTAAAGTTATACAACTTGACAATATTGGTAGATATGAAAATGTTAGCATATAGTGGCAAATACCAAAATCTGCCATTTTGAATTTGTCCCAATTCAATAAAACCTTTGTAACTCAGACCACAGTCAAAAGTCCACCACAAAATTTTGTATGTGTCTTGCCATAAAGCTGACAAATTTGTCAAATTTTTTTTTTTAAATTAAAGATGAATTTTTTTGAGAAATTAAAATTCAAAGTTAAATTATCTTATTTGACCTTTAAACAAAAAAAAGAAAGAAATCGTGTTTTAGATTCTATCCAAGTACTTTAAAGTACGTTATATATCAGGTCATCCCATAAGTTCTGTCCGAATTTTGAATAAAGAAAACAAGTGACTAAATGTTACATTTAATTACAGATTCAATCAACAATGTATTTTCCCTGATTATCTATGACTTCCTTCCATCTATTAACAAGCTTACTAATTCCATTACTGTAAAATTCTTTTGGCTTTGATTCGAAGAACTCACAAATGTCAGTTTTAACCTCTTCCTGTGTTACAAAAGCTGTTTCTTCCAAATGATTCTGTAAGCTACGAAACAAAAGGTAGTCTGAAGGAGCAAGATCGGGAGAATAAGGTGGATGAGGAATTTTCTCCCAACAAAGTTCTTCAATCTTTTGTGACGTGATTCTTGCCGTGTGTGGTCACGCATTGTCCTGATGAAACATCACCCGTTTTCGATTCACTAGAGCAGGTCTTTTTTCCTCAAAGCTTGGTTCAAACGCTCTAATTGCTGACAGTATATTTGAGCATTAATTGTTGCATTAGGTGGTAAGAATTTAAAGTGGATTATCCTTGGCAATCCAACCAGATTGAAAGAAGAACCTTTTGTCCATGAAGTTCCCTTCTCGGCTGTGGCTGGAGTCCTTCCTTTACCAAGCCACTGTCTACGACACTTAACATTTTGATAAAAGATCCATTTTTTGCCGCCAGTCACAAGTCTATCCAAAAAAGGTGAAACAAGTTGGCGAAAATGGAGAGAAAAGCAGATGTCAACTCGAGATTTGAGGTTGTTTTCAGACAATTCATGAGGCACCCATTTTCCAAGTTTAGGAACTTTTCCAAGTTGTTGAAGATGACAATGAACAGTTGTATGGTTTAAACTGAGAACCACAGCCAATTCCTCAACTGATAAAGCAGGATTTTCTTCAAGGGCTGCTTCAAGAAGCTTTTCATCAAACTCAACTGGACGTCCAGTTCGATCTTCATCTTCAAGGGTGAAATCTCCACCTCTAAATTTTGCAAACCATCTTCTGCAAGTTCTTTCATTCACACATTCCTCTCCATAAACTGAGTGAATGTTTCCTCCTTCTTCAGCTGCTGAGTTTCCTTTCTTGAACTCATAAAGCATTATGTGCCTCAAATGATTTTTGGGTACTTCCATGTTAGCAGGGTTTTAATCAAACAAAATTCAATTTTATTGTTCTCTGAAATAAAATTTGATCAGTTTAAATGCATCTAAACATAAAAATAATGTTCAGCTCCATTAGACATTATAAAATACTCTTTAAATTTCGTTCATTTTAACAAAAAGTTCAAATTCAGACAGAACTTATGGGATGACCTAATAATTGAAGAAACAACTGTGATATTGATATTTAAATTTTGTGACTATTTTCCAAAATTCACATTTTTGGCAAGGGTTAAAGGGTCATATCTCAGGAACCCTTTAACCTAGAGATGTAAAATAAGTGCCTTTGAATTTGTATCAGGAAGTTCTATAAGTGTACCATATTTGAAAAAATTCATCTTGGGTGATGGTTAGACCCTTGTTGGTATGACACAGAATGACCCAGTGTGACAAAAGTGGGCAGACCTGTTGATTGGTTTCTATCAACAGTACAGTTTTTTGTTTCTTAATAAATGAAACTATACCTTTTTTCATTATGACATTAATATTTTCTATGCAAAACTTAGTATGGCACAAGGCTAAATAAAGCAAAATGTGCTGCCTCACTTTTGAAAATCAGCATTTGAAATCTAGGCTTTTGGTTTTATTGCTAAGATTAGTAGAGCATTAGACCAAATTTGGAGAAATGAAGAGTAGAAGATTGTATTGCATCAATCTCCCAAGTAGAAGATATGCCTACCTTTAAAATCGGCATTTGAAATTTTGTTTTTATTGAGCTTACCTTAATGTAGTATAAGGCTTAATGAGGGAGATAGGTAAAGATTATCTTGTGATAATCTTTTCAGTTTGCATAAGCAATATCTCTAGAAAATAAGTTTTTTCAAGCATGTCAATTTCCCTTATTCTATTTATTTTGGTAAAAAAGCAACCTTAACTGATGTTTAGGTATTGAATCTTAGGATCCTTAGTCTTGTACTTTCATTTTATTTTAATTCTCAATAAACAGGGAAGCAGGGAATTATATACAATGACAAGTCTGTCTTAAAAAAAAGCCTTGCTAGTTTGATCAAATATTTCATTGGTTACCCTTGGACCAAAGTTGTTGATATCTAATAAGATGGAGACCTAACTTGAAATTTATGTGGCCTTGAATCATTTTCATCTTCCCAATTGTCTAATCAATGTCAGCCTTGGTTTTCTGCTCATAAAGAATGAATGAGTGTTTCCGCCTTTTCTGTTCCTTGTGGCTCCTTGGTGAATATTGATTGGCTTGAAGGATGAATGCATGATTCAAAAACAGTCATGGAGTTGATTATTTGGTGGCTTTTTTGGTTCTGGTCGAGCCAGTTACAATTGATTTGTCTCTATCTCACTCTCCTCTTTGAATTCTTTGCTAGGCTCCAACCATTCTTTGCTTATAAATAGAAATAAAAAAAAATATTCATAAATTTTGCAACATAATGATTAATGATTTGCAGACATTGATCAATTTATAAAGACCTTTTTTTCTCTCTCTCAGTCCGTTCATATTGTTTTTTTTTTCATATCTCTTTATCCTCTCTCCCTCTGTTGACTTTTTGTTAGTATTTGTTCTGCATCTCCAATTAATATTGACTTAAAATAGTCTTTTGCCAAACATTATCAAATGGTCAAACTGTGTGATGAGGAACTGCTTTATGGCTTTTTAGGCTTTAATTTCCTTTGAAGATACTAACATTTTGTTGGCTTTGGGTGTTTGCCTCTATATACTGTATGCACATAATTTGGCAAGGGATATTAAGAAAAAAGTCAAAATTGTAATTATATCATTTGTGTGTAATTGTTTTTTCATTTTTTCGTTTTTTCAATTCATCCATGCATTGAATATTGCTGCTACATCTGGCCTGATGTTTCTGCTATGTATTTAGAGATTCTTTATAAAATACAAAGAATAATATGTAATGTTGTTGGTCATGCCCTGGCACCTCAGCTTCAGTCACTTTCCCACCATTGTAATGTGGCTTCCCTCTGCCTTTTCTATAAATATTTTCATGGTAATTTTTCTGATGAACTTCCTCTACACTGCGTGCCAAATTATTATCGAGATACCTTTTTTTCTAATATTTCAAAAACTGTCCAATCAATTCACACAAAATTTTCACACAATGTTGGCAACACATACCTGTGCAATCACAGACATTTTCATACTGATTTGCGCAATGTAAACAAACTGGCACCATATTTGTTATCAGCACGGTAATTTGAGCGTGCCAGATTATTAGAAAAGTGTAAGAATTTAGTGAAAAGATGGGCCGTAAAAGCAGTTTAAGTGATGCTGAAAAGAAAACTATCCCCTCAGAACTCTCAAAAGACAAATCTACCCTAGAAATTTTTAAAATGATAGGGAGGTGACATCAAAAGTTCACCGCTGACCCTACACAAGTACGCAAAAGGGCAGATAAAAGCAAGCCGAGGGTTATTTCACGTCGTCTCATGTCACGACTTAAAACGAGAGGCCACAAAGAACCCTGGACTTACCAGTCAAGAGCTTTTCAGCCACATTTGGGATCCTACTGTGTCTAAAACTACTCAGTTTTGGTATCTGAGGGAAATAGCAACAACAGTCGAACCTCTATCGAAGCCTCCGTTGACAAGAAATCACATTTCAATCGATTGAAATGGGCTGAGGACAATATGAAGATTGACTTCTCTAAAGTTTTGTTCACAGACGAAACTTGAGCAACACTTGATGGGCCAGATAGATGGTGCAAAGGCTGGGTAATGAACGGACAGAATCGCCATCAGCGTTTGAGACGCCAACAAGGTGGTGGAGGCATAATGATCTGGGGTGGTATTATTGGAAAAACATTAGTGGGCCCATGGAGAGTACCAGATGGCGTCAAAATGACTGCTGATGCATACATAGCATTTATGAAGGAGCATCTTGAACCGTGGATGAAAAGGCAAAGAGTTGCCTTCAGAAGGGCCATTGTTTTTATGCAAGATAATGCTCCCTCACATGCTGCTCACAAGACTACTGAATATTTGAAACAGTTAGGCTTCGATGGACCTCGAAAAATGAAGTGGCCAGCAAATTCACCAGATTTGAACCCAATCGAAAACCTTTGGAGCATCATGAAGCAAAGACTGTATGCCAACAGATGACAATTCAGGAGCAACGCTGAGTTGTGGGAAGCAATTCTTGACATATCTCGCAGCATTACAGCAGATGACATCCTACAATTAACAAATTCTATGGGTCATTGACTTCTTCAAGTAATTTCAAAACAGGGAAAGCACATTCCCTATTAATTTGTTTAAAACTGTGCCTTTGTTTGTATCTGTTATTATTTGTTTGATTATCTTATTTATTAGCTTCTTTTGATCATAAACATTCATGTGCAACATTAATAAACATTTTGTTTGCTCAATTCTGGGAATTTTACTAAACCATTCTAATAATTTGGCATGCTCAAATCACCGTGCTGATAACAAATATGGCACCAGTTTGTTTACATTGCGCAGATCAGTACGAAAATGTCAGTGATTGCACAGGTAGGTGTTGCCAACATTGTGTGAAAATTTTGTGTGAATTGATTGGACAGTTTTTGAAATATTAGAAAAAAAGTTATCTCGATAATAATTTGGCACACAGTGTATGTTACCTAGACTTTATGAATTTAAGTGCAGTACTAGATTGACAGCTAGGTCTCATCATTTTACAATTGAAATGGCTAGATGCAGACATAAATTCCCTTTCTCTTGCACTTCTCACTTGTGGAACTATCTTCTGGCTTCTTGCTTTTCAACTTTGATCTTCAAAAATTTAAATGCAATTTTTTTTTATCATTTTCATTATTTTCTGTCTTCTTTCCAATTCTTTTATTATTCTCTTTCTTTAATAATGTTTTCTTTCCTTATATTATCCTACACTCAGTAACCCTTGCATTTTTGTGGCTTTATTGCCTTGCATGGGATGAAATGATTAAAAAATATTTTAACATTATTTTCATGTGGGATGCTTATTAACAAAGATGAGGGAAAGAGAAAAAATATAGATGAATTTGGCTAGATTGCAAAAAATTCTTTCAAAACATTTTGAAACTACAGACGACTTTTGTTCATGTGCATGTGTAGTCATAAGAACATCAACAAACCCAGTCTGATAAAATCCTAATGGAGGAAAGGTGTCACAAATAAAGTTTTTCCATTTTCTCTTACAATTTCCTCAATATATATATATATATAAAAAGGGTGTTTCATTAAGATGGATCAAAGTTAGCAGTAAATAAATCAGTGTTATTGGTGAAAATTTATTTATTTCTCTATCGGATCATGTTATTTAAGTCATGGCAATTATGGGTGAAAATAATATCACCCAAATGTCTGCCAAATCTAAAAAAAAAAGAAAAAAGATCATTAGATGCTTAAACTTAATTTACATTTACAATTGGTCCAAGTTATGGGAACGCCCTTTATATATATACATATATATATTTTAGTCTGCTAAAATTTTCTCAACTATCTTTTTTTGCAAACTAGAAATTATATACAGAGTTGAGCAAGATGGCATCAAAAATAAAAAAGATAATTGAAGGAGTCTTAACAGCCTTGTCATCTTTACATCTTGTGGTTTGCAATAAAAGAATAAAGGCCATTGACAGTACAGAGAAATTGCATAGTCATTCTGCTGCATGACAGCTTTTCTGTAAATGTTGATTTGTCACTACCCCCCAAAAATCATAATGAAATTGAGAGAGGAAATTCTTCCTCACACAGCATATTCACCATCGTTAGTATTATTGGATTATCTTTTGTTTCATTCAATGCAGCATTACTTATTTAGTTGAAAATTTAAAGATATCTTCAATGTTCAAAATTTCATTGCCAACTTTAGAGCCAGTGTTATTTTGTAAACCTGGAATGTGAAAACTTCCAGACCATTGGCAAGATCTACTAAAGTCAAAGTAATTATTTTGATGATTGATATAGTTGTTATTATTAACTAATAAAAAATTAAACAAACTTTACAAACACATACGTGCAAGGTCATTAATAAGTCTGTAACATAATGATAAAAAGGCATTTATTTTATGCAATAAATATTTATTTTTCCACATGACCTTATTCCTTGTCAGTGCACAATTCGCTTAATCTTATTATAATTTGAACATTATATACTGAAAATTACAGATCAAAATTTAGCCAATAACTATGTAGCAGACTGCAGTCGTAGTGATGCAACTTTTTATATATGTATATTTAGTGTATTGGGGCAGCAGATCATTATTCAAACATATACTGTTAAATATAACAGACAACAAATATCTATTATGTTTGATCATGAGCCGCTCTAAACTTTGTATAGTTACTTTAATTTGTGGAGAAAATAAAGACAAAAATTGTCCAACATTTTTCAACATTGATTGGACACCAAAAACAATATGCAAATTGGCAGAAGGATAACAGTTTTTTTTACACACACTGAAATCTGCTTAGCAAATCTTGTACTTGCATCACTAACCCATGGTACACACAAACAGACAGGATATTTCTGAGGGCCAAATCAGCCTATGTTTATAAAATTGTTGCATTTTTTCCCTGAATGTTGGACTCCACAATATCCAATGAATATCCATTCTCACTCAGAACTTTCTTAATAAATTCAATTTTGAATTTAATTTTGTTTCAATGCATATTACTAAGACCTGATGGACCAAAGCCTTAATCAAATTGATCAGGTATATAAGCCTGTAATGGTTGGTTTCTCATACATCCTTAATCTGATCAGTCTACTTGGATATCCAAAAAAGAAAGAACAACCTTGTTCTGCCTTTTGTATGTGAATTGCAAAGTTAGGTGCAATGTTTTAAGTCAACTGAAGTGGAATATGTCAACATTAACCTCATTATTCAACACAAAAAATGTCATCAATATCAGATATGTTGATGACACTGTCTACTAATGGTGTTCTTTAAAGTATGCAAGTAAATCTTGCTAAAAACAACAAATATATTTGCCATTGTCAGCCCCAAAGGATTCCCGATCGCTATCCCATCTATTTGTCTCTACGTGATTTTATCAAAGCTGAATTCCACACATGGTAGCAGACTCCAGCAGCTCTATGAAGATGGCTTCAGAAATAGGATGAGGGGAAAATGACTACGGTACAAAGCATCAGCACAAATACCAATAGAATCTGTTGCAACAGAACGCAAAGGAATAAACAGCTGATGTCGAATGAGCACATAAACTTATCCCTTACCACTGAAAGGACAGTTCTGCATATACTTGGCAAAAGTAAATGAGTTCTTGACACAGTTTTATAACATTCCTGCACAAGTTGCAACAAAACAGCCAACCATTTTGCCAACTTGTGCTGTACCAACTCAGCTATAGATAAAATTGGAAGCAAGGGAACATTATCTTTATTCATTTTGAGTAAGCCATACAATCATGGTTGTGTGGAATTCGCAGACCTTATAGGTTCATAAGTCCCCCAGAAGAACTTTATTTTTAACTAAATTGATTAATCACTGAGTTCAACTCAATTGACGCCATCTTGTCATGTTTTGTTTAGTCCAAACTTTATAAATTTGTGCCCATTGCCCAAAATTGACATCACCTTATTGATATAATCATTGTAATGTAGTCTATAACTGCCACACCTGCAACCGTATCAGATTTAGTTATACTAAAAGATTTGTTACAACATAACAAATTAACCGCATAAAAATGTTTGTGCTACAAATTAAATTCAGAATAATCAACAAGGGTACCAGCCAAAGTGTGGACCAAATTATTAAACCTAACTTTTAATGCACTTACCTGGAGAAAAAGAGGAAAGTTTTGACATTTAAACACTTCAAATTCCACAAAAATATTCTCTCAATAGACAACTGAACAATACAGAATTTAAATCCATAAGATAATACAGAGACTTAAGTGGTAGATGACTGATATTTAGTTAATTTCAAAACAACCTTATTACTGGAAATAGATGAGTTGACAAAATATTTACTTATTAACTTCATTTGATAATTAATTTGTAAAGTAATAGACCCATGCCCATCAATAATGGCAAAATGATGTCCAAAGTGTATGTTGTCAAAATAAGATGCAAAACCACAACAAAACATCCAACAACTCTGCACCTCCCTCTTTAATTTATCAATACTAATGGACAATTTTGCAATTTCCTCATGAATAAAGGCATGTTCAAAAATATTAGGTTTTGTCCTAGTAAATATGAAAACTAACATACGTCGGACATACTCAATTCTCCAGACACAGTTGAAAAAATAAAACCTGTTGGAATGAGCAGTCTGAATTTTACCTTGAAGTTTAAGAATATTATTTAACTCACAAATTAAATCCACAGTGTACCTGGTCTGCAAGTACCGAAATATTTTTGAAAGGGTACAAAATTTTATTAGTGTGATAAAAAAGGACATTCAGAGGAACCTCAGTTCTTGAATGTCTCACACATCGAACAAATCAGTTTTCAAACAGAAAATTCAAGATGAAAATGCCTCGGTTATCAAACAAAATTTTGGTTCTCGAACAACATAGCCAAACACGAATGGAATAATTTTGAGTTGATTACCATGTTGTCTCCATTTATGTGTTATGTTGATCTTTTCTTTTTCAATTTTATTGTACTGTAACTTTTTTTCTCTATATTGATTCCTATTGGAAAAATAGTTTCAGTTTATGAATGGCCTTCAGGAACGAATTAAATTTGTGAACTGAGGTTCCACTGTGTTATGAAAATTTATTAAAAGAATAAGAAAAAAAATGGGGTAACAAAAAAAAATATTACTGTAAACAGATAATATAGAAATACAACACCAATTAAAATAAAGACAGCTAACCTGGTTTATCAGCCACCACCCTCTCATCAGAGTGCAATCAAGGAGAAAAATGTGCACAGAGACTAGAAAAAAGTAAACCCAAGATAAATATTATATGCAAAAACAAAATCATATATATAAAGTTATTACGTAAGTTAAATTGGATTGTTGATGTATACTCATCGTTTGACAGAGAATTCATATATGAACATAATTCTGGACATGGTTTCTGTTATTATTGCCAAATTAGATCTCAGAAAGATTTGCAGACTTGATGGTATTTTCCTTCTCTTGAACTGACTTCTGTTGTTTCCAAACTCTTCAATAAATGCCTTGCTGCTGCTTGCTTTCCAGTTTATTGGAATTCCTCTTCTGCAGTTCCTGTTTTTAAGGACTCTAGTGAACCTTCTCAGATTATCATTCTATAAGTCGTTTTTTTACCTGTTTCTGACAAAGTACTAGAGGTGCTAATCCCACAGTCATCTTTCAGATAAATAATGTGGCTTTCATTTCCCAAGGTACCACCAATGTGCTAATAGTTATTACTGAATTTGTCTATTAGGCTTTAGATAATAACTGTGTGACTTTAGATATCTCTAAAGCATTTGACAGGTTTTGGCATACTGGCTTTCTCTGCAAGCTCAAGGGTTATGGTATCTCTGGCCAGGTATTTGACCAATTTAATCCAATCAGAACAAGAAAAGCAAGGGTATTGAAAATGTATCGGTGGGGGAGGTGGGGGTAATTGAAATGTACATTTTTTTTTGACAATACCCTTGCTTTTCTTCTCTTCCACCTCTTTCTTTACATCCTCCCCCTCATTTTCTATTACACCCAACGTCATGCATTTGTTTATTTATTTTTGAAAATAATAATATAGCATTCATTAGTTTTTTTAAAGAATAAAGCATTAAGAGGTCATTTGATAAAAATCGCTTGAGGATACCATAAGGTTGAAACCAAGGTAGCGGATTCAAGTGACCTCTTGATTTTTAAAGTTAAAAGTATGCATATATATATATATATATATATATATATATATATATATACCTAAGTTAAATTGAAAATCTTCATTCTATAAGTTATTTGGTCTGATCATCTCATTCTTGTAGTTTTTATCAACATTTCTATTGATACATTCTTTATTCTTCATTTAAGTTTTTTCCTTCATTTTTAACTGGTTGCACTCTTCAAAAACTCTTGCCGCATTTTGATATATTTAAAATTCTTCTTTATGATTTATTCTTTATGGGCATTTGAAAACAACTTAAGCAAATATGAAATTTGGGTCAATAGTGGCATTTTAGTTCCTTCATCTTTTTTAAGCATCTTTCTTCATATAACTGAAGGACAACTGGAAGATTTTCAGTACTGGGATGCTGGAAAAATATATCTTTAGTATGTCAGTTTGCATTGGTAAGATGGTATTTGGAGCTGGCTGTGTAAGGACCTTGGTTTTCTTGATCTTTACTGTAAGGCCAAAGTGATGTTAGGTCATACCAAAGTTGTTCAGAAACTGTTAAAGGTCTTCTTCTGATTGACAAAGATCAGCATTGTCATGAGCATATTGAAGTTTTGAGATGTGTTGTGTGTGTGTGTGTTAGACATTTAGTATGAAGTCTATTAAAGTTGAAAAGTGCTCCATCATATTGATATCTGATGTTAACTCCTGGATTGTCTGCAGGAAGTTTGTGAAGTATTACAGTCAGATACAAGGAGAATAGCATAGGTGCCAAGACACATCTTGTTTTACCATGGTCTTTGCACATCCAGCTCCAAATACCATCTTACCAGATTTTGATATTACCATCTGTGATAAACCACTTGAAACCAGTAGAATATTTTTCGCATCTAAGCAGCCTTTTATCAAACAAGTGCATCTAAGAAAAGGATGTGTAACACAGAATTGGGGCTGCACATGGAGCATTTGGAAAGCTAATCAAACATGTCTTCAACAAAGATCAGAACTTAACAAAAATTATGGTTTATAATGCTATTGTCATTTCAACCTTGTGATATTTCTATGAAACGTGAACTCTATATCATCGCAACATCCAGAAATTAGAATGCTTTCACCAGCAAAAGCTTTGTTTAATCTTGAACATCAAATAGGAATACTATGTGACCAACAATAAAGTCCTGGAAGGAGGCAACAGTCAAAGCATGGAATCACTGAACAGGAAACACCCTTTTCAATGTTCAGGACATGTAGCAAGAATGGAAGAGTCAAGGAGTCTGTCAAGTCTTATTCAACGAACTCACTTCAGGGAAGAGACTACAGGGTTGTCCTTTTCAAAGATACAAGGACCAACTCAAAACAACAATGAAAGCCACTGGAATTGAGCCTAAATCATTTGAAACGCAAGCTTGAGACTGTACCAACTGGTGGCGATCCATCACCATCTTTTTTTTTTTTTTTTTTTTTTTTTTAAGCATTTCACCCCAAGCAAGGCTCGAAGCCACTAGCACGTAAGGGGTTACAGAAGGTTTGGAGGAAGAGCAGATAGGAGTGGTAAAGGAGAGGATGTGGAGAAAGATAGTGGATCGATCAAGGCAAGGGGGTTCCAGAAGATTTGGAGCGAGAGCAGATGGGAATGAAAGGTGAAAGGATGTGGAGAAGAGAAGTGGATAGATCAAGGCAGCTGGAGATGTTGATTGACGTTACACTTAAATAGTTGGAGATTATATTTGTCAGGGAAACAGGAATAAGGAAGGGAGTTCCACAGGCGAGATGTACGAGACATGAAGTTATTGGAGTAGAAGAGACGTCTACATCTAACAGTTTCAACGGTGAAGGGGTGGGAATGGGATGCCAGCCTTGTAGGATGCTTAAATTCATGAGGCCTGGGAACCAGCGAAAGCAGCTCATCGGAGCAATTACTGTGAAAGTATTTGTAAAAAAGACAGACCGAGGCAACGGCGCATCTGTGAGAGAGCGACTGCAGACGAGATGACAGATCGGGGCCAATTACATTGCATATATCCGTCTCTGGATCTTATCAAGAACCCTGAGGCAAACAGCAGGGGCTCCAGACTATATATGGCAGCAATACTCCATGCAAGGGTAGAACCAAAAACTTAAAGCCACCAAAATAGAAAAGGAAGACGACAATGAGAGAAAAGCTCAACAAAATCAACCTCGTCCTCCACCAATGTTACCATGCAGCCAATGCCGTAAACTCTTCTATACCAGAATTGGTCTACAGAATCTTCAATACCATCACCATTAAGGAAATTATCAACAAGAATGCAATTAAATTCTTGGATATGGGATAAAGCCAACAGTGACAATATCACTATGAAAATTCAAAAACCTTTTAAGTTTCCAGAGATGGACTCAATTTAAAATATACAGCTACTCTGATGTCTTACTTTGTTCGGCCAAATTAGCCAAACTAGTTTTTCATCATTTTGTTTAATTGTATGAAGTAAACATCTCGGTGAAAATAATTCCTTACAAAAACACAGTTTAGTGTTGTACCTGTTTTTCTTTGTTTTTTTACTATTGGTCACCCAATACAAGGCCCAAGAACCACTCAAGGTAGAGGGTTACTAAATAAGGTTGTTGTAAGAGCATACAGGGAGGGAGCAACCGGTGTATATGATGAAGATATGTAGGATATACAACTGTTGACCCTCAATGTGAAGAGGTTAAGCTTGTAGTGATCAGAAAGCATCCTCTCAGGAGTATGTTCCATAATGCAACAGTTCTGGAGAAGAAGCTGTGTGAGTGAAACTTTCTACTTACCAATGGAATATGAAGGGAATAAAGATGGGTCTACTCAATATACGTGACCTGGTGGGTTTTAGCTGTGAAGGTCTGAACTGGAGGAACCAAGGATTGTAGGTTGCCCAAAACCTCTTCCTTGAAAATAACAATAGAGCAGTGAGAGGTCATCAATATTTGAGGGAAAGGGAAAAACACTTCATCCTCCACAAGGTTGCACAAATACTTTTGGACTCTATCTAAGGCTGGAAAGTTAGGATTGGACAGCTCCAGTTCAGGTGTGACAGCAATTCTCCACTTTTGGCCTGATCTGGCTTTTGTAATGATAGATCATGGTAGAAGGAGTCAGGTACTTTTAGGTACAAGGAACTGACCATTTTTCCAGCATCTTTAGCAATGGCATATACAGTGTTATTAAAAACGAAACATATTCAACACATTACTCGATAGGAAAAGGTTCAAAGTTATTAAAATAAATAAAAAAAATTTTCAATCTTGTTTAAATGCTTTTTTGTTGTTTTTTTTTCAATTTTTGTATAAATTTAAATTATTGTAATTTGTGTCAACCCTGAAAATGACCACACCACAAGAAAAGTCATTTTGTATACTGCATTTTGCGAAGTTTAACCTTAAAATAATAAACTTTAAACCTTTTCCTATTCAATATTTGTGTTGAATGTGTTTGTGTCTTTTGCCATTTGTTCTTGTTAAATTTTCAATATCTGTATAACCCTGTATATATTTAAGAAGTTAATCAGTTGGTACCCAAAGAGAATACATTTCCATGCCAGAAAATCACCACTAGATTTCATGATTCATTGGTAGATTCAATATTTTAGTCAATATGTCTCCATAGGTGACTTGCCGCGATATGGAAGATCATATATGATTTGTTTATCATACAGATTGTTTGTAGATGAATCGTGAATATGTACGAACATCAATTCACAAA
The DNA here is from genome assembly GCA_964036315.1 of Acanthosepion esculentum. NCBI lineage: Eukaryota > Metazoa > Mollusca > Cephalopoda > Sepiida > Sepiidae > Acanthosepion > Acanthosepion esculentum. The sequence goes on from OZ038494.1 coordinate 4,446,822, forward strand.
CACTCTGACAATTTAAAGATGTATCAGATATCCTTGCATTGCATACTAAGAGACAATTTGCACCTGTACTCATACAAAGTGCAGTTTGTACAGAAGTTGCAGCTGACATTGACAATGCTTAAATTACTCGGTTCAATTTCAGAGACTGCCTAATGCAGCTTTGTTCATTAGCTGAGTATGGGTTGTCAAAGCTCATTTCCATTTGAATGAAATTTGGTTCTTCCACACTTGTGAATTTTTCCATGTGTAAGTTCTGGAAAAAAAGGAATAAAAAATATGAAAAATCTTACATGTTGTGACATTTTTAAATACCTAGGTGGCTTTTGGGTCACCCTGTATTTCAAATAAAATATTCAGTAAAAATCTAAATTATCAAAATATTGAGACCTTTTGTGAAATTCCTTTAAATATGTAAAAACTAAATTTGACTCAAATGTTCATGATAATTCAATAAATGCCTACGTCAAATTCATGATCTTTTATTGGGGTCCAATTTTGATTTTCCAATATGTTAAGCGTTTCAGATTAGTTTAAAATATGAATTGATAGTGTTTTTGTATTTGTTACGTTTTCTTTTTTACTAATATAACGGACGTAAGTTCAAATCTCAGCAGAAATTTATTTTTACTTAATAGTCAGAAGATATAAAAACAACCTTAACGTTATAATAAAAAAACAAAATTAATTAGTCTGAATTTCTGAGATAAGGATTTATCATGACTAGCTGAGACTGTAAATTCCATAGGTACTGACTACTAAGATTATCCATTATCTTCTGCCTCTGCTCTGTATCTTCTCATTCTCACTCTTATCCCTTCCAATGTTTTAAATGAATTTTAATCTGTTGCAATTTTTACAACTTTTCATTCATTCCTGTATTTTAATCTTTGTCTCTAGATATCCTGCCAGCAAGCCTTTCCCTTTTTCTTTCATCTTCATCCCCTCCACTCCTCCGTGTTTTTCCTTTCATTTTGTTTTCTTTCATTTTACTCCAGCTTTCTTAATTTCTCCCTTCCTTTTTTATACCCTCTAATGGATAGCGGCTCAGATTGAGCAATCAGAGAGCCAAGTTCAAATTCCGATCGAATCCATTACATTCACTTACATGCTAATACTCTGGAGAAAGGCATGGATCCTCTTTTTCTCCCCCCAGCTTTGGGTAAATAGCAGGACATACTGTGTTTTATAGCCTTGGGTGGCAACTGGTCTACTGCAGAAAGAAATGGCAACCTACTGCGGGGAAAAAATCTGCTTCGTCAATGATGTATTGAAAGATACATGATCAGCTTAGTCTGTATCATGGATGGCACATAACTGACTTACTGATATCTTCCTCTCCTTCACTTTCTCAATTTCCTTTCTCCTCTCACGCATTTTCCGAATAACCTTCCCATCTCCCCAGTTTTCTCAATTCCTTCCCTGTCCGTCTCTTATTCCTCACTTTTCTCATTTCCTTCCCATTCCGTCACTTCTTACTCACTTTTCTCATTTCTTTCCCTCTCCGTCTCTTCTTCCTGACTTTTCTCATTTCCTTCCCCGTCCGTCTCTCCTTCCTCACTTTTCTCATTTCCTTCCCATTCCGTCTCTTCTTCCTCACTTTTCTCATTTCCTTCTCTGTCCGTCTCTTCTTCCTCACTTTTCTCATATCCTTCCCGTCCGTCTCTTCTTCCTCACTTTTCTCATTTCCTTCCCTGTCCGGCTCTTCTTCCTCTCTTTTCTCATTACCTTCCCCGGCCGTCTATTCTTCCTCACTTTTCTCATTTCCTTCCCCAGCCGTCTCTTCTTCCTCACTTTTCTCATTTCCTTCCCATTCCGTCTCTCCTTCCTCACTTTTCTCATTTCATTCCCTGTCCGTCTCTTCTTCCTCACTTTTCTCATTTCCTTCGCTGTCCGTCTCTTCTTCCTCACTTTTCTCATTTCCTTCCCTGTCCGTCTCTTCTTCCTCACTTTTCTCATATCCTTCCCTGTCCGTCTCTTCTTCCTCACTTTTCTCATTTCCTTCCCTGTCCGTCTCTTCTTCCTCTCTTTTCTCATTTCCTTCCCCGGCCGTCTCTTCTTCCTCACTTTTCTCATTTCCTTCCCATTCCGTCTCTTCTTCCTCACTTTTCTCATATCCTTCCCTGTCCGTCTCTTCTTCCTCACTTTTCTCATTTCCTTCCCATTCCGTCTCTTCTTCCTCACTTTTCTCATTTCCTTCCCTGTCCGTCTCTTCTTCCTCACTTTTCTCGTTTCTTTCCCTCTCCGTCTCTTCTTCCTCACTTTTCTCATTTCCTTCCCCGTCCGTCTCTCCTTCCTCACTTTTCTCATTTCCTTCCCATTCCGTCTCTTCTTCCTCACTTTTCTCATTTCCTTCCCTGTCCGTCTCTTCTTCCTCACTTTTCTCATTTCCTTCCCTGTCCATCTCTTCTTCCTCACTTTTCTCATATCCTTCCCTGTCCGTCTCTTCTTCCTCACTTTTCTCATTTCCTTCCCTGTCCGTCTCTTCTTCCTCTCTTTTCTCATTTCCTTCCCCGGCCGTCTCTTCTTCCTCACTTTCCTCATTTCCTTCCCCGGCAGTCTCTTCTTCCTCACTTTTCTCATTTCCTTCCCATTCCGTCTCTTCTTCCTCACTTTTCTCATTTCCTTCCCCAGCCGTCTCTTCTTCCTCACATTTCTCATTTCCTTCCCATTCCGTCTCTCCTTCCTCACTTTTTTCATTTCCTTCCCTGTCCGTCTCTTCTTCCTCACTTTTCTCATTTCCTTCCCTGTCCGTCTCTTCTTCCTCACTTTTCTCATTTCCTTCCCATTCCGTCTCTCCTTCCTCACTTTTCTCATTTCCTTCCCATTCCGTCTCTTCTTCCTCACTTTTCTCATTTCCTTCCCCAGCCGTCTCTTCTTCCTCACTTTTCTCATTTCCTTCCCTGTCCGTCTCTTCTTCCTCACTTTTCTCATTTCCTTCCCTGTCCGTCTCTTCTTCCTCACTTTTCTCATTTCCTTCCCTGTCCTTCTCTTCTTCCTCACTTTTCTCATTTCCTTCCCCAGCCGTCTCTTCATCCTCACTTTTCTCATTTCCTTCCCCGTCCGTCTCTCCTTCCTCACTTTTCTCATTTCCTTCCCATTCCGTCTCTTCTTCCTCACTTTTCTCATTTCCTTCCCCAGCCGTCTCTTCTTCCTCACTTTTCTCATTTCCTTCCCATTCCGTCTCTCCTTCCTCACTTTTCTCATTTCCTTCCCTGTCCGTCTCTTCTTCCTCACTTTTCTCATTTCCTTCCCTGTCCGTCTCTTCTTCCTCACTTTTCTCATTTCCCTCCCTGTCCGTCTCTTCTTCCTCACTTTTCTCATTTCCTTCCCTGTCCGTCTCTTCTTCCTCACTTTTCTCATTTCCTCCCCTCTCCGTCTCTTCTTCCTCACTTTTCTCATTTCCTTCCCCAGCCGTCTCTTCTTCCTCACTTTTCTCATTTCCTTCCCATTCCGTCTCTCCTTCCTCACTTTTCTCATTTCCTTCCCTGTCCGTCTCTTCTTCCTCACTTTTCTCATTTCCTTCCCCGTTCGTCTCTCCTTCCTCACTTTTCTCATTTCCTTCCCCGTCCGTCTCTTCTTCCTCACTTTTCTCATTTCCTTCCCTGCCCGTCTCTTCTTCCTCACTTTTCTCATTTCCTTCCCTGTTCGTCTCTCCTTCCTCACTTTTCTCATTTCCTTCCCCGTCCGTCTCTTCTTCCTCACTTTTCTCATTTCCTTCCCTGCCCGTCTCTTCTTCCTCACTTTTCTCATTTCCTTCCCTGTCCGTCTCTTCTTCCTCACTTTTCTCATTTCCTTCCCTGCCCGTCTCTTCTTCCTCACTTTTCTCATTTCCTTCCCTGTCCGTCTCTTCTTCCTCACTTTTCTCATTTCCTTCCCTGCCCGTCTCTTCTTCCTCACTTTTCTCATTTCCTTCCCAGTCCGTCTCTTCTTCCTCACTTTTCTCTTTTCCTTCCCCGTCCGTCTCTCCTTCCTCACTTTTCTCATTTCCTTCCCTGTCCGTCTCTCCTTCCTCACTTTTCTCATTTCCTTCCCCGTCCGTCTCTCCTTCCTCACTTTTCTCATTTCCTTCCCTGCCCGTCTCTTCTTCCTCACTTTTCTCATTTCCTTCCCTGTCCGTCTCTTCTTCCTCACTTTTCTCATTTCCTTCCCGTCCGTCTCTTCTTCCTCACTTTTCTCATTTCCTTCCCAGTCCGTCTCTTCTTCCTCACTTTTCTCATTTCCTTCCCTGTCCGTCTCTCCTTCCTCACTTTTCTCATTTCCTTCCCTGTCCGTCTCTCCTTCCTCACTTTTCTCATTTCCTTCCCGTCCGTCTCTCCTTCCTCACTTTTCTCATTTCCTTCCCCGTCCGTCTCTTCTTCCTCACTTTTCTCATTTCCTTCCCCGCCCGTCTCTTCTTCCTCACTTTTCTCATTTCCTTCCCTGTCCGTCTCTTCTTCCTTACTTTTCTCATTTCCTTCCCCGTCCGTCTCTTCTTCCTCACTTTTCTCATTTCCTTCCCCGTCCGTCTCTTCTTCCTCACTTTTCTCATTTCCTTCCCGTCCGTCTCTCCTTCCTCACTTTTCTCATTTCCTTCCCTGCCCGTCTCTTCTTCCTCACTTTTCTCATTTCCTTCCCTGTCCGTCTCTTCTTCCTCACTTTTCTCATTTCCTTCCCTGCCCGTCTCTTCTTCCTCACTTTTCTCATTTCCTTCCCAGTCCGTCTCTTCTTCCTCACTTTTCTCTTTTCCTTCCCCGTCCGTCTCTCCTTCCTCACTTTTCTCATTTCCTTCCCTGTCCGTCTCTCCTTCCTCACTTTTCTCATTTCCTTCCCTGTCCGTCTCTCCTTCCTCACTTTTCTCATTTCCTTCCCTGCCCGTCTCTTCTTCCTCACTTTTCTCATTTCCTTCCCTGTCCGTCTCTTCTTCCTCACTTTTCTCATTTCCTTCCCGTCCGTCTCTTCTTCCTCACTTTTCTCATTTCCTTCCCAGTCCGTCTCTTCTTCCTCACTTTTCTCATTTCCTTCCCTGTCCGTCTCTCCTTCCTCACTTTTCTCATTTCCTTCCCTGTCCGTCTCTCCTTCCTCACTTTTCTCATTTCCTTCCCGTCCGTCTCTCCTTCCTCACTTTTCTCATTTCCTTCCCCGTCCGTCTCTTCTTCCTCACTTTTCTCATTTCCTTCCCTGCCCGTCTCTCCTTCCTCACTTTTCTCATTTCCTTCCCTGTCCGTCTCTTCTTCCTCACTTTTCTCATTTCCTTCCCAGTCCGTCTCTTCTTCCTCACTTTTCTCATTTCCTTCCCAGTCCGTCTCTTCTTCCTCACTTTTCTCATTTCCTTCCCTGTCCGTCTCTCCTTCCTCACTTTTCTCATTTCCTTCCCTGTCCGTCTCTCCTTCCTCACTTTTCTCATTTCCTTCCCGTCCGTCTCTCCTTCCTCACTTTTCTCATTTCCTTCCCCGTCCGTCTCTTCTTCCTCACTTTTCTCGTTTCTTTCCCTCTCCGTCTCTTCTTCCTCACTTTTCTCATTTCCTTCCCCGTCCGTCTCTCCTTCCTCACTTTTCTCATTTCCTTCCCATTCCGTCTCTTCTTCCTCACTTTTCTCATTTCCTTCCCTGTCCGTCTCTTCTTCCTCACTTTTCTCATTTCCTTCCCTGTCCATCTCTTCTTCCTCACTTTTCTCATATCCTTCCCTGTCCGTCTCTTCTTCCTCACTTTTCTCATTTCCTTCCCTGTCCGTCTCTTCTTCCTCTCTTTTCTCATTTCCTTCCCCGGCCGTCTCTTCTTCCTCACTTTCCTCATTTCCTTCCCCGGCAGTCTCTTCTTCCTCACTTTTCTCATTTCCTTCCCATTCCGTCTCTTCTTCCTCACTTTTCTCATTTCCTTCCCCAGCCGTCTCTTCTTCCTCACATTTCTCATTTCCTTCCCATTCCGTCTCTCCTTCCTCACTTTTTTCATTTCCTTCCCTGTCCGTCTCTTCTTCCTCACTTTTCTCATTTCCTTCCCTGTCCGTCTCTTCTTCCTCACTTTTCTCATTTCCTTCCCATTCCGTCTCTCCTTCCTCACTTTTCTCATTTCCTTCCCATTCCGTCTCTTCTTCCTCACTTTTCTCATTTCCTTCCCCAGCTGTCTCTTCTTCCTCACTTTTCTCATTTCCTTCCCTGTCCGTCTCTTCTTCCTCACTTTTCTCATTTCCTTCCCTGTCCGTCTCTTCTTCCTCACTTTTCTCATTTCCTTCCCTGTCCTTCTCTTCTTCCTCACTTTTCTCATTTCCTTCCCCAGCCGTCTCTTCATCCTCACTTTTCTCATTTCCTTCCCCGTCCGTCTCTCCTTCCTCACTTTTCTCATTTCCTTCCCATTCCGTCTCTTCTTCCTCACTTTTCTCATTTCCTTCCCCAGCCGTCTCTTCTTCCTCACTTTTCTCATTTCCTTCCCATTCCGTCTCTCCTTCCTCACTTTTCTCATTTCCTTCCCTGTCCGTCTCTTCTTCCTCACTTTTCTCATTTCCTTCCCTGTCCGTCTCTTCTTCCTCACTTTTCTCATTTCCCTCCCTGTCCGTCTCTTCTTCCTCACTTTTCTCATTTCCTTCCCTGTCCGTCTCTTCTTCCTCACTTTTCTCATTTCCTCCCCTCTCCGTCTCTTCTTCCTCACTTTTCTCATTTCCTTCCCCAGCCGTCTCTTCTTCCTCACTTTTCTCATTTCCTTCCCATTCCGTCTCTCCTTCCTCACTTTTCTCATTTCCTTCCCTGTCCGTCTCTTCTTCCTCACTTTTCTCATTTCCTTCCCCGTTCGTCTCTCCTTCCTCACTTTTCTCATTTCCTTCCCCGTCCGTCTCTTCTTCCTCACTTTTCTCATTTCCTTCCCTGCCCGTCTCTTCTTCCTCACTTTTCTCATTTCCTTCCCTGTTCGTCTCTCCTTCCTCACTTTTCTCATTTCCTTCCCCGTCCGTCTCTTCTTCCTCACTTTTCTCATTTCCTTCCCTGCCCGTCTCTTCTTCCTCACTTTTCTCATTTCCTTCCCTGTCCGTCTCTTCTTCCTCACTTTTCTCATTTCCTTCCCTGCCCGTCTCTTCTTCCTCACTTTTCTCATTTCCTTCCCTGTCCGTCTCTTCTTCCTCACTTTTCTCATTTCCTTCCCTGCCCGTCTCTTCTTCCTCACTTTTCTCATTTCCTTCCCAGTCCGTCTCTTCTTCCTCACTTTTCTCTTTTCCTTCCCCGTCCGTCTCTCCTTCCTCACTTTTCTCATTTCCTTCCCTGTCCGTCTCTCCTTCCTCACTTTTCTCATTTCCTTCCCCGTCCGTCTCTCCTTCCTCACTTTTCTCATTTCCTTCCCTGCCCGTCTCTTCTTCCTCACTTTTCTCATTTCCTTCCCTGTCCGTCTCTTCTTCCTCACTTTTCTCATTTCCTTCCCGTCCGTCTCTTCTTCCTCACTTTTCTCATTTCCTTCCCAGTCCGTCTCTTCTTCCTCACTTTTCTCATTTCCTTCCCTGTCCGTCTCTCCTTCCTCACTTTTCTCATTTCCTTCCCTGTCCGTCTCTCCTTCCTCACTTTTCTCATTTCCTTCCCGTCCGTCTCTCCTTCCTCACTTTTCTCATTTCCTTCCCCGTCCGTCTCTTCTTCCTCACTTTTCTCATTTCCTTCCCCGCCCGTCTCTTCTTCCTCACTTTTCTCATTTCCTTCCCTGTCCGTCTCTTCTTCCTCACTTTTCTCATTTCCTTCCCTGTCCGTCTCTTCTTCCTCACTTTTCTCATTTCCTTCCCCGTCCGTCTCTTCTTCCTCACTTTTCTCATTTCCTTCCCGTCCGTCTCTCCTTCCTCACTTTTCTCATTTCCTTCCCTGCCCGTCTCTCCTTCCTCACTTTTCTCATTTCCTTCCCTGTCCGTCTCTCCTTCCTCACTTTTCTCATTTCCTTCCCGTCCGTCTCTCCTTCCTCACTTTTCTCATTTCCTTCCCCGTCCGTCTCTTCTTCCTCACTTTTCTCATTTCCTTCCCTGCCCGTCTCTTCTTCCTCACTTTTCTCATTTCCTTCCCCGTCCGTCTCTTCTTCCTCACTTTTCTCATTTCCTTCCCTGTCCGTCTCTTCTTCCTCACTTTTCTCATTTCCTTCCCTGCCCGTCTCTTCTTCCTCACTTTTCTCATTTCCTTCCCTGTCCGTCTCTTCTTCCTCACTTTTCTCATTTCCTTCCCTGCCCGTCTCTTCTTCCTCACTTTTCTCATTTCCTTCCCTGTCCGTCTCTTCTTCCTCACTTTTCTCATTTCCTTCCCTGCCCGTCTCTTCTTCCTCACTTTTCTCATTTCCTTCCCTGTCCGTCTCTTCTTCCTCACTTTTCTCATTTCCTTCCCTGCCCGTCTCTCCTTCCTCACTTTTCTCATTTCCTTCCCTGTCCGTCTCTTCTTCCTCACTTTTCTCATTTCCTTCCCTGCCCGTCTCTTCTTCCTCACTTTTCTCATTTCCTTCCCTGCCCGTCTCTTCTTCCTCACTTTTCTCATTTCCTTCCCTGTCCGTCTCTTCTTCCTCACTTTTCTCATTTCCTTCCCTGCCCGTCTCTTCTTCCTCACTTTTCTCATTTCCTTCCCTGTCCGTCTCTTCTTCCTCACTTTTCTCATTTCCTTCCCTGCCCGTCTCTTCTTCCTCACTTTTCTCATTTCCTTCCCAGTCCGTCTCTTCTTCCTCACTTTTCTCTTTTCCTTCCCCGTCCGTCTCTCCTTCCTCACTTTTCTCATTTCCTTCCCTGTCCGTCTCTCCTTCCTCACTTTTCTCATTTCCTTCCCTGTCCGTCTCTCCTTCCTCACTTTTCTCATTTCCTTCCCTGCCCGTCTCTTCTTCCTCACTTTTCTCATTTCCTTCCCTGTCCGTCTCTTCTTCCTCACTTTTCTCATTTCCTTCCCGTCCGTCTCTTCTTCCTCACTTTTCTCATTTCCTTCCCAGTCCGTCTCTTCTTCCTCACTTTTCTCATTTCCTTCCCTGTCCGTCTCTCCTTCCTCACTTTTCTCATTTCCTTCCCTGTCCGTCTCTCCTTCCTCACTTTTCTCATTTCCTTCCCGTCCGTCTCTCCTTCCTCACTTTTCTCATTTCCTTCCCCGTCCGTCTCTTCTTCCTCACTTTTCTCATTTCCTTCCCCGCCCGTCTCTTCTTCCTCACTTTTCTCATTTCCTTCCCCGTCCGTCTCTTCTTCCTCACTTTTCTCATTTCCTTCCCGTCCGTCTCTCCTTCCTCACTTTTCTCATTTCCTTCCCTGTCCGTCTCTCCTTCCTCACTTTTCTCATTTCCTTCCCTGTCCGTCTCTCCTTCCTCACTTTTCTCATTTCCTTCCCTGCCCGTCTCTTCTTCCTCACTTTTCTCATTTCCTTCCCTGTCCGTCTCTTCTTCCTCACTTTTCTCATTTCCTTCCCGTCCGTCTCTTCTTCCTCACTTTTCTCATTTCCTTCCCAGTCCGTCTCTTCTTCCTCACTTTTCTCATTTCCTTCCCTGTCCGTCTCTCCTTCCTCACTTTTCTCATTTCCTTCCCTGTCCGTCTCTCCTTCCTCACTTTTCTCATTTCCTTCCCGTCCGTCTCTCCTTCCTCACTTTTCTCATTTCCTTCCCCGTCCGTCTCTTCTTCCTCACTTTTCTCATTTCCTTCCCTGCCCGTCTCTTCTTCCTCACTTTTCTCATTTCCTTCCCCGTCCGTCTCTTCTTCCTCACTTTTCTCATTTCCTTCCCTGTCCGTCTCTTCTTCCTCACTTTTCTCATTTCCTTCCCTGCCCGTCTCTTCTTCCTCACTTTTCTCATTTCCTTCCCTGTCCGTCTCTTCTTCCTCACTTTTCTCATTTCCTTCCCTGCCCGTCTCTTCTTCCTCACTTTTCTCATTTCCTTCCCTGTCCGTCTCTTCTTCCTCACTTTTCTCATTTCCTTCCCTGCCCGTCTCTTCTTCCTCACTTTTCTCATTTCCTTCCCTGTCCGTCTCTTCTTCCTCACTTTTCTCATTTCCTTCCCTGCCCGTCTCTCCTTCCTCACTTTTCTCATTTCCTTCCCTGTCCGTCTCTTCTTCCTCACTTTTCTCATTTCCTTCCCTGCCCGTCTCTTCTTCCTCACTTTTCTCATTTCCTTCCCTGCCCGTCTCTTCTTCCTCACTTTTCTCATTTCCTTCCCTGTCCGTCTCTTCTTCCTCACTTTTCTCATTTCCTTCCCTGCCCGTCTCTTCTTCCTCACTTTTCTCATTTCCTTCCCTGTCCGTCTCTTCTTCCTCACTTTTCTCATTTCCTTCCCTGCCCGTCTCTTCTTCCTCACTTTTCTCATTTCCTTCCCAGTCCGTCTCTTCTTCCTCACTTTTCTCTTTTCCTTCCCCGTCCGTCTCTCCTTCCTCACTTTTCTCATTTCCTTCCCTGTCCGTCTCTCCTTCCTCACTTTTCTCATTTCCTTCCCTGTCCGTCTCTCCTTCCTCACTTTTCTCATTTCCTTCCCTGCCCGTCTCTTCTTCCTCACTTTTCTCATTTCCTTCCCTGTCCGTCTCTTCTTCCTCACTTTTCTCATTTCCTTCCCGTCCGTCTCTTCTTCCTCACTTTTCTCATTTCCTTCCCAGTCCGTCTCTTCTTCCTCACTTTTCTCATTTCCTTCCCTGTCCGTCTCTCCTTCCTCACTTTTCTCATTTCCTTCCCTGTCCGTCTCTCCTTCCTCACTTTTCTCATTTCCTTCCCGTCCGTCTCTCCTTCCTCACTTTTCTCATTTCCTTCCCCGTCCGTCTCTTCTTCCTCACTTTTCTCATTTCCTTCCCCGCCCGTCTCTTCTTCCTCACTTTTCTCATTTCCTTCCCTGTCCGTCTCTTCTTCCTCACTTTTCTCATTTCCTTCCCTGTCCGTCTCTTCTTCCTCACTTTTCTCATTTCCTTCCCCGTCCGTCTCTTCTTCCTCACTTTTCTCATTTCCTTCCCGTCCGTCTCTCCTTCCTCACTTTTCTCATTTCCTTCCCTGCCCGTCTCTCCTTCCTCACTTTTCTCATTTCCTTCCCCGTCCGTCTCTTCTTCCTCACTTTTCTCATTTCCTTCCCGTCCGTCTCTCCTTCCTCACTTTTCTCATTTCCTTCCCTGCCCGTCTCTCCTTCCTCACTTTTCTCATTTCCTTCCCTGTCCGTCTCTTCTTCCTCACTTTTCTCATTTCCTTCCCTGCCCGTCTCTCCTTCCTCACTTTTCTCATTTCCTTCCCGTCCGTCTCTTCTTCCTCACTTTTCTCATTTCCTTCCCCGTCCGTCTCTCCTTCCTCACTTTTCTCATTTCCTTCCCTGTCCGTCTCTCCTTCCTCACTTTTCTCATTTCCTTCCCCGTCCGTCTCTCCTTCCTCACTTTTCTCATTTCCTTCCCTGCCCGTCTCTTCTTCCTCACTTTTCTCATTTCCTTCCCTGTCCGTCTCTTCTTCCTCACTTTTCTCATTTCCTTCCCTGTCCGTCTCTTCTTCCTCACTTTTCTCATTTCCTTCCCTGCCCGTCTCTTCTTCCTCACTTTTCTCATTTCCTTCCCTGTCCGTCTCTTCTTCCTCACTTTTCTCATTTCCTTCCCTGCCCGTCTCTTCTTCCTCACTTTTCTCATTTCCTTCCCAGTCCGTCTCTTCTTCCTCACTTTTCTCTTTTCCTTCCCCGTCCGTCTCTCCTTCCTCACTTTTCTCATTTCCTTCCCTGTCCGTCTCTCCTTCCTCACTTTTCTCATTTCCTTCCCTGTCCGTCTCTCCTTCCTCACTTTTCTCATTTCCTTCCCTGCCCGTCTCTTCTTCCTCACTTTTCTCATTTCCTTCCCTGTCCGTCTCTTCTTCCTCACTTTTCTCATTTCCTTCCCGTCCGTCTCTTCTTCCTCACTTTTCTCATTTCCTTCCCGTCCGTCTCTTCTTCCTCACTTTTCTCATTTCCTTCCCCGTCCGTCTCTCCTTCCTCACTTTTCTCATTTCCTTCCCTGTCCGTCTCTCCTTCCTCACTTTTCTCATTTCCTTCCCCGTCCGTCTCTCCTTCCTCACTTTTCTCATTTCCTTCCCTGCCCGTCTCTTCTTCCTCACTTTTCTCATTTCCTTCCCTGTCCGTCTCTTCTTCCTCACTTTTCTCATTTCCTTCCCTGTCCGTCTCTTCTTCCTCACTTTTCTCATTTCCTTCCCTGCCCGTCTCTTCTTCCTCACTTTTCTCATTTCCTTCCCTGTCCGTCTCTTCTTCCTCACTTTTCTCATTTCCTTCCCTGCCCGTCTCTTCTTCCTCACTTTTCTCATTTCCTTCCCAGTCCGTCTCTTCTTCCTCACTTTTCTCTTTTCCTTCCCCGTCCGTCTCTCCTTCCTCACTTTTCTCATTTCCTTCCCTGTCCGTCTCTCCTTCCTCACTTTTCTCATTTCCTTCCCTGTCCGTCTCTCCTTCCTCACTTTTCTCATTTCCTTCCCTGCCCGTCTCTTCTTCCTCACTTTTCTCATTTCCTTCCCTGTCCGTCTCTTCTTCCTCACTTTTCTCATTTCCTTCCCGTCCGTCTCTTCTTCCTCACTTTTCTCATTTCCTTCCCAGTCCGTCTCTTCTTCCTCACTTTTCTCATTTCCTTCCCTGTCCGTCTCTCCTTCCTCACTTTTCTCATTTCCTTCCCTGTCCGTCTCTCCTTCCTCACTTTTCTCATTTCCTTCCCGTCCGTCTCTCCTTCCTCACTTTTCTCATTTCCTTCCCCGTCCGTCTCTTCTTCCTCACTTTTCTCATTTCCTTCCCTGCCCGTCTCTTCTTCCTCACTTTTCTCATTTCCTTCCCCGTCCGTCTCTTCTTCCTCACTTTTCTCATTTCCTTCCCTGTCCGTCTCTTCTTCCTCACTTTTCTCATTTCCTTCCCTGCCCGTCTCTTCTTCCTCACTTTTCTCATTTCCTTCCCTGTCCGTCTCTTCTTCCTCACTTTTCTCATTTCCTTCCCTGTCCGTCTCTCCTTCCTCACTTTTCTCATTTCCTTCCCTGTCCGTCTCTCCTTCCTCACTTTTCTCATTTCCTTCCCGTCCGTCTCTCCTTCCTCACTTTTCTCATTTCCTTCCCCGTCCGTCTCTTCTTCCTCACTTTTCTCATTTCCTTCCCTGCCCGTCTCTTCTTCCTCACTTTTCTCATTTCCTTCCCTGTCCGTCTCTTCTTCCTCACTTTTCTCATTTCCTTCCCTGCCCGTCTCTTCTTCCTCACTTTTCTCATTTCCTTCCCAGTCCGTCTCTTCTTCCTCACTTTTCTCTTTTCCTTCCCCGTCCGTCTCTCCTTCCTCACTTTTCTCATTTCCTTCCCTGTCCGTCTCTCCTTCCTCACTTTTCTCATTTCCTTCCCTGTCCGTCTCTCCTTCCTCACTTTTCTCATTTCCTTCCCTGCCCGTCTCTTCTTCCTCACTTTTCTCATTTCCTTCCCTGTCCGTCTCTTCTTCCTCACTTTTCTCATTTCCTTCCCGTCCGTCTCTTCTTCCTCACTTTTCTCATTTCCTTCCCAGTCCGTCTCTTCTTCCTCACTTTTCTCATTTCCTTCCCTGTCCGTCTCTCCTTCCTCACTTTTCTCATTTCCTTCCCTGTCCGTCTCTCCTTCCTCACTTTTCTCATTTCCTTCCCGTCCGTCTCTCCTTCCTCACTTTTCTCATTTCCTTCCCCGTCCGTCTCTTCTTCCTCACTTTTCTCATTTCCTTCCCTGCCCGTCTCTTCTTCCTCACTTTTCTCATTTCCTTCCCCGTCCGTCTCTTCTTCCTCACTTTTCTCATTTCCTTCCCTGTCCGTCTCTTCTTCCTCACTTTTCTCATTTCCTTCCCTGCCCGTCTCTTCTTCCTCACTTTTCTCATTTCCTTCCCTGTCCGTCTCTTCTTCCTCACTTTTCTCATTTCCTTCCCTGCCCGTCTCTTCTTCCTCACTTTTCTCATTTCCTTCCCTGTCCGTCTCTTCTTCCTCACTTTTCTCATTTCCTTCCCTGTCCGTCTCTTCTTCCTCACTTTTCTCATTTCCTTCCCTGCCCGTCTCTCCTTCCTCACTTTTCTCATTTCCTTCCCTGTCCGTCTCTTCTTCCTCACTTTTCTCATTTCCTTCCCTGCCCGTCTCTTCTTCCTCACTTTTCTCATTTCCTTCCCTGTCCGTCTCTTCTTCCTCACTTTTCTCATTTCCTTCCCGTCCGTCTCTTCTTCCTCACTTTTCTCATTTCCTTCCCAGTCCGTCTCTTCTTCCTCACTTTTCTCATTTCCTTCCCTGTCCGTCTCTCCTTCCTCACTTTTCTCATTTCCTTCCCTGTCCGTCTCTCCTTCCTCACTTTTCTCATTTCCTTCCCGTCCGTCTCTCCTTCCTCACTTTTCTCATTTCCTTCCCGTCCGTCTCTCCTTCCTCACTTTTCTCATTTCCTTCCCATTCCGTCTCTCCTTCCTCACTTTTCTCATTTCCTTCCCTGTCCGTCTCTCCTTCCTCACTTTTCTCATTTCCTTCCCTGTCCGTCTCTTCTTCCTCACTTTTCTCATTTCCTTCCCTGCCCGTCTCTTCTTCCTCACTTTTCTCATTTCCTTCCCTGTCGATCTCTTCTTCCTCACTTTTCTCATTTCCTTCCCAGTCCGTCTCTCCTTCCTCACTTTTCTCATTTCCTTCCCTGCCCGTCTCTTCTTCCTCACTTTTCTCATTTCCTTCCCGTCCGTCTCTTCTTCCTCACTTTTCTCATTTCCTTCCCAGTCCGTCTCTCCTTCCTCACTTTTCTCATTTCCTTCCCCGTCCGTCTCTCCTTCCTCACTTTTCTCATTTCCTTCCCCGTCCGTCTCTCCTTCCTCACTTTTCTCATTTCCTTCCCCGTCCGTCTCTTCTTCCTCACTTTTCTCATTTCCTTCCCTGCCCGTCTCTTCTTCCTCACTTTTCTCATTTCCTTCCCTGTCCGTCTCTTCTTCCTCACTTTTGTCATTTCCTACCCTGTCCGTCTCTTCTTCCTCACTTTTCTCATTTCCTCCCCTCTCCGTCTCTTCTTCCTCACTTTTCTCATTTCCTTCCCTGTCCGTCTCTCCTTCCTCACTTTTCTCATTTCCTTCCCGTCCGTCTCTCCTTCCTCACTTTTCTCATTTCCTTCCCGTCCGTCTCTTCTTCCTCACTTTTCTCATTTCCTTCCCATTCCGTCTCTCCTTCCTCACTTTTCTCATTTCCTTCCCTGTCCGTCTCTCCTTCCTCACTTTTCTCATTTCCTTCCCTGTCCGTCTCTCCTTCCTCACTTTTCTCATTTCCTTCCCTGTCCGTCTCTTCTTCCTCACTTTTCTCATTTCCTTCCCTGCCCGTCTCTTCTTCCTCACTTTTCTCATTTCCTTCCCTGTCCGTCTCTTCTTCCTCACTTTTCTCATTTCCTTCCCAGTCCGTCTCTCCTTCCTCACTTTTCTCATTTCCTTCCCTGCCCGTCTCTTCTTCCTCACTTTTCTCATTTCCTTCCCGTCCGTCTCTTCTTCCTCACTTTTCTCATTTCCTTCCCAGTCCGTCTCTCCTTCCTCACTTTTCTCATTTCCTTCCCCGTCCGTCTCTCCTTCCTCACTTTTCTCATTTCCTTCCCCGTCCGTCTCTCCTTCCTCACTTTTCTCATTTCCTTCCCCGTCCGTCTCTTCTTCCTCACTTTTCTCATTTCCTTCCCTGCCCGTCTCTTCTTCCTCACTTTTCTCATTTCCTTCCCTGTCCGTCTCTTCTTCCTCACTTTTGTCATTTCCTTCCCTGTCCGTCTCTTCTTCCTCACTTTTCTCATTTCCTCCCCTCTCCGTCTCTTCTTTCTCACTTTTCTCATTTCCTTCCCTGTCCGTCTCTTCTTCCTCACTTTTCTCATTTCCTTCCCATTCTGTCTCTCTTTCCTCACTTTTCTCATTTCCTTCCCTGTCCGTCTCTCCTTCCTCACTTTTCTCATTTCCTTCCCTGTCCGTCTCTTCTTCCTCACTTTTCTCATTTCCTTCCCCGTCCGTCTCTTCTTCCTCACTTTTCTCATTTCCTTCCCCGTCCGTCTCTCCTTCCTCACTTTTCTCATTTCCTTCCCAGTCCGTCTCTTCTTCCTCACTTTTCTCTTTTCCTTCCCGTCCGTCTCTCCTTCCTCACTTTTCTCATTTCCTTCCCTGTCCGTCTCTCCTTCCTCACTTTTCTCATTTCCTTCCCTGCCCGTCTCTTCTTCCTCACTTTTCTCATTTCCTTCCCTGTCCGTCTCTCCTTCCTCACTTTTCTCATTTCCTTCCCTGTCCATCTCTTCTTCCTCACTTTTCTCATTTCCTTCCCAGTCCGTCTCTCCTTCCTCACTTTTCTCATTTCCTTCCCTGTCCGTCTCTCCTTCCTCACTTTTCTCATTTCCTTCCTTGTCCGTCTCTCCTTCCTCACTTTTCTCATTTCCTTCCCGTCCGTCTCTCCTTCCTCACTTTTCTCATTTCCTTCCCGTCCGTCTCTTCTTCCTCACTTTTCTCATTTCCTTCCCATTCCGTCTCTCCTTCCTCACTTTTCTCATTTCCTTCCCTGTCCGTCTCTCCTTCCTCACTTTTCTCATTTCCTTCCCTGTCCGTCTCTTCTTCCTCACTTTTCTCATTTCCTTCCCTGCCCGTCTCTTCTTCCTCACTTTTCTCATTTCCTTCCCTGTCCGTCTCTTCTTCCTCACTTTTCTCATTTCCTTCCCAGTCCGTCTCTCCTTCCTCACTTTTCTCATTTCCTTCCCTGCCCGTCTCTTCTTCCTCACTTTTCTCATTTCCTTCCCGTCCGTCTCTTCTTCCTCACTTTTCTCATTTCCTTCCCAGTCCGTCTCTCCTTCCTCACTTTTCTCTTTTCCTTCCCCGTCCGTCTCTCCTTCCTCACTTTTCTCATTTCCTTCCCTGTCCGTCTCTCCTTCCTCACTTTTCTCATTTCCTTCCCTGTCCGTCTCTCCTTCCTCACTTTTCTCATTTCCTTCCCTGTCCGTCTCTCCTTCCTCACTTTTCTCATTTCCTTCCCGTCCGTCTCTCCTTCCTCACTTTTCTCATTTCCTTCCCCGTCCGTCTCTTCTTCCTCACTTTTCTCATTTCCTTCCCTGCCCGTCTCTTCTTCCTCACTTTTCTCATTTCCTTCCCTGTCCGTCTCTTCTTCCTCACTTTTCTCATTTCCTTCCCTGTCCGTCTCTTCTTCCTCACTTTTCTCATTTCCTTCCCTGCCCGTCTCTTCTTCCTCACTTTTCTCATTTCCTTCCCTGTCCGTCTCTTCTTCCTCACTTTTCTCATTTCCTTCCCTGCCCGTCTCTTCTTCCTCACTTTTCTCATTTCCTTCCCTGTCCGTCTCTTCTTCCTCACTTTTCTCATTTCCTTCCCTGCCCGTCTCTTCTTCCTCACTTTTCTCATTTCCTTCCCTGTCCGTCTCTTCTTCCTCACTTTTCTCATTTCCTTCCCTGCCCGTCTCTTCTTCCTCACTTTTCTCATTTCCTTCCCTGTCCGTCTCTTCTTCCTCACTTTTCTCATTTCCTTCCCTGTCCGTCTCTTCTTCCTCACTTTTCTCATTTCCTTCCCTGCCCGTCTCTCCTTCCTCACTTTTCTCATTTCCTTCCCTGTCCGTCTCTTCTTCCTCACTTTTCTCATTTCCTTCCCTGCCCGTCTCTTCTTCCTCACTTTTCTCATTTCCTTCCCTGTCCGTCTCTTCTTCCTCACTTTTCTCATTTCCTTCCCGTCCGTCTCTTCTTCCTCACTTTTCTCATTTCCTTCCCAGTCCGTCTCTTCTTCCTCACTTTTCTCATTTCCTTCCCTGTCCGTCTCTCCTTCCTCACTTTTCTCATTTCCTTCCCTGTCCGTCTCTCCTTCCTCACTTTTCTCATTTCCTTCCCGTCCGTCTCTCCTTCCTCACTTTTCTCATTTCCTTCCCGTCCGTCTCTCCTTCCTCACTTTTCTCATTTCCTTCCCATTCGGTCTCTCCTTCCTCACTTTTCTCATTTCCTTCCCTGTCCGTCTCTCCTTCCTCACTTTTCTCATTTCCTTCCCTGTCCGTCTCTTCTTCCTCACTTTTCTCATTTCCTTCCCTGCCCGTCTCTTCTTCCTCACTTTTCTCATTTCCTTCCCTGTCGATCTCTTCTTCCTCACTTTTCTCATTTCCTTCCCAGTCCGTCTCTCCTTCCTCACTTTTCTCATTTCCTTCCCTGCCCGTCTCTTCTTCCTCACTTTTCTCATTTCCTTCCCGTCCGTCTCTTCTTCCTCACTTTTCTCATTTCCTTCCCAGTCCGTCTCTCCTTCCTCACTTTTCTCATTTCCTTCCCCGTCCGTCTCTCCTTCCTCACTTTTCTCATTTCCTTCCCAGTCCGTCTCTCCTTCCTCACTTTTCTCATTTCCTTCCCCGTCCGTCTCTTCTTCCTCACTTTTCTCATTTCCTTCCCTGCCCGTCTCTTCTTCCTCACTTTTCTCATTTCCTTCCCTGTCCGTCTCTTCTTCCTCACTTTTGTCATTTCCTTCCCTGTCCGTCTCTTCTTCCTCACTTTTCTCATTTCCTCCCCTCTCCGTCTCTTCTTCCTCACTTTTTTCATTTCCTTCCCTGTCCGTCTCTCCTTCCTCACTTTTCTCATTTCCTTCCCTGTCCGTCTCTTCTTCCTCACTTTTCTCATTTCCTTCCCCGTCCGTCTCTTCTTCCTCACTTTTCTCATTTCCTTCCCCGTCCGTCTCTCCTTCCTCACTTTTCTCATTTCCTTCCCCGTCCGTCTCTTCTTCCTCACTTTTCTCATTTCCTTCCCATTCTGTCTCTCTTTCCTCACTTTTCTCATTTCCTTCCCTGTCCGTCTCTCCTTCCTCACTTTTCTCATTTCCTTCCCTGTCCGTCTCTTCTTCCTCACTTTTCTCATTTCCTTCCCCGTCCGTCTCTTCTTCCTCACTTTTCTCATTTCCTTCCCCGTCCGTCTCTCCTTCCTCACTTTTCTCATTTCCTTCCCAGTCCGTCTCTTCTTCCTCACTTTTCTCTTTTCCTTCCCGTCCGTCTCTCCTTCCTCACTTTTCTCATTTCCTTCCCTGTCCGTCTCTCCTTCCTCACTTTTCTCATTTCCTTCCCTGCCCGTCTCTTCTTCCTCACTTTTCTCATTTCCTTCCCTGTCCGTCTCTCCTTCCTCACTTTTCTCATTTCCTTCCCTGTCCATCTCTTCTTCCTCACTTTTCTCATTTCCTTCCCAGTCCGTCTCTCCTTCCTCACTTTTCTCATTTCCTTCCCTGTCCGTCTCTCCTTCCTCACTTTTCTCATTTCCTTCCTTGTCCGTCTCTCCTTCCTCACTTTTCTCATTTCCTTCCCGTCCGTCTCTCCTTCCTCACTTTTCTCATTTCCTTCCCGTCCGTCTCTTCTTCCTCACTTTTCTCATTTCCTTCCCATTCCGTCTCTCCTTCCTCACTTTTCTCATTTCCTTCCCTGTCCGTCTCTCCTTCCTCACTTTTCTCATTTCCTTCCCTGTCCGTCTCTTCTTCCTCACTTTTCTCATTTCCTTCCCTGCCCGTCTCTTCTTCCTCACTTTTCTCATTTCCTTCCCTGTCCGTCTCTTCTTCCTCACTTTTCTCATTTCCTTCCCAGTCCGTCTCTCCTTCCTCACTTTTCTCATTTCCTTCCCTGCCCGTCTCTTCTTCCTCACTTTTCTCATTTCCTTCCCGTCCGTCTCTTCTTCCTCACTTTTCTCATTTCCTTCCCAGTCCGTCTCTCCTTCCTCACTTTTCTCTTTTCCTTCCCCGTCCGTCTCTCCTTCCTCACTTTTCTCATTTCCTTCCCTGTCCGTCTCTCCTTCCTCACTTTTCTCATTTCCTTCCCTGTCCGTCTCTCCTTCCTCACTTTTCTCATTTCCTTCCCTGTCCGTCTCTCCTTCCTCACTTTTCTCATTTCCTTCCCGTCCGTCTCTCCTTCCTCACTTTTCTCATTTCCTTCCCCGTCCGTCTCTTCTTCCTCACTTTTCTCATTTCCTTCCCTGCCCGTCTCTTCTTCCTCACTTTTCTCATTTCCTTCCCTGTCCGTCTCTTCTTCCTCACTTTTCTCATTTCCTTCCCTGTCCGTCTCTTCTTCCTCACTTTTCTCATTTCCTTCCCTGCCCGTCTCTTCTTCCTCACTTTTCTCATTTCCTTCCCTGTCCGTCTCTTCTTCCTCACTTTTCTCATTTCCTTCCCTGCCCGTCTCTTCTTCCTCACTTTTCTCATTTCCTTCCCTGTCCGTCTCTTCTTCCTCACTTTTCTCATTTCCTTCCCTGCCCGTCTCTTCTTCCTCACTTTTCTCATTTCCTTCCCTGTCCGTCTCTTCTTCCTCACTTTTCTCATTTCCTTCCCTGCCCGTCTCTTCTTCCTCACTTTTCTCATTTCCTTCCCTGTCCGTCTCTTCTTCCTCACTTTTCTCATTTCCTTCCCTGTCCGTCTCTTCTTCCTCACTTTTCTCATTTCCTTCCCTGCCCGTCTCTCCTTCCTCACTTTTCTCATTTCCTTCCCTGTCCGTCTCTTCTTCCTCACTTTTCTCATTTCCTTCCCTGCCCGTCTCTTCTTCCTCACTTTTCTCATTTCCTTCCCTGTCCGTCTCTTCTTCCTCACTTTTCTCATTTCCTTCCCGTCCGTCTCTTCTTCCTCACTTTTCTCATTTCCTTCCCAGTCCGTCTCTTCTTCCTCACTTTTCTCATTTCCTTCCCTGTCCGTCTCTCCTTCCTCACTTTTCTCATTTCCTTCCCTGTCCGTCTCTCCTTCCTCACTTTTCTCATTTCCTTCCCGTCCGTCTCTCCTTCCTCACTTTTCTCATTTCCTTCCCGTCCGTCTCTCCTTCCTCACTTTTCTCATTTCCTTCCCATTCGGTCTCTCCTTCCTCACTTTTCTCATTTCCTTCCCTGTCCGTCTCTCCTTCCTCACTTTTCTCATTTCCTTCCCTGTCCGTCTCTTCTTCCTCACTTTTCTCATTTCCTTCCCTGCCCGTCTCTTCTTCCTCACTTTTCTCATTTCCTTCCCTGTCGATCTCTTCTTCCTCACTTTTCTCATTTCCTTCCCAGTCCGTCTCTCCTTCCTCACTTTTCTCATTTCCTTCCCTGCCCGTCTCTTCTTCCTCACTTTTCTCATTTCCTTCCCGTCCGTCTCTTCTTCCTCACTTTTCTCATTTCCTTCCCAGTCCGTCTCTCCTTCCTCACTTTTCTCATTTCCTTCCCCGTCCGTCTCTCCTTCCTCACTTTTCTCATTTCCTTCCCAGTCCGTCTCTCCTTCCTCACTTTTCTCATTTCCTTCCCCGTCCGTCTCTTCTTCCTCACTTTTCTCATTTCCTTCCCTGCCCGTCTCTTCTTCCTCACTTTTCTCATTTCCTTCCCTGTCCGTCTCTTCTTCCTCACTTTTGTCATTTCCTTCCCTGTCCGTCTCTTCTTCCTCACTTTTCTCATTTCCTCCCCTCTCCGTCTCTTCTTCCTCACTTTTTTCATTTCCTTCCCTGTCCGTCTCTCCTTCCTCACTTTTCTCATTTCCTTCCCGTCCGTCTCTCCTTCCTCACTTTTCTCATTTCCTTCCCGTCCGTCTCTTCTTCCTCACTTTTCTCATTTCCTTCCCATTCCGTCTCTCCTTCCTCACTTTTCTCATTTCCTTCCCTGTCCGTCTCTCCTTCCTCTCTTTTCTCATTTCCTTCCCTGTCCGTCTCTTCTTCCTCACTTTTCTCATTTCCTTCCCTGCCCGTCTCTTCTTCCTCACTTTTCTCATTTCCTTCCCTGTCCGTCTCTTCTTCCTCACTTTTCTCATTTCCTTCCCAGTCCGTCTCTCCTTCCTCACTTTTCTCATTTCCTTCCCTGCCCGTCTCTTCTTCCTCACTTTTCTCATTTCCTTCCCGTCCGTCTCTTCTTCCTCACTTTTCTCATTTCCTTCCCAGTCCGTCTCTCCTTCCTCACTTTTCTCATTTCCTTCCCCGTCCGTCTCTCCTTCCTCACTTTTCTCATTTCCTTCCCGTCCGTCTCTTCTTCCTCACTTTTCTCATTTCCTTCCCAGTCCGTCTCTCCTTCCTCACTTTTCTCATTTCCTTCCCCGTCCGTCTCTCCTTCCTCACTTTTCTCATTTCCTTCCCCGTCCGTCTCTCCTTCCTCACTTTTCTCATTTCCTTCCCCGTCCGTCTCTTCTTCCTCACTTTTCTCATTTCCTTCCCTGCCCGTCTCTTCTTCCTCACTTTTCTCATTTCCTTCCCTGTCCGTCTCTTCTTCCTCACTTTTGTCATTTCCTTCCCTGTCCGTCTCTTCTTCCTCACTTTTCTCATTTCCTCCCCTCTCCGTCTCTTCTTCCTCACTTTTTTCATTTCCTTCCCTGTCCGTCTCTCCTTCCTCACTTTTCTCATTTCCTTCCCGTCCGTCTCTCCTTCCTCACTTTTCTCATTTCCTTCCCGTCCGTCTCTTCTTCCTCACTTTTCTCATTTCCTTCCCATTCCGTCTCTCCTTCCTCACTTTTCTCATTTCCTTCCCTGTCCGTCTCTCCTTCCTCACTTTTCTCATTTCCTTCCCTGTCCGTCTCTTCTTCCTCACTTTTCTCATTTCCTTCCCTGCCCGTCTCTTCTTCCTCACTTTTCTCATTTCCTTCCCTGTCCGTCTCTTCTTCCTCACTTTTCTCATTTCCTTCCCAGTCCGTCTCTCCTTCCTCACTTTTCTCATTTCCTTCCCTGCCCGTCTCTTCTTCCTCACTTTTCTCATTTCCTTCCCGTCCGTCTCTTCTTCCTCACTTTTCTCATTTCCTTCCCAGTCCGTCTCTCCTTCCTCACTTTTCTCATTTCCTTCCCCGTCCGTCTCTCCTTCCTCACTTTTCTCATTTCCTTCCCCGTCCGTCTCTCCTTCCTCACTTTTCTCATTTCCTTCCCCGTCCGTCTCTTCTTCCTCACTTTTCTCATTTCCTTCCCTGCCCGTCTCTTCTTCCTCACTTTTCTCATTTCCTTCCCTGTCCGTCTCTTCTTCCTCACTTTTGTCATTTCCTTCCCTGTCCGTCTCTTCTTCCTCACTTTTCTCATTTCCTCCCCTCTCCGTCTCTTCTTCCTCACTTTTCTCATTTCCTTCCCTGTCCGTCTCTTCTTCCTCACTTTTCTCATTTCCTTCCCATTCTGTCTCTCTTTCCTCACTTTTCTCATTTCCTTCCCTGTCCGTCTCTCTTTCCTCACTTTTCTCATTTCCTTCCCTGTCCGTCTCTCCTTCCTCACTTTTCTCATTTCCTTCCCCGTCCGTCTCTTCTTCCTCACTTTTCTCATTTCCTTCCCCGTCCGTCTCTTCTTCCTCACTTTTCTCATTTCCTTCCCCGTCCGTCTCTTCTTCCTCACTGTTCTCATTTCCTTCCCAGTCCGTCTCTTCTTCCTCACTTTTCTCTTTTCCTTCCCCGTCCGTCTCTCCTTCCTCACTTTTCTCATTTCCTTCCCTGTCCGTCTCTCCTTCCTCACTTTTCTCATTTCCTTCCCTGCCCGTCTCTTCTTCCTCACTTTTCTCATTTCCTTCCCTGTCCGTCTCTCCTTCCTCACTTTTCTCATTTCCTTCCCTGTCCATCTCTTCTTCCTCACTTTTCTCATTTCCTTCCTAGTCCGTCTCTCCTTCCTCACTTTTCTCATTTCCTTCCCTGTCCGTCTCTCCTTCCTCACTTTTCTCATTTCCTTCCTTGTCCGTCTCTCCTTCCTCACTTTTCTCATTTCCTTCCCGTCCGTCTCTCCTTCCTCACTTTTCTCATTTCCTTCCCGTCCGTCTCTTCTTCCTCACTTTTCTCATTTCCTTCCCATTCCGTCTCTCCTTCCTCACTTTTCTCATTTCCTTCCCTGTCCGTCTCTCCTTCCTCACTTTTCTCATTTCCTTCCCTGTCCGTCTCTTCTTCCTCACTTTTCTCATTTCCTTCCCTGCCCGTCTCTTCTTCCTCACTTTTCTCATTTCCTTCCCTGTCCGTCTCTTCTTCCTCACTTTTCTCATTTCCTTCCCAGTCCGTCTCTCCTTCCTCACTTTTCTCATTTCCTTCCCTGCCCGTCTCTTCTTCCTCACTTTTCTCATTTCCTTCCCGTCCGTCTCTTCTTCCTCACTTTTCTCATTTCCTTCCCAGTCCGTCTCTCCTTCCTCACTTTTCTCATTTCCTTCCCCGTCCGTCTCTCCTTCCTCACTTTTCTCATTTCCTTCCCCGTCCGTCTCTCCTTCCTCACTTTTCTCATTTCCTTCCCCGTCCGTCTCTTCTTCCTCACTTTTCTCATTTCCTTCCCTGCCCGTCTCTTCTTCCTCACTTTTCTCATTTCCTTCCCTGTCCGTCTCTTCTTCCTCACTTTTGTCATTTCCTTCCCTGTCCGTCTCTTCTTCCTCACTTTTCTCATTTCCTCCCCTCTCCGTCTCTTCTTCCTCACTTTTCTCATTTCCTTCCCTGTCCGTCTCTTCTTCCTCACTTTTCTCATTTCCTTCCCATTCTGTCTCTCTTTCCTCACTTTTCTCATTTCCTTCCCTGTCCGTCTCTCCTTCCTCACTTTTCTCATTTCCTTCCCCGTCCGTCTCTTCTTCCTCACTTTTCTCATTTCCTTCCCCGTCCGTCTCTTCTTCCTCACTTTTCTCATTTCCTTCCCCGTCCGTCTCTTCTTCCTCACTTTTCTCATTTCCTTCCCAGTCCGTCTCTTCTTCCTCACTTTTCTCTTTTCCTTTCCCGTCCGTCTCTCCTTCCTCACTTTTCTCATTTCCTTCCCTGTCCGTCTCTCCTTCCTCACTTTTCTCATTTCCTTCCCTGCCCGTCTCTTCTTCCTCACTTTTCTCATTTCCTTCCCTGTCCGTCTCTCCTTCCTCACTTTTCTCATTTCCTTCCCTGTCCATCTCTTCTTCCTCACTTTTCTCATATCCTTCCCTGTCCGTCTCTTCTTCCTCACTTTTCTCATATCCATCCCCGTCTGTCTCTTCTTCCTCACTTTTCTCATTTCCTATTATGATATAGGTTCCTTGGTTATAAAACAAATGAATTGAAAATGTAATTGGTCCTTCACATAGAATAACTGCAAATTATCCATTGACTTATTCATGTTCTGATATTCTCATCTTTGTGGCCATATTTTGGCCTTCGTACCCTATGGCGTGGTTCAGTAATTTGTTTGGTAACCTTTTGGGAATTTCAAACTGAACCAATCTGAAACTAAATTTCCATTCATGGAAACAGATTGCTTTGAGAAAAAAAACAGAAAAAGGTTTATGGTAGAACTGTTCTACACTCAAGATGGGGATATTATTCCAAATTATTGTTGTTGTTGTTGTTGTCGGTCATCTTCTAAAAATTGAAAAAAAAGTTATGCCTTTTAATGGTGTTTTGAACATTTTTCGAATTTCTAAAAAAATTTTTTTTTATATTATTGTTTTTTACCCATTCATATTTACTTAGGATTTCTTCTATATTCTCATGTATGTCTTACTAATTGAAGACATTTAAGTTATCATCAAAAACCTCATGTGTAAAATAATGGTAAGATGATATCAATGATCTGTTAGATGTATTGATCAGTTTGGTTAGTGACATTGCTTCTTGTCATTGTTTATTATTGGGATTGTGCATTTGTGTAATTCTGAATAAACTGTTAAAAAATGGAAATGAAAATCAGATTATTTAAAAATTTTTTTAAGGAAATCTTTTTAAAAATCCACTATTAGAATTTGCTATCAGAAAATTTTGAATCTGTTAAATTAAAGAAATTTAAATGGACATTGATCTCCTGTATTTCTTTAATGGGATTATTGAAAATGAAATGGTCTTATTTACATTTTTGTAATTAGTTGGTCAATGTTTGAATAGTACCACATTAGGAATATTTGCCCAAACCAATTTTATTTAAAAAATTACTATATTCACTAAATAATAAAATTGCATTTTTCAACTTCTAATTCCTGTATGTCTGTTTATATTTGTGAATAAAAGGACTGAAAAAATTTTATGTTTCACAGGAAATTGAGTCTATCCCTTGGGTCAGGAAATGTAGAACTATATCCAGACGCAGTAGCCTCATAAGAAAAAGAAGTAACAGTTATAAGGAGGTAATAAAAAGTTCTCAGCTCAACACACAATATGGCCAAATGACTAAACATCAGATTTTGTTTTCTTGGTTGGGCTGAGGATTTTCCAGTACTCTTTACACACATTTTGAATTTTCCAATTTGACATAAGACTCCTGCTGGTTAGAGATTAGTTGAAGTATAAGTAAAACTAACTTTAATTTTTAAATATAATTAGATTTTTATTAATTATTTATGTGCAAATAATTATAACTTTAATAAATAGGTTATGACATCATGCTTAACAGTTGCCTTTGACAGCCTTCAAGGTGGTATGTAAGGATGAACCATATCACTTTTTATTTCTTTCTTTCTCTATGAATTCTGTTATTCCACAGTCAACATATAAATAAAATTACCAAGTGAATTCTGTCCTGATTCAAATATCTGACATGAAGGTGATCAGGTAAATGACGTATCCAATATGGCAGCCTTTTGTTTGAACAGCATGTTAAAATTAAATTGTAAATACTAAATTAGGAGAGTATACAGGTACTAAACTGATCTCAGCTGGAGAACTTGGGTGTGACACTTTCATTCTGAGTAAAATTGCTTGTCTATATCTAAATAATTCTATCTATATTTTTTTACCGGTTCTATGCTAGTTAGATAATCATAATGAAGTCAGATTTTGAAAGCATAATTGTCAGAGTCTAAGGTTATTTTTTCTGCAGAAAGTTATTAGAAAACTTGAGTGTTCAAGTTAGAATCAGAGAAAAATAATAGAAAAGAAACTATTGTATTTTGGTCATTTTTTTTCCTGAAGTGTGATGAAAAGTGTAAAAATGTAAATAATATAATTGTTTTTGTACTTTAAAAAAAATACAAACTTATATTCTATTCTTAAGCTATAAAGTCACAATGTCAAACTTCCACAGGTAAAAAGAAGAAAACCAAAACAAAACCAGAACTCTTCAACCTAAATAAAGCCAATATTCAAATGGTGCTTCAGGTTATTTCACAGCAGAAAACTATACCAATTATTCGAAAGTTCAACAACCTGAACTGTGAGAGAACATCTGATTTATTTTGGTGATGGTGAGTTTTTATGTTCTTGCTTCTGCCACTAGTAGGCACCCAGCCCAAGTATTGAAAACCTGGGTAAGTTGTTAAGTGCTTAAGTGGATTTGGGGTGTAATTACACTTCACAGAATACTCATAGCCATTAAGAGAGCATCGACAAACACTTCTCAAACCCCACCAAGGTAGAGTATAAATATTCACAAGAACTGGAACAATAAACTTAAAAGGAAAGGAGTGGCATCTGGGGAAAAAAAAAAAAATTCATCATATTGATTTTAGGATTTGCAATATCACAAACCAGTTGCTTCCAAAATCAGTATTTCAATAACCAAACATCAGAATACTGATTTTAAGAAGTAGTTTGAAAATTTCTCGCTACTCTCTATGTGTATATGTGTCATGGTGTAATGGTTAGCTAGCTTGTCTTGTTACATCAATCATGACTGAATAGTGAGTTTGATCTTCACTGAGTGCACCATATTTTGGGCCTTGTGCCACATCTAATCCATGCTTAGTAAATTACCATAAAAGTAATGAAGAGGACTTAAATCCTGCTTTAGAATTTCATTTATTTCATTCTACTTGTTTTTAATTGATTCCTTCATTTCCTACAGCTTATCAACCATTTGCAGGTTATTTAAAACCATAAAATATTTTTAAATTCTTTTTTTTGCAGATAATAATGATTTAGTGATGGTGGTCTTGCTAATTAACCCATAGCTGGGGGAAGAAGAGGTGGAGTCATACCTTTCCCAAGAGTATTTATGCATAAGTGAATATAACAAACCCAACTGGAATTGGAACTCATCCCCCCGATTAACTATTCAGAGCCATTATCCATTACACCACCTGCACATCCAAGCTTACAGCCCCTGGTATTCCAAAGCAGTTACCCATCTAGGTATTGACCAGGCTCACTTCAGTGATCATATGGGAACCGGTGTTTCAATGTGATGGGGCTGTAAGCCTTTACTTTGCTTGTATTAAAGGTTTTACAAGAATACAAATGTAATAAGTACAGCGTGAATAGTGTAATGAATATTTAGCTTGCACTTAAGTATTACTCATAATTTTCTTAATTCTAATTAATATAATTTAACTTGGTTGTATTTTTGCGATTTTATTGTTTAAAGGATTAAGCATTTATTCTCTTGTCAGATATTAATTATATAGAACAACCTGCACTAAATTCTAAAATTCTACTGTGAAAAATTCAGTTTTACTATTTGAATTTTCTGATGTATCATAATGTTTAAATGATTATGAGTTCAACGATTACAAAATACTTGTTGAAATTTCCCTTTTGCATCATTAAATATTTGAGCTTAACAACTTTAATAAAATATTACTGGTCATTATTTAAAGAAGTAAGAGGGTACAAATGAAAAGATTTGAAATTGAGAAACTTTTCCATTTTACTGAAGCAGGTGTTGAGCACATGAGAAAGTTATCATTTCTCCTATCTTCTCTCTCTCTCATTCTTTCTTTCTTTTTTTCACTGAAACCAAACAGCATCTCTGATATGTTATTTTGGTTTTTCTTTTCAATTAAAACAAAATAGTCCATTAATTAAGAGCTATTGGTGTAATATACATGTTAACTAAATAAGGACAAAACAAGCTGGATTATATGATACGTTTAGAATATTGTCTATTTTGTCCCACATGCATGTATGGAAATTTGACCCCATCAAAGATTCCCTCCAAAAATCATCTTAAATTTTTTATTTTAATGTTCTACTGAATTGAACTCAGCATATTTTATAATATCCTCTGAAACTGCACATATATATATATATATATAATGAAGATATATATATGAATGATATATATATATATATATATATTGCATACATTAAGAATATAAAATTACCCCATAGTTATGATCATTTAATAATAATATTTAATAATATAATAATAATGTTATTGGTTGTAGTTATTTAATAATAATTAATAATAATATTTAATAATGGTATTATTTAATATAATAGTATTATTTAATAATGTATTGATATGTTTAAAAATATAATAATATTATTTAATATATGTGGTATATTTATGTTGATATATTAATATATAATATAATGTATTGATGTGTGTTATATTGATATATATATATATTTTAATGATATGTCATTTTATAATATAATAGTAATAATGTTATTTAATGAGTTAATTATATTTTATATAGTATTATTTAATATAATAATATTTAATATTATATAATATAATGGTAATATTATTTACAGTATTTACATTAGTTGGACTATTGTCCTCATCTTTGTCGCCATATTTGTCACAACGTTTCGGCCGTTGTACGCTCCGGCCTTCTTCAGGTGTTTGGAATTTCGAACCGAACCCTTTATTTCGATCACTGGGGTAGACTGTTCTAGTTCCACGAGCCATGTTTGATGGATGTCAGTTATCAGTTATCTCCTGGTAATTTTCTCTCTGAAAGTTCTCCACTGCCTGAACCGGGTATTGAACTCACACTCTTTGGGTCTGTCAATGGATCTAACCAAAGCCTTTATCCACTGCACCATGTGTCCTTGAGGACATCTGGGTATGAATTTCTGAGTATTATAAACCTAATTTTTCAGCAACCATTTTTTACCAGTACTCATATTGCAATTTTGCTGTTATCATTGCATGTTTTTACCAGATCTCATATTGCAACTTTTTTGTTATCATTGCTGTTCTCTGGCACTCATTATTACTGGTTCTCATATTGTATTTATTTCTATGCTTGGCCGACTCAGGAGATTTTTGTGGCCTAGCATATGTGCTGATTCCTTAAGTTTACGAATTTTCCAATGGTGTTCCCTGTCTATGATCTCAACCTGATCCCACAGGGGACGGTGATCTCCCTTCTCTCTCTATATGTGGTCAGCCACGCCTGATTTTTCTACTTCCCCTCGCATTACAGCTTTCTGGTGTTCTTGAAGCCTTACCTTGAGGGGGCGGCCTGTTTCTCCTTTATATTCCTTTACACAGTCTTTAGTCATGTTCTCCTCTATGGGGGGTCTCACTCGAGAGAGATATCTGCGAAGTGTTGTCACACTTTTGAACGTTGTCCTGATGTTATATGGACCGCAGATCCTTTGTATTTTCTCTGATAACCCCTTCACATAAGGCAGGCAGACTGTTTTCTGAGTGTTGTTGTCCTCCTCCTCCTCCTCCTCTTGTACCCGCCTATCCCAGTTTTTGGGGGCTGCTGCCATGTACCCAGGGTAGTTGTTACGTTGTAGGGTACTACTTATACTGACCAATTCCTTATCTAACGTCTCTGTGTCACCACTTATGACTTTTGCTCGGTGTTGTAAGCAACGGACGATCCCTTTCTTTACGCTGTATGGATGATGGGAGTTGAAATTGAGGCACTGTCCGGTGAATGTTGGTTTATGGTATACGGATGTCTTGAACCCATGCTCTGTTCGAGATATTAGTACATCCAGGAATGGGAGTGTGTTGTTACTCTCTTTCTCCATTGTGAACTGTATCGATGGTCTTATTGAGTTCACATGGTCCAGTAGAACCTGGACATCTTCCTGGTGTGGCCACAGTATGAAGGTGTCATCTACGTACCTTAACCATATAGTTGGCTTTAGAGATATGGATTCTAATGCCATTTCTTCAAAGTATTCCATGTATATATTCGCCATTGCTGGTGATAATGGCGAGCCCATTGCTAAGCCCTCATCCTGTCGATATATGTGTGATCCCATTCCGAAGTGTGTTGTTTGTGTACAGAAAGTCAACATGGCAGCAGCAAATTCCAACCACCTGAAGAAGGCCGGAGCGTACAACGGCCGAAAATGTTTTGACAAATATGGCGACAAAAATGAGGACAATAGTCCAACTAATGTAAATACTGTACATAATACCTCATCTCGGAAATATAGACAGACTAATATTATTTAATAATGATATAATAATTCATATAATATAATAATCATATATATTATTTATTATTTAATTATTATATTTCATTTTTCTTTATATTGTGTCTTTTATTTAATTATCAATTTGTACTCAATACTTATTAAATTATATTTTATATATTTCTTTATTTAATAACTCAATTGTTATATTTTTTCTCCATCATTTTATATGCACTTCTTCATACTTCGTAATCTTTGTAATTTTAAGTGGAAATGTTTCTTTTCATTTACTCTTCCTCAATTATTGTTTTTTTAATATAAAATAAAAAATCTTCTCTCATTTTTTAAATTTTTATTTCCTTATAGATGGTAATAGTTTTATTAATATATATTAATATATGTTCTATTTAATATAAAAGAAGAATATTTAATAATACATTTCCTAAAAAGTAAAAAACTAAAGCAATTTATGTTTTTAATATACAAATGATTTTGAAATAATTTAATATATATTTTCTTTTTAATATAAATATATAATTATATCTCTTAATGTTGAAATAATAGTGGATTTGTTAATATGAGATAAAAAAATCTTCCCTAATTTCCTATGTATACTTTCCTGATAGAAACTGAGGTTAATATTCTAATATAAGTAAAGGTCACATCTACATGTATCTGTCTCCTGCTAATATCCCTATGTCTAGACATTATTACTCTTTCTTTACCTTCTTCATTCTCCCTTTCCATCCTCTTCCTACTTTGTCTTTCCAGTATTTCTTTTACTTTTTCCTTTTTTCTTCCTTTTCTTGCCTCTGCCTTGTTTTAAAATTCACTTTAGGCCTGGTTTCATTTTATTTTATCTTATTACCTTGATTGGTTTTCAAATCCTTACAAATAAGTCTTA
The DNA here is from genome assembly GCA_964036315.1 of Acanthosepion esculentum. Taxonomy (NCBI): domain Eukaryota; kingdom Metazoa; phylum Mollusca; class Cephalopoda; order Sepiida; family Sepiidae; genus Acanthosepion; species Acanthosepion esculentum. The sequence goes on from OZ038494.1 coordinate 4,478,497, forward strand.
ACTTGTAAGGTGAAAGTATCATAACTATGAGGTAATTTTAAATTCCTATTATATGTAATTTATATGCTCTGTTAGAATAAATACATTAAGCTCTCTTTGTGGATCAGTTTTAATATTTTATATTATTAGGATTCACTTAGATTATATACATGTATGTATGTATGTATGTATGTATGTATGTGTGTGTCTGTGTGTGTGTGTGTATATATATATATATATATATATATATATATATATATATATAAAATGAAATGAAGAGGTTATAATGGTTCCAACGAGAGAAAAGTGTGTATATTAAAAAGAAGAGAGGTACCGCAAACTTTTTTGGTTGTAATGTGGGTTTTTAAAAAAATATTATTTTTCATAGTTTTACAACACGTGTTTCTGGTCTTACGACCGTCTTCAGGTAAAGGGTGGAGATTTCCACATATTATTAAAAATAATAATTAATTTTTTTCCTTTATGTTTTTCAATGTTAAATCTTATATATATATATATATATATATATATATATATATATATATATATATATATATATAGATGATGGGCATACTGGCTGAAACTAGTTAGGGAACCTAATTAAAATAATAAACAAAAAAATATTAATATACAACAGTTTTTTTTATTATTCAAAACATATATAAAATAAAAAATGCTAGCTATTAATAATAGCAATTAATATAGATAAAAATAAAATTAAGTAATTGTATATCAAATGTGTGTGTGTGTGTATATATATATATATATATGCACTCTCACACACTATTTTTTCCTCTTTTCATTATTTGTTTTACCCAAAGAGAAAAATTGTTTTAGATAGAAAATCTACTTACTGCATGTGACTAGTGCACACAAGCCCAGAAAAATGTGACTGAGTTTATGAAACTTTACTTAATTACTTACTAAATGACTTAATTACCAGTTTAGCACAAGTTTAAACAAATTTTTATTTTGATAGTTCTGATTAAATCAAATTTAATTTTTGTTTAGAAAAATTTATCCTGTGCAATTTTTAAGCAAATAGAAATTGCTATTTATACACGTGCACACAAAATCTCTCTTTCAAAATAGATATATATATATAAATTTTTATATATCAAGAACAATTTTAGGAAAATCTATGACAAAGGGTAAAATGTTTTCATGTAATGTGTTTTGTCATTTAGGACTTCATTGGACTAAAGTGATGTTTACATTCATACAACTGCACATACACACAAAACAGACAGAATGCTGAATTTTTAAATTTAAATTGTTTTAAATATATATATATATATATATATAACTAATTTAATAACAAAATGATAAAACATAAACAAAAAATAAAAGAAACTAAATGAAATTGGTTAGACTATATAACAAAACACATATTTAAAAAAAATGTTTAAATTTAGAATTTTAGTGTCCCCTCTCCTTCATACACATGTGTAGTCACTCCAATGTAAATGTCACTTTAGTCCAATGAAGTTCTAAAATACGAAATACATCAATCGAAAACTTTTTCTACTTTATATATATATAATTATATATAAGGTCGTCATGTATAGCCAGCTTGAGAGTGGACAAAGGACTGTTGGACAGCTGTGACTCGGGTATAAAGACAAAAAGACAAGTTGAAGTAACCTCTCAGCTGTCAATGTGCCTCGCAATAAATTTGAGCGAGTTGCCCTGCATAGAAATAACTGGAGATATTTGTGTTAGAGGGGTATAAGAAATGTTGAAATCAGTTGGAATGACTGGCGAAGAGACAAAAGACAATAGTGAAAAATATTAGCAACTATTCCTGTTGCACAATATGTGGATTTATATGCAGATTACTACTGGGACTGAAATGTTACATACAACACAAACATAAAAACTGAATGAAGGTTTCAGATCCTCAATGGGAGAGTCTATCATATATATATATATATATATAGATAATGAATGTCTATTATGCTTTATCATGAGCCATTCCTAGCATCCTATAATGGCTTTAGTTTCCAGAGAAAATAAAGACAAAAACTGTCCAACAATTGGATATTGTTTGTTGATCTAAGCTTTTGACTCACATGAGACATCACCAGAGTGGTTATATGGACATTACAACAGAAATTTTCACCATCAATGAAGACATCCTTTTTATTTACAAAGAAGTTTGCTATGTGACAATAATGGTTGCAGAATAGCAGATGCAGGTCATAAATTCGTAATGTGGTTCTATGACATCATACATGCCCACATGAGAGAAAGAAATGTTATCAACAGAACCATACATTTAAATGCATTGTAATATGTTGTGACTGGTTTGAAATGTAATTTTGTTGAGTGTGCATTGCTTCGTTTTAATGTAGATGGCCTCCAAAATCTGAAGGTTCTTTTTACTGTGTGTATGTGTAAATATTGTTGTGTTATCAGCTAATACCTGTCTAATATTATGTACATAGATAGGTTTTTCTAAGAAATGTTGTTTAATGGAACTAAGGTCAGAAAGGTGACAGGTAAGTCTACAGGAGAGCAAAGTTGTAGTAAAACCAATGTATATAGTGGGTTTATTATTAGGATCAGAGATACAATCTCTGAACAGGCAAGTAAATTGATACACTACATTGGTTTTTTGTAGAGGATTTAGTTGTGTGGTTGTAGGCTTATTGGAGACTATGAGATCAGTTAGAAATTTTTCTATAATATATGATGAGCTTAACTTGTTCCTTATTATTAATAGATTTAACATTTCTACCTATTATGCTTTTGAGTGTTGGGATCGTTAAATGCTGTGGCATTGGGTAACATAAATTTAGTCTATATATATGATGGTCACTGGTATTTCTACTGGTATACTTTGTAAAAGACACACGTGCACATTGCACATACATGAAAGAGTGCAGAAAAATTATCAACCTAGTAAAGGGATTCCAAAATAAATTCTGAATGTTTGACCATTTGGTCAGATTTTAAGAAGTGGATTGGGTTGAGAACTTTTCAGCACCCCTTATCTATCTATATATCTATCTATCTATATATATATATATATATATATATATATCCCAGTATGTGACACCTTTGGGAAGTGCCTGAAAACCACACGACGGCTTGACCCAAGCCTTTTGAGTGAAATTGGGTAGACGGAACACTTGGGGGTCGTCGATAGCTGTACTAGCACAAAGCCACAAGTCACTGTGGCCAAGACCTTGAGCGTGCTGGCCTTGTTCAAATTGTTGATCACGCTGGATAACACAATCTTTCCCAGAAACTGTAACTACGGTCAGTTCAGCATAGTTGCAGTATAAGCCACTGGTGGGCTTTGTGGGTGTTGAATAAACATGAATGTACCTGAGTAAGCATCTGCAATAGGGATTGGCTAGTTGCTGTAGTAGATGGGTATCCTCGAATATAAGTGGCCAGGTGTATATATATATATATATATATATATATGATGTAGACTGGTGTTTCTACTGGTATACTCATTGAAAGTTTCATCTGTAAAAAATGCATATGCACATACATGAAAGAGTGAAGAAAAATTGTCAACCCAGTAAAGATATTTCAAATTGAATTCTGAATGTTTGTTCATTTGGTCAGATTTTGGAAAGTCGGTGGTGTTGAGAACTTTTCGCCAACCACTTACGTATAGACATATACACTGTTTTTTTTTATTATCTAATTGATTCCCTTTATGATAAAATGGGCCCAAAGGTTGTGTTGTATATAGGAAAATATTTCCAAGTTAATCATGTTTTCTAATGTGAATGATACAAAACCTTTGCTCTTTTGGTCGTTGCAGCTTGGTTTAGTTTAGTATAAGGCCATAAGTGTACCCAGTGAGAATCAAACTCTTGGCATTAGAACGATCTCACAAGACAACCTGGTTAATCCTTTCTTCAAGAATAGTTGTCTAGGGTAAAATATTTAATTAATCTGATACATTTACAATAGGAGACAACCCAGTGAGGATGAAACTTACAATACTTACTAATAAATGGTTTAGTGAGTTTTTGTTGATAATAATCATGCTATCCAAGACACTTTTTAAATACCTGATAGTGTGACAATGATGAAAGACACAAAACACTTTTTTTATAAGTCTAATAAATTATCTTCGGTTAGAGCTGGTCTTTGTTTCATATTGTCCCTAACCTTAATTATTGTTTTATCTTGATACATCCTGTAATTTTGAGATGAGTTATTGCTATTAGTTTTCTAGATAAATGTATAAGTCAGATTGGTGTGGATTTCAGTCGTTGACAAATAACAAATCTGCCCGTGTCCCATAACTGTGAGGATTGGCATAATGGGTTAATTGAATCCAAAGCTAGTTGTTATTGCAAGAGTTCTAATCATATATGTAAAAGCTATCTCCTAATAAAAACGGGCTTTTTGCAATCGATATAATATTTAGATTTCCTTTCAAAATCCAACCTAGATGAGGAAAAGAAATTTCTAAGCATTTGGTGTTTTTGCTTTTAATTCCATCTCTAGAAAATGCAGTTCTGAATTTTGCTGGGGGTGGGGCAGTCCAAAACAATGTTTTCAGCACACAATTTCATCATAGCTCCAAGATGGTAAGATTATGGTCAGGTGAATTTTCAGGCTACCTGCAAAATCCATATTTTTTTAATTTTTAATTTTTTTGTGAGGTTGGGGGAGCATTTATACAATTATCAACACTGTTAAGTTCCATCAATAATAGTATGCATGTTCTTTTCAGAGTGAAACATCTACTTGTAAAATCATTTGTTTATTATTAGATACCCTTTTTTATTTTTTTAAAATCATTTCACCCCAAGCAAGGCAGGAATGCCACAAGTACACAGGGGTTACAGAGAGTGAAAATGAGAGAAAAAACTGGGTCTAGGGGGATTGAGGAAAGAATAAAAGATGAATTGGATTCAAGAAGATAGAAAATGACGATTGACATTGCATTTAAATTTTTCAAGATTGTAGTTTTCAGGGAAGCAAGTAAACAGAATGGAGTTTCACAAGTGGGAAGTGAGAGAAAAGAAATTGTTGGAGTAGAAATGGTGTTTACATTTAAATATTTTAACAGCAAAAGGGTGGGATCTAGATGCCAATCTAGTAGTGTGCTTAAATTCATGTAGTCAGGACACCAGGGAAAATATTTTGTCAGAGCAGTTGCCATAAAAATATTTGGAGAAAAGACAGAGGGAAGCCATGTCGCATCAGTGAGAAAGTGACTGAAGTCGAGATGCCAAGTCATGATTGATTTCATTGCCGGTTCTTCTTTGAATTTCGTCAAGAACCTTGAGATAAATAGCGGGAGCATCAAACCAGATATGGCAACAGTATTCAATGCATGGACAAATGCTAGATTTGTAAATGTGCAAGATGGACTCTGATGAGAAAAACCTTCTGTCACATAACAGTGACCCAAATTTCCTTGCAGTAGATGCAGCTATTGATTCAATGTAGTCATTCCACTTCAAGTCAGTCAAAAACCCGAGGCCAAGAAAGCACAGTGTGTCTCTCTCCAGGAGTCTAGCATCAGACATTCTGATGGTGGACAGGAAAGTTTCTCTATGGTGATTAAATGGAGGCATTCAAATTTACAAGCCATTTCCTGCCCCAGTTAATAAATTCTATACAAACATAGTTACACTGAATTACAATTCAATGAAGAAACTTTTTTTTTTTTGAGAATTAAGACAATGTTTATTTTAAAAATTAAATTCAATACAAAAATAATATTTACACTCAATCACAGTTAAAGTAAGAAACCATATTTTTTGAGAATTATAACAGAAAAGAAGTTTTTTTTTTTTTAAATTAAATACAAAAATGAATGAATAAAAACAAAAATAATAAACTCGTGTCTGGTAAGGCAAGAATGATGTATATTTTATGCTAACCACACATCCCATCGCCCAATGAAAGAAGGAAAGAGTAAGTGAAAGAAAACAAGAATTAGTAAAATGTATTTGAAAAAATATCAAATAATAATACTGTGTTTATTATTTAAAATTACAAAAAATATTGGCCTCCCTACAGTCTGTATCAACCAATACAGGAAAATTTCTTTTGTCTGAAGACATTTTTTGAGATCTGTTAAACATTATTTAATAAGTGAATTGAATGCTAAATACAAATGTCTTCACTTGTTAGTAAAAGTTAAAAGAAAACATAGTTTTAAAACATACATTAACAACAAAAATACAAAATGTTTTAAAAAAATAAAATATATATGTACTAATTATCATCATATCTAGTTCATTTGACAAATGATTTGCATTTTGGTTGCGGAAAGCATATTAGTTACATTTTAAATTAAATTGCTGTCGTTATTTACTTAGTATCGGCTAAGAACAAGCTGTTTGGTGTCTGTTGGATTTTAAATCAGTCCCCCAAAACTGGAGAGTTTTTTTATGTATATAGTTGTACAGACATGTATACACACAGGTACATATATACCTGCCCACTCATATATATTTGTGTATACATATACACAAACATATACACATTTTAGAGCCTTTTTTTCTCATGTATACTTACGTATTTACATTACAAATACATTATTTTTAATTATATATTTACATACATATTATTTTCATTTATATATTGATTGATTGTGCCATGCTAATGTTGATTATGGAGGTACAGTTTTCTGCTTCTAATGTCCAAGGTTGCCAAACTGGTTTACTAAAATAGGCTATACTTGAGAACACAGTTTTTGAACTGATTTCCTTCTCATTCATGTCAAGTTTTTATAAAAAGTAGTATCAAAAGTTGCAAGTAGCAGAAATCAAAATTGAAATGCACTTTCAAAACTATCACAAATTGGCATCTCTGCATGTAAAATAGTTATGGTTGAGTGGTTTGTTCAACATATGTAACACGTCTTAATATTTCCTCTAGATATTAGCTAAGCTTGGTTTATGTTGGCATAAATTTAAATATAGGGAAATTGAAGAGGTAAGAAGATTTTGGTGCACAAATCTTGGAAGTGAGTAAGACCTGACTTGAAAATCAGCATTCAAAATCACAACTCTTACTTCAGTTAAAACATTGTCTGTTGACATTGGTCAGAAATACATAATTACTTTAACCACTATAGTTGTCCTTTTTCATAATGAAGAAACTCCTTTGTTTTAGAAGAGTGGTGTGTGTGTGTGTGTATATATATATATATATATATATATATAAAGATGAGGAAAAGAACAGATGGAGTAAAACTCCACTGTTCATAGCATTTACTTTTAAAAAGTGCTCAATACAAAGTAGAGCAATATATTATTATTATATTTTTTATTATAAGAGATTATAATAAAAACATTTTAAAATCACTACACAAAAGGTTTCATGTTTCAATACTATGATTGTACTTCTTCAGGCAATGGTAAGTAACTCCTTTGCCTGAAGAAGTACAATCATATTATTGAAACATGAAAGTTTTTGTGTAGTGATTTCAACATGTTTTATTATAATCTCTTAAAAATAATAATAATGATAATAATATTATATATATGTATTTAACTTGAATATATTAAAAAAAATGTATAGTAAAAAAAACTTGCTTCTTGAAAATGAAAAGGTTTTGGCAATTCTTATAAGAAATTTTTACCTTATGTAAATGTTATTTTCCAAACAGGTCATTGGATTTCATTTCAGCTGGACTATTTTCCTCATCCTTGTTTGTTTTATTTTTGCTGCTGAACTTTGCAGCCTTTCTGAAATGTCTTGTATCTTGTAATGTTGAACTTTAACGAATTATGTTGTCATACGTATTCTCAATGCAAGTTTTTCAAAGGTATTTAAAAATATTTTCTAAATTAAAACAAAAATATAGTGCATGTTTTGTGTTTTTCTACAAATACTGTCAAAGAATTTCAAATACATTCCCAATACAGTACAGGAAAACAAGAAAACATTTGTTTGCGTTACGATCAACTATACCTTTTCCTGAAAATGGAATCTGTAATTGATGTAAATAGCTGTTAATATAAGGACAATAACAAGAGACATGTGCTCTACAGATGATGTTTAACAGTAAATGTGTACTCACTGTAGAGATAACAAATTGCATGGTAGAATATTGCCAAGCAATGTTGTCAGCCAACAGACCCACTGAATGTCTGGCGTTTTTCTTTTTTTTAATGATACACATGCACCATATTTGCAATAAAGTAAAAAATGTAAACCATATGGAATTTGGGAAGGACTTTTTTTATTGACTGCAGTAAAGTAATAGAAACTTAATTGACATTTCTCTTTTTTTCTGTTCTTTCTTTTTTCTTTTATTTCCTTCATTTTTTCCAGATCTTTTTCCTTTCTTATTTTCTTTTCTCTATCTTTTTTCTTCTCTTTCTTCTGTTGTTTTCTCTTTTACTTCTCTTTTTCTTTTCCCTTTCATTTTTCCTTCTCATTTTCCCTTCATTTTTTCTTTTTTCTTTCCCTTTTTCTTTCTCTTTTCCTCTTTTTTCTTTCTCTTTCTCACTATTACTTTTTTCTTTATCCAGTTCATCTCTATGCAGAGAGTATGTCCAATACACTTGAGTGGCACCTTAATATGCACAGATGCTGATGGTGTTAGTCTACCTCCAGATTTCAAGAAGTGGAAAAAAAGAGTATACATGTGGAAATTTGATTCACAGACTCTCTTTTCATAACCATCTCTGGCACTTCCACTAGGGAAGAGAAAGGGGATGACGATCCTGATGTTCAGATGCAAGCAGGTGCTGACCAGTATATATGCTATTCACTTATCTAAAACTGATCTCGAAAAGGAGCTCCAATCTATGGTTGACTGGGGCAGGAAATGGCTTGTAAACTTTAATGCCCCTCCAAAATGCCAAAATCTACTCTCCTCTACCCAGCACAGAGAACCCTTCCTGCCTCCCATCAGAATGACTGATTTCCAACTCCTTGAGAGCACCTCGTTACACCTGCATGGTCTCACGCTGTCCACTGACATGAGGTGGAATAAATACATTGAATCAATAGCTTCATCTACCGCAAGGAAAGTTAGCTCTCTATGTTGTGCCAGAAAGTTTTTTTCATCTGATTCCATCCTTCAAATCTATGAATCAACCATCCGTCCTTGCATGAAATACTGCTATCATATATGGTCTGGTGCCCCCACTGTACTTCTCAAGGTCCTTGACAAAATCCAGAGACAAAAATATGCAAGATGATAGGTCCTGATCTGGCATCTAGTTTACAATCGCTATCACACAGGTGTGCTGTGGCCTCCCTCTGTCTCTTCTACAAATATTTTCACGACAACTGTTCTGACAAGCTACTTTCACAGGTTCCCGGGTTACATGAATTTAAGGGAGCTACCAGGCTGGCATCTCGGTCCCACCCTTTCACTGTCAAAACAGTTAAATGTAACTGTCTCTTTTCAAACAGCTTCTTCTCCCACATTTCCTGTCTGTGGAACTCTCTTGCCCTTACTTGCTTCCCCAATGACTATAATCTTCAAATATTCAAGTGTAATGTCAATCGACATCTAACTCCCTGAGTTTGTTCCCTGTCCTTCTCTGTATCCGTTCCTCAAACACACCTTTTTAGTCTTGTTCTCAATCCTCTATAACCCCTTGCATGCTAGTGGCACTCTCACCTTGCTTGGGATGAATTGCCTTAAAAAAAGAAAAGAAAACTGATGTTCTGGGACAATTCTGAATATAGATTCGGAATGAACATACTCTGCTTAATATTGTTTTGCATAGTTGATAAAATGTTTCTTTTTTCAGTTTTATTCATAACTATTTCTGAATCTCAATGATGATTTATATTTTCAAATTGTGATTTCAATATATTTGCACTATTTTTTTACATTTAAAGTTTGTTTTTTTTCTCTATATTCTAATCCAGGGCTCAGCGTCTCTGTGACTTTCATTTGGATCTTAATTGCTGACATTTCTGTATAACATAATGTAACACAGGAGTAAAAGAATCAATAAACTTTGGTAATGCTGCAGATAAGCAGTAATAATAGAATTAGTTGTGACTTTGGTTGATTTTTTTTTTAATGAAAAATTTTAAAAAAACAAATGTTCCCAATAATGAATATATAATAGTAACAGTAACTTGTCATGAAATCAAAGCCTACTGCAGAGTACAACCTCAAAGACATAAAGACAACAAAGATGTCAAAAGAGGTTCAAATGAATCAGTGTATAATAACAATGCCTTCACAGTGAAATTCAGATAAAAATTTTCAATTATATATTTTTGATTAAGCACCCTTTTCACAATATTTCTAAATGTTTTTCCCTCTGTCAAGAATGTCTAACTCAAAAGATGCATTGTAAAATTTGAATTAGTAGCAAGAGCAAAATATTCCAATAGCTTGAGAGCTACCAATGTCTTGTCTTGGTTCCTTTAAGAAACCAGGAGGTAGTTTGACAAAGTTTTACTACTGAATTGAGTTTTTATCCTGACTAGGCTTATGATCTTGTGCCAGATTTAGTTAAGTTTTATAAATAGGATTTGCCATATAGTTTATTTACCTATGTATCTTAGCTTGTCCTAAAGTTCAGTGTTCATGCCTTGGTAAAATTCAGCTAATGCATGCTGATTTTCAAGTGTTCCCCATTTGGAAAGAAGGGTATACTGACAAAAACAGCTACAATGAAGAGATTGATCCAAATGAATAAAATGTGTTTTAGACATTCCTCTCCCTACTTCCTTTCCCCTTCCTCTTCATATAAAAGTCTTATTTTAAGCTTTTTAATTTTTTAATGAAAATTCTATGCAGTCCCTGGCATCTTTTGATATTTTTGACCAATGCAAAAACTTCTCTTTATTGATGCTATATTTGATAGCTTCTAAAACCCTCTTCCATTTTAGTAGGAATATTAAAAATATTTGAATGTATCTACAGACGTAAGCATAACTCCAGTATAATCAGAAAAGAATCAATCATATTTTATCCCTTTTAGTTTGTCCTCCTGCAGCCATCTATCTTGAACTGTGTGCTAAATGAAGATATTAATCTCACAACATCTATCTTCAATTTTACAATTCGGTTTTTAATTATAATAGTATAATAATATAATAGTAACAGTAATAATGTTAATGTTAGGTGAATAAATAATATTATTATACATTTAGGTGAGGTACAAGGATTGGTAGTGTAAGAAGTATGGATAAACATTGACTTACAAGATGTTTTAACTTGTAAGACCCAGGGGGTAGTTTTTTAGCTATTTTTTAGTAGGAAAAATCTGGTCTTTTATGTCATCAAATAATTTTACTAGGACTTACAGCCATATCATGATGAAATACTGATTCCCATACGATCACCAAAATTAAGCAACATCGAGCCTGGTCAGTACCTAAACGAGTGACCACTTGGGAATATCAGGTGCTGTAAGCTTCATTGTGCATGTGGTATAAGGGATAATGGCATAGAATTGTTAATGAAAGAGACAAGTTCCAATTCCAGTTGCGTTCGTATTATTCACTTATACACAAATACACTTGGGAAAAGTATGAATCCACCTCTTCTCCCCCAGCTTTGGGTTAATTAGTAAGACCTGTATTACTAAATCATTATTATCTAAAATAAAATTCTTACAATCTAAAAACTATTTTCTATCTTTAAATAACCTGTAAAGGGTTGATAAGTTGCAGAAAACAAATCAATCAATAATTTTTCTATTCTGTAGCTTTACCTGTGTGATTTATTTATCCGTAGAATCTATGCGTAGAAAAAATGAAATTATATCTACAAAACCATTTTAAAAGAGGCCTATGGCTTCAGTCAAGGTTTAAATACATTCTTTTTGTGATTGTTTAACTTATTCTTAAAAAAAATGAAAACTTGTTTTCATATCAATTGCTGCAGTTGTTTTCAAATAACTTTGAATGCTTATTCTGATATTTTGATCATTTTAATTATCGATTATTCTTTTGGATTTCTTTTCAGGTGAGTGTGCTCCCGAAGATAACACACAAGGAATTTACCTAGCATTCGGTATATAAAACTTTGTGAAATTTTTCTTTTCCGTCTTGTTTCTTAATCAGAATATTCAAGTTTATTTTACCCAGACACCTGTTTATGCAAAACTGAAAAAAATGGCAGGTGAATTATCAAAAATATTTCCTCTCCATGTCGCAATCTGATCGAAATGCATTGTAAATTTGGAAGGAAGAATTGTTAGTAGACACAAGAGTTCATAGAAATGGCGCTGATAGAAAAAGGCTAATGTAGAATTGAAAGAGAATTTGTGAGAAAAGCACTCTGCTTTATCAGCAGAAAATAATAGCATTTCAAATAGATTGAATGATTGTCATTCAGTTTTTCTTTTGCATAATTACAAATTCAAACTTGACCATAAAGTCTTTTTACTAGCGTTTATTGTTTTTTACCATAACTGTTATTGTTTAGAGAATGGAATTCCTGCACTTCAGAGATGCATCAGTTTCTGATTTCTTTTCTTTTATATGGGGTAAAAAATTTGTTTTGCATGAAAAGGAATTGTATTTCATTTCATCTAAAAAAACAATAACAATACATTTCCATGGATTCCCCTACAAAAAATGGATTTTTGTCTGCTTTACTGCTATTCATCTACTTTATAACTTCTGTATCTGTCTATATTTGTGAGATGAGGTATTATGTACATTATTTACATTATTTATACTATTGTCCTCATCTTTGTTGCCATATTTATTACAACGTTTCGCCCTTCAGTATCTGTCTATATTTCTGAGATGAGGTATTATGTACATTATTTACATTATTTATACTATTGTCCTCATCTTTGTTGCCATATTTATTACAACGTTTCGCCCTTCAGTATCTGTCTATATTTCTGAGATGAGGTATTATATACATTATTTACATTATTTATACTATTGTCCACATCTTTGTTGCCATATTTATTACAACGTTTCGGCCCTTCAGTATCTGTCTATATTTCTGAGATGAGGTATTATGTACATTATTTATACTATTGTCCTCATTTTTGTTGCCATATTTATTACAACATTTTGACTGTTGTACGCTCCGGTCTTCTTCAGGTGGTTGGACTGTCAAATTGAACCCTTTATTTAACTCACTGGGGTAGACTGTTCTAGTTCCACATGCCATGTTTAATGGATGTCAGTTATCAGTTATCTCCTGTTAATTCCCCTCTGCAAGTTCTCCACTGCCTTAACTGGGTATTGAACTCCATGTCTCCTCAAGAACACATGGCACAGTGGATAAAGGTGTTGGTTAGATCCAGTGACAGGACTCAGAGAGTGTGAGTTCAATACCCGGTTAAGGCAGTAGAGAACTTGCAGAGGGGAATTAACAAGAGATAACTGATATCCATTAAACATGGCATGTGGGACTAGAACAGTCTACCCCAGTGAGCAAAATAAAAGGTTCAGTTCGACATTCCAACCACCTGAAGAAGGCCGGAGCATACAACGGCCGAAATGTTGTAATAAATATGGTGACAAAGATGAAGACAATAGTCCGAATAATGTAAATAGTGTTTATAACTTCTCATTATTATTATTATTTTATTACTAATTTTACTCGTCATTGTTACTTTTGATCACAATGTTGATACACATTTTGGACTTTTTTAGTGCTCAGATGAAAAGTGTATGAGAAAATGACTGCAGAACTGTGTACCACTTTATCATTAAAGCTTTTGTGAATGAAATAGTTAAAAAGGTTGATAGACCATAAAACAAATCATGAAATGGTTAAAGTGACTTCCAGGAAAGATGAGTTCTGGGCACAACAATAAACTACGTATGACATCATCAAGGCCTCAGATCAGGAGATTGGAGGTTTTGGAGAGCATGGAACCATGTCTTTATTGTTGTTTTTCCCAGTTTCATTCTGACCTGGGATGGTAGCACTTGTGAGGGTCCCATGCTATGGATAAATAGTGAACCCCCAAACAAACATAAAAAACACTTTGAAAGTATAAAAATGCAAGCAATACTTTTTTATATAAAATAATGACTAACAATACATATTTATAGTAAAATGACCAACAATAAATCTTATCTGTAATTGAATACATACAATTGCATTCAAAACATATTTAGTTGAATCCATAAAATTGTGTTCAAAATATTTAGATTTCAGCATTAACTAACCCATATAGGTGTCGATATGATGCTAAACAAAATCAACCGAGCAACCATGAAAGATAGGCTCTCAACATAATGAATATATGTGAAGTTAGTTATATTATTTCAGTTTTTTTCTGTTATTTGCTTTTATTGGCTAAAAAGTCTATCATATTATCGAAAAGCAACAATAGTAAAAGGGAGTGAAACTAGGAATAAAATAATAGACATAATGAAGAGTATATGAGGCCAGAGTGTTAGGATAAAAGCAGCAATAAGAATATGGTGTAAAACAGAAAATAGTAAAAATGTCTTAGATGCAAAAAAAGAATTATTTAAAGATTAACTCCCTATTTCATTATCATTAAGTGTAAAAGGTTTTTCAGAGTCCTCCTCCTCACAAAAAAACCCCACTCTTGATTAATTTGATAAAGAGAATTTTACAAAATTATGCCAAATTATCCTATTTGACAGCAACAAGTCTCAATCTTGAATGATGAATGACCAATGACGTCTAACAATAGATTCAGCTGAGCCTAATTTGGTATTGTTACAAGTCAAAACATTTGATTTGATCAAACTATATTAACATATGCACATGATTCTCTTGATACATCATAATGTGTATGCGTAGATGCACATGAAAAGGAGAAGAGATGAAATGAAGGGATATATTATTCTGCAATGACTTGATTGGCTTCATACATTCATACATCAAATGGCAAATAAATTAATGACTGGGAGAAATCTGAGACTTATAGCAGACCCTGTATTATATGAAACTCGAAATTATTCATTTTGTGATAACAACTTAATCATTCTGATTCCAGTGACTCATGAATGTAAAAGATGCTAGCTTTGCCTTGTTCATTTGGCATTAGTAGTCTGTTGATATTTCCCATGTACGATCTGAAAAGTGTTGTGCAAATAGGGTGTGATGGAGAACAAGATCTCATCTAAATGTTTGTTTACCTCTCTGTAGGAACAACGATTTTACTATATGCTGTGATTATAGAAAGGAAACAGTGCACCTTCTCTCACACTTAATTTTATATATAAGAGCAAAAATTGAATTGCACTTGACAACGTACTTATAAAAATCTAATTAATATAGCATGGGATGACATTATCATCTGCATTTGACTTTATCTATTGGCATTTATATTTGACTAGCTGAAGTACCCAACTACACAGGGCCAGCCTTCTTTAGGTAATTGGAATTTTGAACTGAACCCTTTATTTTGTCCACCAGGGTAGATTGTTCTAGTTTCATGTCACTTCCGGATATCTCAGTTATCTCCCTTTAATTCAACTCTTCAAGTTTTGGTTCACCACTGCCATTGCCAGGTATTAAACTGGATCCAACCAATGCTTTTTATCCACTGGGCCATGTGTCCTTGTGGACATCAGTGTATGAATTTTGGGGACTTATAAACTTAATGTCTCAGTTACATTTTTTTTACCAGAGCTAATATTCCAATTTTGTTATATTATTGCTTTTCTCTTGCACTCTGTGTTACTGGTTCCCATATTGGATTCATTTCTATGCTTGGCTGGCTTATGAGACTTTTGTCGTCTAGCATATGCACAGATTCCTTAAGTTTTTGCATTTTCCAGTGATGTTCTCTATCTATAATGTCAACTTCATCCCAGAGGGTGCAGAGATCTCCCTTTTCTACACCTGGTCAACTACACCTGATTTTTCTATTTCCCCTTGTGTTACAGCTTTACAATGTTCTTGCAATCTTACCTTAAGAGGGTAGCCTGTTTCTCCTTTATATTTCTTACCACAGCTGCATGGAATGTCGTACACACAGTCCTGAGTTATGTTCTCCTCTATGGGGGGGGGTCTTAGAAGAGGTGTCTGCAAAATGTTGAACCACTTTTGAAGGTTGTCTTCAGGTTGTATGAACCATGGATCTTTTGTATTTTTTATGATAATCCCTTCACATAGGATAGACAGACCAAAGCTATTTTCTGAGTGTCGGTATCATCTTTTACACTTCTATCCCAGTTTGTCAGAGCTGTTGCCATGTACCCAGGATAATTGTTACATTGTAGGTTACTGTTTTTACTGAGCATCTCTTGTTCATATATCTCTGATCACCAGTTATGACTTTTGCTTGATGTTTTAAGCAGCGGATAATCTCTTTCTTTCCACAGTATGCGTGGTGGGAGTTGAAGTTCAGGTATTGTCCAGTGAATGTTGGCTTGTCGTATATAGATGTCTTTAACCCATGCTCTGTTTGAGATATTAGTACATTCATGAATGCAAATTTGTTGTTGTTTTCTCTCACCATTGTGAACTGTATCGATGATTTTATTGAGTTTATATGGTTCAGTAGTAGCTGGACTTCTTCCTGGTGTGGCCAGAGTATGATGGTGTCATCTACATATCTCAGCCATAGGGTTGGCTTAGTGATGTGGATTCTAATGCCATTTATTTAAAAGTATTCCATGTATATGTTTGCCATTGCTGGTGATAATGATGATCCCATTGCTAAACCTTTATCCTGTCGATATATATCTGATCCCATTCCAAAGTGTGTTGTTTGTGTACAGAAAGTCAGCATCTCCATCAGGTTATCTATTTATATACTAGTCCATTCTCCTGGGGATGCATCCGAGGCCAGTCTGTCCCTAACTACTGATAATGCCTCCTCCATGTATACCTTGGTGAACAAACTCACCATCTGACTGGATTGGATGGGAGCATTTTTGAGTATTTCCAGAAAGTGGGTGGAGTTTTGGACATATGAAGATGACTTTCCTATGGGTCAAAACCCTTTGCAGCTAACAGTCAGTCTGAGCAGAATACCGGCTTTGTAAATTTAGGGGGAGACCATATATGTGTGTGAGGTAGCTTGGTGTAATGCTGCAACAACTGCCTGTATGTCTTAGGCGGGAATTAGTCCTTGTTCTTGATTAGGATCTGCAACAGTTTTCATTCTGTTTTCATTGTTGGATCTTTCTTTACTATAGCTACCATTTCTAATGAGGAATTCCAGCTTTCCTGTATATTCCGACCTGTCCATCACTACCATCACATTGCCTTTGTCAGCTGGTAGTATGATGATGTTTTTATTCCTCTGTAGGGTTCTGATTGCCAGCCTCTCCAGTCTCATGATGTTTGAACAATGTAAATAATTACAATACCTCATCTCAGAAATAGAGACAGATACGGAGAAGATTTTAAGACTGACTATAATGTCAGTAAAATAAAAAACTAAAAAATATTCAACAGAAACCAAATCAGTAGATTTTCAAATAAATTTGTTCAACTCAGAAAGAAAGAAAAGGTTTATTCACTAAAATCACACTCAACCTTTAGGTTGGTTTTGATACATTCTATAAAGTAACTGCCTGCATGGATGAGATGGTTCTTGTTCATTCAGAACAATAAAATCTCTCAAATTTTCAATTGACAATTCATGAATTGCATGTTTTATCACCTGGGCTTCAATTATCTATTCCAGTTTTGGTTGTATTGAAGAGTGTATCTTCAGAGTTTGAGGATTTTTGCTCAGTTCATGAGGTCGGTTCCTGTTTTGACTGATAAAGTTAATGCACTTAGAACAAGATTAAATGATCTTGCTCACACCTTTACTAGTTCTCCTATTAACGGATCTGAGTTTCCATGGCAGAGTGAACAGTTTTGTCTGTTAAAATAAACCTTTTAACAGACAAAACTGTTCACTCTGCCGTTACTAAACCAGATAATGGGTAATTTGATAATTTTGAATTGTGATGACAACATTAATAAAATGATGTCTGTATTGGGGGATGAAGAGAAACTTATTAGATTATTTAAACTAAAAACAAAATTTTCAATTATTATTATTGATTATTCTGAATCTTTTATTTATCTCTCATAAATTCTACCTTAACATAGATCTGTACATATAAGTAAAAAGCATAGTATTTATAGGGTTCAGTACTATCCATGATTTCAGGGATCCAATGGGAGTCTTGGAATATTCCCCTCATCAATAAGAGCATACTACTGTACTAACACAAGAAATATTGGAGATAACTGATAGAAAACTGAAACATTCATGGTTGTATTTTAGAAGTGACTGTATTTGAACCTGTTATGCATAGACTAGGTTTTCATTTTTCTTATTGCTGACTGAAAGGAAAGCAGTGATGGCACATATCCTGAATCTATCATAAAAATTCAGGCTATGGAATTAGTAAATACTAAACATGTCAAATACCTTGGTTATAACAAATTTAGTACAGAAGATAAAGAAGTTGAACATAGATTGTGCCAGAAGTGGTCTCACCCAATACCGCAAATTGCTACAAAGCCAAAATATCAAAATGAAAAGTCGAGTCATGTTCTTAAATAGCCTCATCAGATCAAAACTTTCATGTTTGCTACACATGGTGCCAAACCTATTAAGAAATATCTAAGCTGTCATCTGTATACAATCCCTTTCTAAGATCAATGGTTAAAAATGGCTTTGAGCGAGTGAAACCTGTTGATCTTGGCAAAGATCATCCATCTTTGAACATTACGGGCAGGTGCTACAGAATCACAAAGAACTGTAGCAAATAACAGCAACCACATCAATTGAGGATTACCAACAGCAGCAACAACTAAAATGGGTAGCACATATAACTCGAAGAGAAAATAATGACTTAATCAAGATATTCACGTTCCATACTACTTCAAATGTTTGGTCGTCCTGGGTATGAAGGTAAACTGCATCCGCATCCATGGGTATGACAGTAAACTGCATCTGCATCCATGGGTATGACGGTAAACTGCATATGCATACTGGGTACGGCAATAAACTATGTCCAACAGAAAGGCTGTTTTTGAAAATAAAATAAGGTTGTCGGCTATACGTTTTTGGAAAAATAGTATTACCAGCTATACATTTTCGAACACCAAATGTTTCCATCGATACATTTTTGAAAACCAAATGTTTCCATCGATACATTTTTGAAAACCAAATGTTTCCAGCAATACATTTTTGAAAACCAAATGTTTCCAGCAATACTTTTTTGAAAACCAAATGTTTCCAGCAATACATTTTTGAAAACCAAATGTTTCCAGCAATACATTTTTGAAAACCAAATGTTTCCAGCAATCCATTTTTGCAAACCAAATGAAAGTCACTCAAAATCATTTTCGGCATAAAATGACCCCTAAGGTTGGAATGCTGTTAAACAAAACAACCAAACCAAACAACCATCAAATGTTTGGAAAAAATAAATAAATATCAATACTGGAAAGGGTGATAACAGAACTTGAACTTGAAAAACCTATTTTTTCTTGAACTTGAAAAACCTATTTTTCTGAAAAATTGCTTTAAGAGAAAAATTTTATATATTTCAACCAAAAGCAATACTGGCTAATCGGTCAATGAATGTCAAATGTTTCCTTGTAGGGAAACGGCTAATATTACATGTGGTTTTAATTCCATACAGCATTCTTTTCCATCTTAATAAGTCTATTAGTGTGTTTATTGTTGTGACTTCTTTAAAGCATTTGTCAATAGGTATTTGATGATATGCCGACTTTAGATCAAATTCATACCTGCAAGGGAGTTCAAAGCCCATTCTACATTGGGGATAGGATATGAATCTGCATATATTTTGTGGCATACATCTATTTTGTAGTCACTACAAATATGCAGATCCATATCCTTCTTTCTTAAAATAAATAACATTTACTCCCTCCATTTCTTCAACTTTTCCACAACTATTGGTAGTAGATGAACTGGTAATTTTTGTGCTAGAAAATATGAGGAAGAGAGACATTTTCCTTTAGTCTTAACTTTGCTTCATAGTTTTTTAACTTTCTAGTTGCTTCTGCCTTAACTTTGTTTACTAATTTTGTCAAATTTCTGTTCAATACATCATTTCCTATTAGTCTATGATTCTCTTCACAGTTTGCCATGATAATTACTAAAAATGTCAAACTTATTTTTTTTAATTCCATGTAGGCTTCAAAATAGCCTAATGTTTTTATCAAGGATCTGTCGAACTGATTCAATTGGACATGGCTTTTCTTTAATCTTGGTTTTCCTAATTTATTCCAGAAATTTCTGGCTAGCAACATTGGCACATCTTGTATCTAGTTGCATGTCCAATAAAACATTGATTCGAATTTTTAATAACCCTTTTTCATTTTTTTCTTTTCGACATCCCTACTTATTTCCTCTTCAGTTTTTTGGACCGTCTCTACATTTTTCTTTTTGGATTTACACATGCATTTTAAATGATTCATTTTGAAACACTTCAGATTTTTTTTTATATGCCAGACATTTTCTCTTTGATGTTGATATCCACAAAGGTACACATTTTTTCTTTTTTCTTTATTACGTATGCATCCATTTCCTCTACCAGATCCGTAACTACTAAACTTCTACTAAATTTTCTAATTCATTCTTGTTGCTGAATAAATTTGGCACATTGTTCTTGTGACAACTTTTCCATTTGTAATTGCATTAAAGTTATTTGCTGATAATGCTTATTTTGAAGGCCGTTTACCGATTTCATTTGGATCAAGTCCTCTTCAATGCACTGGTTTTCCGATCCCAGTTTCTCAAATTCACAATATTTAGTGGCCTGTTTTAAACGAAGAACATATTTGATAACTGGTTCATTCACTTTTTGAGAAATATTCATAAACTTAGCTCTCTCTGCATTTGCTAGTTTTTTTTCTTGGGTGCTATGTTTCTCATAATTAGTTGATTTCTATCATCAAACATTATTTCCTTCAACTGTGTTGGGTGTGCAGTTGCTGATAATTTTATGATGGCCTCACAACCAGCAGTTGCCAAGAAGAGATCAGTTATCTGGTTTTCTCCTGCAACTGATTTCAAATCCTTCACGTTTTTTTGTTCTAGCTTTAGCTGCTAGTATCCTAAGCCAAGCTTGTGCCTACTCAGAATTATCCAGTGATAATTGTTTATTTGGTTCTTTAGATATTGGCGATACCATTATAGTGTAGTGTTACTGATTCACGGGAAGTAGTATGCACTCAACTGCCTAATGGATAATAGTTGTAGCCATTTATAGTCTTTATGACTTCTTATGTCCATTTTATTTTTATTTCCTTTAAGCCTTCTTTGTTGCTTACTCACTCCAGCCATATAATGCTCAGAATCCTTCTGTAGTACCACATTTCTGTTGTCTCCAGTTTTCTCTTCATTTGTGAGGAGATTATCCAGCATTCACTGTCATATATGGTAAGCTTTTGGAATGCATCTTTTGCTAATCCAGTGCACGTTTGGATTTTAGTGTTACATTTTCCGCCTACTGTTAAAACACGTCTCAGATATTTAAACTTCTATACATGATTGATGTTGATATCTCCAATTTGTTGTTTGTATCTTGGGACTTTTCTTGCAAACAACCAGACATTCTGTTTCCTTACAGTTGATGGTTAGTCCTTTCTCCTCCTTTTCCTTTATTATTTTGTCTCGTAACTTCTCGACTTTTCTTTCTCTATCTGCCTAAAAATGACTTAAATTTACACTTGCCAATTTTTCTTCTATTTTTGTAGATTGTGATTTATTTAATCACATTTAGTATTTGATAAAAATATTCCATTTGATTCTATTCTGGACAGACAGAATGTGTCTTATACATTATGCAGTCATTTGATTTTGACATGAAAAAAGTAAAAAGTATCTACATTTCTGATGGAAATATTAATGATGATAAGAAAAAAGTTAGAATGTTTTTAGCACTAAAAATCTTTATCTTTTTTTTCTGGAAGTCGAATGTGCCTATGGATTTAAGATGTTCATGTTTACAATTCAGCAAACATTTCTGTATGGATCATGGTAATTCACTTGTACATGCTCATATTTTGTATGCTAACTGGAGCTTGGTCGCCATTGACAAGTTGCACTGACAAAGGTGTTGTGGCAGGTTCTTGTATAATTAATATACAAGCCTATGTAAAGATTATTTCTTCTTAAGTGTCATATCCAATTTCTTAAAATTGTTTCTGTTTTATTTCCTTAGGTGTAAAAAGGTCCTGGATACCACTCAATTTACATGCTGTTTCCTATCATTCAACAGAAATATACCTTAATGGGGGTAGAATTGCCCGAAATCTTTTTTTTATCCCAAGTTTTTTCTGGTAGATCAATATTTGTCATCGGATTCAACAATTTTTCTCTTTTCTCTCCCCTCTCTCAACAAAATGTATTTTTTATAAATAGCAGCCATTGGTGACATTCATCCTTCTGTGCTATTTTAGATAAGAGTATTTAATCAGGCTCCAGTTTTGGTTCGTAATATCAAAGTTAAAGATTATTTGCCAGACACATCTTCAATGGCTTAATGGATAAGAATTTTGGGTCAATTTTCAAGGAGGATTGAAATACTGGATTTGTTGCAATCAAATGCACAAGGCTTACTGAAATATATATATCTTTCATTTTAGACGGCCATATGTAAAAGCATGTACATGTAGAGCATGGAAAGTGAAATTAGCATGACAAGTTCAACTACCAGCCTAGTCAGTGGCATTCATTTTACACAAATGCCCGTGTGTTAGCAAGAATCTGTCATTTCTTTCTCCCAGCTATGGGTTAAATAGCAGGATAGAAAAGGTTTTCTAACTTTGGATGGTAATCAGTCTAGGAAAAGAAAATCATGGAATTCAGAGCTGTAGAGAAGGATCATGGCTATTCATAGATAATAAATAAGAGGAATCTGGGGAGAACCATGATCAATCATGTCCAAAATTGACATGGTACTTAAAAACAGAATATATAAATACACTTCTGATAAAAATCAAAATATGTAAGTCATGTTTTGAATTTTGCAAATAACAATGTGCATTTTTGTTGGAATCAAAGAATTTGGCTTTGAACTTAAAAAAAGTAAAAATAACTGATAACCAAAATTAAATACTTTTAACATTCATCAATTTTTTAATTGTATCAATCATATGTATTATCCAAAATTTTCTTCAACAAATTGTCTTATTCCTGTTGACCAAATAAGAAATTTTTGGACTTTATTATTTTTCACTAAATTCTCTTAAGGAAACTACCCAGTCTGAATTTTTATAATTGGAAATATTTTTTAGCTGATTTCACAGAAATGTTTATATGTTGCTAGATTAAAATTTGGGAATCTGATGATTCTTTAGAATTTCTTTCTTGTAATAATTGGTAGTGACACTTTTATTGCAGAGATCCGTGGTCCAACACCATCATAAGGGAAATAGTCCCACATTTTAGTGCTCAAATTCCAGATTTTCTTTGGTTTTTTTTTTCATTTCATCTTTTTGACAGACATATGACCATTAGAAATAGGGAAAATCTTCACTCTTCAGAAATTATGATATTTTTGATGAACTGAGTCACTATCTTTGTAGAAATCAATCGTTAACCATGCTGACTCTTGTGGTCCTACCAAGGTTTGAACTCACCATCCTTGGCTAACAAATTTCTGAAGATATTAAACTCCCACTGCTCAGCTTAATGGATGTGTTCTAAGCAGTAGCAGGCTTTTCTCCCTTCCTGCCAAAGTGGATTTAACCTTTAGGCAATATTTAAGTTTATTGAAATTTCTCTTCAGGGAATATTTTTCTATTGTCCAATGAAATGCTGTTACTCAATTTATTGAACAAGCTCTTGTTTTATCATCTGATAGCAGAGCATATTTCAGAGAAATGGACAAATGGCTACAAATATGAAATTTTTAGTACCACCAGTGCTTATCACAGAAAAGTACTATGCTTGGAAAAAAGAAATTAAGTTCTGGGAAATGGCAACAAATGTAAATGTGAGAGCTCCAATTGTGTTTTTGACTCTAAGTGGTAAAGCCAGAGAAGCAGTTGAATAATTTGTTTTCTATCTACAATGATATTCTTTGACAGATTAGGTTTTCTTGGACAAACCCAACTGGAAATACTATACTCTTTGAGAGATATCCTGAGATGTCTGGAAACATTTTTGTTCCTTCCCTGAAGGAATTGTCGACTTCTTGTAAGTAGAAGCAATTTTAACCCCATTTCTCTCACAAGTTGTCGTCCTTTTTGTTTGCTCGTCCAATTTTTCTGGTTGCTGCTCATTCTATGAAGGGAAGTCCAAGGAAATATTCAAATTTTTGGGGACTTAATATTTTATTGTTTTTCAAGCTATAATCTTGATCATAAATCAAAAAAATATTTCCTTTTTACTTCTTTTCATGGGGGGGGGGGGGAAACAAGCCTTAAAAATGTATCATTAATTCTCTAATTAAATTTAAAAAGAAACAAATTGGAAAAATATTAATTTATTGATTTTTCTTTTAAGTATTGAAAATTAACACATTTGAATAATTTAGCTGATAAAACAACCATCAAGAATGAATTCTTTCAAAAGAAAGAAAATGAAATGAAATTAATTAAATTTTCATGAAAAAAAAATCAAAATTTTTTATAAGTGTTCCATTTTTCCCCTAAGAGTATATGCTCTCTAGAAGTTATCACATCTGTGACTATTACCCAGTTTTTGATCATTAAGTCAATCTCCAGAACTATAAAAGCAGATTATTATCATCATCATCATGTGTGTATGTATGTATGTATATATATATATATATATATATTGTTTAATAAAACAGAAAACAAATGTCTATTATGCTTTATCATGAGCCTCTCCTAGCATTATATAATGGCTTTAGTTTCAAGAGAAAATAAAAACAAAAACTGTCCAACATTTGGATATTCCTTTATTATATTGGTCTTTGATCTAAGCTTTCGGCTCACATCAGAGTGCTTAAATGGGCATTACAACAGCGATGTTCACCGTCAAAGATGACATATTGTTTTGCTTACATAGAAGTTTGCTATATGACAATAACAGTCGCGGAATAAATGCAGGTCATAAATTCGTAATGTGGTTCTATGACATCATACATGACCACATGAGAGAAAGAAATGTTATCAACAGAACCATACATTTAAATGCATTGTAATATGTTGTGACTGGTTTGAAATGTAATTTTGTTGAGTGTGCATTGCTTCGTTTTAATGTAGATGGCCTCCAAAATCTGAAGGTTCTTTTTACTGTGTGTATGTGTAAATATTGTTGTGTTATCAGCTAATACCTGTCTAATATTATGTACATAGATAGGTTTTTCTAAGAAATGTTGTTTAATGGAACTAAGGTCAGAAAGGTGACAGGTAAGTCTACAGGAGAGCAAAGTTGTAGTAAAACCAATGTATATAGTGGGTTTATTATTAGGATCAGAGATACAATCTCTGAACAGGCAAGTAAATTGATACACTACATTGGTTTTTTGTAGAGGATTTAGTTGTGTGGGTGTAGGGTTATTAGAGACTATGAGGTCAATTGGTTTAAATTTGTTATAATATATGATGAGCTTAACTTGATTATTATTATTAATGGGTTTAACATTTCTACCTCTTTTGTTTTTGACTGTTGTTTCATCATGTTTGTAATTATTATGCATTTCGTTACAAGAGTATAAATTCATAGTGTTATGTTTATTTTGACTTACACTATTGTGATTACAATTATTATTAATATTATCAATTTGATAATTGTTTGATGTCATGAAATTCTTTATAGAATATGGTTTTGGAAGAAGATATCATTTGTGTACGTTAGATTAAGTTTTTTATAACAGCTAACTTATGTTGTTGGGGCATTCACTATTAAAATAAAGAAGACATGGGTTTTCTATATAGAGAAGTAGTACATTTTTTGGAATAAGTACATCAAGGAAAGGAATTTTATTATTAATGCTGAGTTCTAGTGTAAATTTGATTTTAAGTTATGTAATCTGATCAATATTTTTAGCTAAAATGAAAATGTCATCTTTGTATCATAGGGGATTTATTAGTGTCATTAAGTATTTTATTTTCTAAATGTGTAATATAACAATTAGAAAAAAGGGGGCTTAAAGGGAATCCCATCGTGATACTGTCAATTTGAATATAAATATTGCCTAGGGGATCATGAAAAGGTACTTGAGTGGTATATACTAATAATAATTTTCTTAAAATATTTACTTGGGATATATGGAGTAATTAATTTGTTAAGGGTTTTTGAAAGGTAAAGGTGTAGGTATTTGTGAAATGATAGGTCAGAATGGAAAATCTTTTTTATGAATTTTTAAATTTTCATAAAGGTAGCCAGGTTGATAGTCACCTATAATCTTTTAAAGTTTATAGGATCCTATTTCAGCATTGTTAACAGTAATAAGTTTATTGATATGGTTTTTAAGTTGTGAAGTGGTGTTATTAGTTAACTTTTTAAATTTATTGTCATCATCCAAAATGGCCTGTAATTTTGAGTGGTACTCATGTTTGTTTAAAATAACAAAAGTATTAATTTTATCATCTCGGCAGATAACAAAACTGTCGTTATTTTTTAGTTGTTCAGCTGCTTTTATTAAAAGAGTGTTTATAATTCCATTCAGATTTTTATGGTATCAGTGTTTAATAGATTTGGCTTTAAGTAAATCTCTTAAACCTACCTGTGTAGTAATATGGTTATCTTGTAGCAGTAAAAGTATTTGTTGGTATAAAGCTTCAATTTGCATTTGTTTAAACATTAGATTAGGTTTCTGTGTGACATGAAAATTTGGTCCAAGATTAAAGAATTCCAGTTCATTTAGGGTGAGTTGGTAATCCGATAGGTTAATGAAGTTGTCGTTGGTGTTTGGAAGAAATATTTTTCCATTATATAATTTGTTTACCTTTTTTTGGATGACTTGTTTATGAGATTAATTTTTCCTTTTGTGTTGTATTATATAATAAATCCAATATTTCCTTGAATTTTTCAGTTGTAGTAAAAGATTGTAAAATTCCTTTAATACATACAATTTCAGTGTTGAGCCGTTGTAATTCATGTGTGGATGTGTTTATTTGTCATTTGATGGGGTTCCATTGGAATTTCTGGGTGTTGGGATCGTTTAATGCTGTGGCATTGTGGAACTTGAATTTTGTGTATAGGGGCAGCAGATCATTATTCAAACAGATTGTTAAATATGACAGACAAAGAAATGTCTTATGCTTTATCATGAGCCTTTCTAAGCATCATATAATGGCTTTAGTTTCAAAAACTGTTCAATATTTGGATATTTGTTTATATTGCTTGTCAATCTAAGATATCAGCTCACATTCAGAGTGGTTATATAGACATGACAACAGAGATGTTGACCATCAAGGATGACAACCTGTTCATATAGGATTTAGTTGTGTGGTTGTAGGGTTATTGGAGACTATAAAGTTAATAGTTTGAAATTTGTTATCATATATGATGATCAATAAATGCAATTTTGTGGGTTGTTGAGTTTAACTGATGGAATGGATATGTCAGTGATGGTCATACTCGTTTTGTGAGTTGACAGCCACTATATATATATATACATATATGTGTGTGTGTACATATATGTGTGTGTGTGTGTACATATATGTGTGTGTGTATACATATATGTGTGTGTGTGTGTATACATATATGTATGTATGTGTGTGTATACACACACACACACATATATATATATACATGTGTGTGTGTGTGTATATATATATATATATATATATATATATAAATAGTGGTATTCGCTTAGAAAAACCTTAGGTATTTCAGCTTGTAATTGTACAAACCAATACCCAAGGTAAAATGAGGAATAACTCTGACAATCCACTTAGGTGAAACCTGGGTAGGTTTACCTGGCTCTTTATGTTTATATATATATATATATATATATATATACACACATATATATATATATATATGCATATATCCTCTGGGATGGTCATGGGATTTCACTGAAAGCAAAAATCAGTGTCTATCGAGCAGTCATTCTCACCACACTTCTTTATAGATCAGAATCATAGACACCATACAAGACACACATCAATCAACTTGATGCTTTTCATAAATGCTGTCTTCGTTCAGTATGCGGTTATACATGGCAGGACAAAATCTCTAACCTTGATCTTTTCATCAAATGTGGTATCAGTGGTATTGAATACTTTCTGACACAATCACAGTTCAGATAGGCTGGTCATGTCATTAGAATGAGTGATGATCGGATGCTGAAAATCCTCATGTCTAGCCAACTTTTTCATGGTAAGCGTAATGTAGGTTGTCCTTGGTTACACTTCAAGGACAAACTTAAATATGATTTAATTGCTGTAAACGTTGCTATAGAGGAGTTCGAACTTGCTGTTGAAAACCGAGTAAACTGAAGAAACACCTGATACCGAGGTATAACTAACTTTGAAAAGAATCGTCTCAACCATCTGAGAGAATTAAGAACCAACACTAAATCTCTGGCTAATACATCAGCCCATATGACAGTCAACCCTTCAGCACGCCCTTCGTGTGGATTTGTTTGCAAATCCCATGCAGGATTGTTGTCTCATACGAAACATCAACTTAAAAACTGAACTGAATGACACTCATACGTTGAAAACAACAGGAGAGTCCATCATGTGTGTGTGTGTGTGTGTGTGTGTGTGTGTGTGTGTGTGTGTGTGTATATATATATATATCCGATGCGATGAAAATGAAAGTAATATATAAATTCCAACATTCACAGCATTAATTCAAAAGAGGGCTCAATACCGATAGTAGAGCGATAATTATTTATTTATTATAAAATTATTATAATTTTATCATATAGACAAAACCATTTTACTCACTACAAAGATGCAACTTGGTTTCAGTGCATTTCAACTGCACTTTGATGGGTGAGAGTCGAAAATGGTTATGAATAATCCTGCTTGTAGGCAAGCCGCATATGAAATGTCACTTCCTTTTTTCCATTTTTTTTATTTTTATTTTTTTTAAGCGTATCACCCCAAGCAAGGCTGGAGGCCACTATCATGCATGGGGTTACAGAAGGGATGGAGGAAGAGCAGATAGGAGTGGTAAAGGAGAGGATATGGAGAAAGAGAAAGACGGAGGGTCGATCAAGGCAAGGGGGTTACAGAAGATTTGGAGCGAGAGCAGATAGGAATGAAAGATGAAAGGATGTGGAGAAGGGAAGTGGATAGATCAAGGCAACTGGAGATGACGATTGACGCTACACTTAAACCGTTGGAGATTGTATTTGTCAGGGAAACAGTAATAGGGAAGGGAGTTCCATAGGCGAGATGTGCGAGACATGAAGCTATTGGAGTAGAAGAGACGTCTACATCTAACAGTTTCAATGGTGAAGGGGTGGGAACGGGATGCCAGCCTCGTAGGACGTTTAAATTCATGAGGCCTAGGGACAAGCGAAAGCAACTCCTCGGAGCAATTACCGTGAAAGTACTTGTAGAAAAGGCAGAGCGATGCAACATCGCGTCTGTGAGAGAGAGACTGCAGACGAGATGACAGATCAGGGCCAATCACATTGCATATCCGTCTCTGGATCTTATCAAGAACCCTGAGGCAACCAGCAGGGGCCCCAGACCATATATGGCAGCAATACTCCATGCAAGGGCGAATGGTTGATTTATAGACTAGGAGGACCGATTCCAGGGAGAAAAATTTCCTGGCTCGGCACAGGGAACCAACTTTTCTTGCAGTGGATGATGCAACTGACTCAATGTATTTGTTCCATCTCAGATCAGCGGACAGCGTGAGACCGAGCAGCCGCAGAGAGGAGCTCTCGAGAAGTTGGTCATCAGACATTCTAATGGGATGCAGGGATGGATCGTTGTGGTGGTTAATGGAGAGCAGTTTTGTTTTAGAGGTGTTAAAGTTGACCATCCCTTTCTCTCCCCAGTCCACAACCGATTGGAGGTCCTTTGTTCGAGAAGAAAAATATATACATAAAAACGCTGTTGGAGGTCCACAAGGGACAACGAGTGCCAGCCTGCGTATCGCTGCTTTCTCGCCACCGTACTGCATCCTTATTCAATCGAGTGCTTACCAGTGATGAAATGTGGGTTCTGTATGAAACTCCCAAGCGTTCCAGACATTGGTTGTCTCCTCAGGATGCTGTCCCTCACACCGCAAGACCGCCTATGCACCCACGCAAGATTATGCTTTGTGTCTGGTGGACAGGTCATCAAGTGGTTCATTATGAACTGCTACCAACAGGCCAAACGGTCACTGGAGACCTATACTCGCAGCAATTGAAACGTGTGCAACAGGCATTGCACCAGAAGGAGCCAGACTGGTGAATCGCAAAGGTGTGCTTTACCTCCATGACAACGCCAGGCCGCATGTCATGCGAGTGGTCAGGGATACCATACAGCAACTTAGGTGGGAGACTTTGTGCTATCCACCTTATTCATCTGACCTTGCGCCATCCGATTACCACCTCTTCCACTCCCTGGATAATCATCTTTGTGGGAAATCCTTCACCAAAGAAGCAGACTTGCGCAAAGTCCTCACGGACTTCTTTGCATCAACCCCACCCCCGAGTTCTACCGCAAGGGCATTGAACAGCTGGAGACACATTGGCAGAAGGTGCTGGATGCCGATGGCGATTACTTTGAAGACTAAATATAAGTTACACATACTGTGAAGCGTTTTTTTTTTTTCCTTTAAAAACGGACAGAACTTTTTTGGTTACCTTTTTATTTAATTCTTCTTGTGTTTGAACAAGTGCTTTCTTTTTTGGACACAGACTGTGTAGAAACTGTCCAAATGTTCTATAATTCCAAGCGCTTTCGGCTATACTTTTAGCCATCAAGGATGATTTTTTTTTTCAGTGTAATTGAGTGTGTGCCTTATGTGTATGTTTGTAGTGTTATAGAGATATTTTATTTTCTGAACATGGTTAGCACATTATGGCCTTGTTCATAGTTAATAATTTTAAGTGTTGGCTTTTTTTTTATATATATATATATATATATATACCATATTTTCTGGCTTACAAGATGCACTTTTTTTCTTAAAAGAAAACCTGAAAAATACATGTGCATCTTCCAAGACGAATGTCAGGCAACGCCCAGTAAACTTGAACTGTCACCTAATTGGCTTGACTGATAGGGACATGGATTTATATGTTGAGTCATTACGCTATAATGTTAGCTATCTAATTCAGCCTTTAATATGATATAACTTTGGTACTTAGCTGTTACAAGTATTTCCAAGACTATAAATCTTCCTGGAGCTGAGCGACAAGCTTAAACATGCTCTGTTTACTAGCAGTGGTGTGAGCCTTTCTGCTCTTGATTTTGATGGTGTAGGTTTTATGTCATGAAAAAATCAGTTACAACTAGGCTGTCACATGTATCACAAGCTTTTTTTGTCCTGGAAATTATCACCCAGGGCAAGTTCGTCAAAACAATTTACTTATACTATTGCATACAAGCTACAAGTTGTACAATATGACAAAGAATATGGTAACAGAGTAGTAGAAAGACACTTTCGATCATTGCCTACTGAAAAAATGATTCAGCAGTGGAAGAAACAAGAAGAAGGATTGAGTGAAGTTGGAAACAAGAATAGCACAATTTAAGTCAAGTACCAACAAAATATCCACAGTTAGAGAGAGACTGGTGTACATGGATAATGGAACACAGAAACATGAAAGTTGCAGTTAGTAT
>OZ038494.1:4515000-4775000 GCA_964036315.1 Acanthosepion esculentum
ACGCTGGGTTCGCACCAATGCTCTAAAACTGTTAATTAGCTCTGCACACGCCAATAACAGTATAAACTGCAGGTGGGCTCTGTGGGCATTTCCCAGGTGGGAAATTGCAAAATGCCTGTGCAAATGTTGCAATATGCGCTAGCTAGCTGTGCATTGCAACGGGTATCCTCGATATCGAGTGGTCAATTATTATTATATATATGTATGTTCGTGTGTATGTATGGGTGTATATGTATGTGTGTGTGTATATATATATATATATGTATGTGTATGTATGTATGTATGTATGGGTATATGTGTATGTATGGGTGTATGTATGTATCTAGAAAAGATGGAGGTGGAAAGCCAGAACTCTTAAATGGCTAAAACCTCCAAAATGAAAACCTAGGAAAAAGAAATCAAAACTACATAAAGTAAAGACCAAAAATGTTTAAACAGCCATGCATAAGATAATTCAATGGAACTGCCTTGGACTAAAGGCAAATATAAATGAACTGCTTCTGTCACCAGCAGTTGTTTGCCTTCAGGAAACATTTCTTAAGCAAGGTGACAAAATGAATATTAAAACTACAAGCAATACAACCATACACATGGTGCTGGGCCTCATGCATCTGGCGGTACTTCTAGTTAAGAATGATGTACCCCAAAGTAAAATAAATTTTGACAACTACTTTCCAGGTGACTGCTGTTAAAGTGATCCTACGTAGGCCAATAAACATTTGCTCGGAATATATCCCACCTTGTAAATGAAGCTGAAATTCATGAAATTATAAGGCATCTCCCTGCACCCTTTATGATACTAGGGGACTTTAACTGTAACAGCAGCATATGGGGCTGTAAAGACACAAGCCAAAAGGGAATTATAAACAACATTGATTTATGTATTTATAACGATAAAACTCCGACCTACATGAATCCATTTACCGGCTGCTATTCTGCAATAGATTTATCCATATGTGATCCATCAATCTATATGGATTCCTCTTGAAAGGTTTTAGCAGACAATATGTGGTAGAAATCAGCTGCCAAATGTTCTGCAAAATTCAGAACATAATGATAAAAATCCTCTCCATTGGAAATTAGGCAGAACGAAGTGGGACAAATTTCAAAACCAATGTTCTGATAAACTAGCTGATGTTAAATGCATCAAGGACTTAAGAAAGTTTACGGAAATCCTTATAATTATTGCAAAGGAATGCAGTCCAAAATGTTCAGTACCAAAAAAATGTGACAGAGCTTGGTTCAGTGATGAGTGTAAGGAAGCTATCAAGCTCAGAAGAAGAGATTTGAGATATTTCAACAAACAGCCTTCAAATTCTAATTTGTTATAATTCAAGCAACTTCAAGCAAAAGTATGGAAGACACTCAAAGAAAGCAATAAAGAATGTTAGAAAAACTATGTCAGTTGATTTAATTCTACCATAAAACAAAATCTGTATGGAATATGATAAGGAAAACAGTTGGTAAACATCATACTGACTCTCTAAAACATCTCTTGATAAATAACTGTAAATAACCAGTAAAAAGGATATCGCTGATCAATTAGCCAAAACAATCTCCAAAACCTCATCTGCCAAGAAAGGTAGCCAACAATTTCTGAATCTCAAACAAAAAGCGGAAAAACAAAAATTAAACTTTAAATCAAATAACACTGAGAACTATAAGCTACCATACACTGTAGAGGAACTAAATGAATCTTTAAAGAAATTCCACAATACAGTTGTGGGACCAGATGATATCCGCTATCAATTCATAAAACAGTTGCCAAACAAATCATTACAACCGTTAGAAAATTTGTATAACAACATACGGACAAGTAGCAATCATTCATCATGTGTCATCCTCTCCAAAACCTGGAGCAGATGACACAGACCCTGAAAAACACTGTTAACACTAACGAGCTACTGACATAAAACTATAGAGAGAATGGTCGACAACAGGTTGACTTGCTACCTGGAAACCAATGGGCTAATCAATGTTTTAGAAAAAAAAGAAGTACCATGGATCACTCGAAACCTTTGTAAGGGAAGCCTTCATTAAGAAAAAACATCTCATGGCAGTCTTTTTTGACTTAGAAAAGGCATACAATACAACATGGAAATTTGGTATCTTGAAAGATCTGCATGAACTGGCTCTAAAAGGAAGGCTGATTCAATTCATAGGGAATTTCCTGAAAAACAGAGGTTTCAAGTTCATATGGGAAGTATGTCATTGAAATTGCAAGATAAAAAGAAGGGGTTCCACAAGAAACCATTCTTTCAGTGACACTATTTTGCATAAAAATTAACTCCATAGTTAAAACCGTAAACCGAGGAGTGAGAAGCTCTCGATATGTTGATGATTTTCTAATTATGCAAAGATCTTGACATATGAATAGCATTGAAAGACATTTCCAACAATGTCTCAATAAAATGCAAAAATGGGCTACATTGTCCAAAATAAAAACGAAATGCCAACAACCCACCTATGAAAATATTATGCAAAATGGGGTCTACTAAAAAACTCATAAAGACATGAAACTCTGCTGGATTCCTAGCCACATTGGAGTTAAAGGTAATAATGAATCAGACCTTAGCAGCCAAGGCAGTTGGGGATACAAGGGTCAGAATCCCATCCACAGATTTTAAGGAGGTCATTAAGAAATACATCCAAAGGGAATGGCAACAGTACTGGGATGGTAACCCTCACAATAAATTCTTCGTAATTCAGCCCAAACTAAGAGAATGGAAGTCAGCTCCCAGAAAATCTCATAAGGGAGAAGTGATATTGGCCCACGTACACATTGGCCATATGAGAATAACCCACTCATACTTACTAAACAAAGAAGACAAACCAGTATGCCAAGCATGTAAAACAGCATTTACTATTATTAAACATATATTAACTGAGTGCTCAGATCTTGCTCTCTCAAGACAAAAATACCATTATATAAAGAATATGTATGAGCTGTTCAAGAAAGTAAAAATGGATGACATAATATAATTTCTCAAAACAGTCGGACTCTACCAAAAATTATAAACCATATGAGAATGTCAAAATCAATTTCTCTACAAACCGTGAATCTGAAAAGAATACATCAATGAAACCAGACTCTCAACAACAACCCTCTTTACAAATGTATATCGATGAAACCGGATCTACAAACTGTTTCCTTACAAAGAATACATATTTTATACATACGAATCTATTGTAAAAATCTTGTCAGCATTAAATAATTCATTGAGGTTGATATGCCATAAAACAAAACAAACTAAACCAAACAAGAAACTGTAACTAAGGTCTGCTGAGCATAATTGCAATATAAACCACAGGTGTGCTTTTTAGGTGTTGAACAAACACAAATGTGCCTGAGAGGCATCTGCAATAGGGATTGGCTAGCCACTCTAATAGATAGGAAGTCTCGAATACAAGTGGCCAGCCATTATATATATATATATATATATACAGTGCTGTTCGATAAAAGTGACTCACCTGATTTTTTTTACTAAATGTTCTCTTCTCCGATGAAACAAAAGTTGAGCTAAATTCAATGGATAAGCAATCTAAAATCCGAAGAAGAAGCTTTGAAAGCTCTTTGAATTTAGCAGTAAGTACTGTCAAGCATCCGTTCAGTATAATGTTCTGGGGATGCTTTTCTTTTCATGGAACTGGTTTCTTAAAAGACCCTCAGGAGCGAGAATTTTAGAGTCTTGTCTGCTCCCTTCTGCTGAAAGGGCACAAATCGACCCCACCAAGCTCATTTTTATGCAGGATAATGCTCCCTGTCACAAATCAAAATTGATGAAGTAATACTTTGATGAGAAGCAAGTGAGTGTTATGATATGGCCGCCCCAATCTCCTGACCTCAACCCCATAGAAAACTTATGGAGCATTATAAAGTACAGGCTCTCAAGAAAGCAGTTGAGCAACAAAGAGGATTTGATTGTGAATTTCATATCCGAATGGAATTCATTGCTTGGAGATGAGATTTGCCAGAACCTAATCAAGTCAATGCCAAAAAGGGTTGAAAAGGTTATTCAAAATAAAGGAGGACCCATAGATTATTAAATATTTCAAACTATATTACCTATTATAAATAAATTATACCTCTATTATTCTTTATTTAAAGCTGTTCGGTTATGTTTCTATTGATTACTAGTTGCAGGAAATAAGTGAGTCACTTTTTTTTGCACAGAGTTTTTCCCTAAATCTCATTTATATCCAAAATTATAATTATCAATAGAATACCTTAGGGTAAGTAAACTTTTTTACTAGGTGGTCGGGAAGGGGTCTTTATATTAGTAAGATTAAAAATTAGTTTGACCCCAAAAACAATAGGCGAAAAAAATTTTAAGTAAAAAAAATCAGGTGAGTCACTTTTATCGAACAGCACTGTATATATAACCAAAGAAGTATATAGGAACCAAAAAATGTTATAATGAAGTTAAGTCTAAGGAGAGAATTCTGTGAAGGGATAAAATCAGTAAGTCAGTAACTGAATATGAAATAGCAGCATACAACATGTACAAGTAAAATGAGCAACAAGAAAAGGGAAATATCTGGCCTTGATAGATGCAACAAATGACAAGCCTGTTTTCCCATGTAATCTTTGTAATCGCAATTGTCTTTCAAATGCTAAGTTAATTTCCCACATGCAATCACATGACAATCAACCTAGAATTTACTAACCTGTTGAAAATAATTATCTCAGCCTGGAATGTGTCAAAACGTCACATGAAAATCCATCAGGCTGCTGGCACCCAGCCAGCAATTGTTACCCATCGAAGCAATTTAGCAGGTAATTATACCTGTTCCATCTGTCAATGTATATGTAAATTTCTTTCAGGACTTAAAATCTCATCTTTGTAGACATACTAGGTCCTTGCCAGCTGAACAGTCATTCATTGTTTTCCTGGCAACATTTCTAGGCACAAAAAAAGAAATAAGTAAAAGAGTCTTGCTCAATAAAGAGTTGGCAGCCATCATTTATCTGTCTATCTATTTATCTATAAATATTATATATATATATATATATATATATATATATATATATATATATATATATATAATTATTATTATTATTATTAAAGAAAATATTGTTTTATATGACATTTAGATTTTAAAGTATATGTATATAGGTATATAAATATATATAAAAACAATTTTTATTTTATGACATTTAGATATTATAGTATATATATATATATTATTAAAGTAAAAATATTATTTTTCATGATATTTAGATATTATAGTGTGTATATATATATATATATATATATATATATATATATTAAAGAAAATATTTTTTATTATATTTAAATATTATATATATGCATATATATATATTATTAAAGAAAAATATTTTTATTGTATTTAAATATTATTAAAGTCTGTGTATATATATATATATATATATATATATATATATATACATATATATATATATATATACACAGATATATTGGATTTTATTTAATGAATATTCTTGAATACTTTACTACAAGTGATAAGTTGTTTGGTAATATTGCACAATGCATAATTTCACTAAATTTCTATCTACTGTGGCCTCTGTGCACACATGGTTATCCAATTCTGCACTTTGTTAAATCTTCTAAGAAAGATTAGAGAGTAAATTTATTTCTTTGATGTTGGATCCGTGAATTGGTTGATATCCTTGCAGTAGATAAAACAAATGATCAAGATAAAAGGAAGCAAAATGCTCTTCTTTTACCTGCCCAGAGACAAGATCTCTTTCCGACTGAAGCCAAAGGCTCACATTCAGCCTCTTTGTCTGGGTAATGGAGATGTAGTGAATACTGTTTGATGCATTCTGATCAATCATATCTCCTCAATAGAGCTTTGCCATGAGTCACAGCTGCAAGATCTATACTTTTATTTTTCTAGTCTGGAATTTTGTATCTGAACTGTATGTCTAGGGGGTAATATGATCTCTTAGTCAGATTGTGTGGTCTCTATCAAGCTGTTGATGATTACAGCTGGAGAAAATATTATGACCGGTCCAATTTTGATGATGATAAATATATATTCTCGAAGACTACAAGTATATCTGAATGAATTCATCAAAGCAATGAAAGTGTAATGCTAGATCAAGTAATTAATAATTGAGGTAATTAATATCACACCCAGTTGTCATCTGCTAGATGGTGAATTTCTAAGGAAGTACTTGGTGATGGTAATCCTGTTTGATTGCTTTAAAAAGGATAAAGTTAATCATTTATTGGTCAGCCAACCCAGCTGATAGATGCCATAATTTTCTTTCGATAATTATTATAAGTGAAATGTGTTAAAAGAAAATGGTTCCTCTTGTCAACAGTATAGCTGAAAACATGCTATATTCGAAAGAGTTGTCTCATAATAACTGGCCAAATTTAAATGATGTTATATTCCGTGCTAATAGGAATATATACTTGAAAAACAAGGTGGATAAAATAAGTAATGGTTTATTGTAAACAAACCAATACAATAAGAATAAAGGTAACAGTTATGCACAAGTCAATCCAGTAGTGAATGCTACTGTTGGAAGGTCGGTAGTTCTTGTATAAGTCTGAGTCATACTCTACAGATCCCAGCTAGTGTCTGTAGTCCATTGACTTACAGATACTTATAGGTAATTACTACCTATAGTGTAGTCACTCATGGGGGTGACAGGTTATTCCATTATATCAAAAGGAATAAAAACAGTTTAAACATCAGAATCCTGTTGATTTGCTCCAGTTTGCATATACATTTGCCTGGATAAACAGAATCTTTTTTGTAGGAATGGAAAAGTTATAACAACTGAATATTAAATGTATATTGTCGTGTTTGGAATGGTCATTATCACAAAACATTTCTTATTACTTTAGATCAAAGCCAATATCTTCACCACCATTGCTAAGTAAGTTTAAAAAATGATAAGTCTCTTTTTTGTGATATTTACATTTTATAAATGAAATTTAATTTACTTTATAGACTTTTTAATTGTTATGTCTAATAAATGATTCAACTTCAAATTTTTTTAGACTTCCACATTTTATCCCTTCTGCTTATTTTAACAGAAGTGTCCATCAAAGTCTGAAACATGAGACATAATTGTTTGCAGAAAATTGGTCTCTAAAATCTTTGTATTTATTTAGCTTGTTAACCATAACTCTACAGCATAATAATATTTGAATGAAAACACCCCATGCTTTAATAAGTTGTTGTGCAGGTGGAAATGGATAACCTGGAAGACAGAACCTTGTTGTTGTTGCTACTGTTGTGGAGGTTAATTCTTTCTCTGCCTTGGCAAACATAATTCTAAATGTCAAACAAAAGAGGACATTGAGTATATGTAAATAAATATATAATTTATTTACATATATATAAAACCTAGTACCTTCTATCTATTGCTGTTGATAAGGTAACAGGGAGAGAGAGTGAAATTAGAAATGAAACTGGACATTGGTGGTAGCCATGATCTTGGTGACATTTCTCTCTCAGTGTGTCAGTGTTGACATCAAACACTTATCTGTTTCATGTCTCTCTTTCAGCATGTCGGTGTTGACATCAAATGCTGGTCTGTTTTGTATTTGAGTATATACAGACTTCAATCAGCTTGAAATCAAGGTTTTGGTTTTTGAGAGAGAGTGGTTCTAACTGGTCATAATACATTGTTCATTTTGTTTTGGTTAAAGTGGATGTGTAGATGTGGAGCTGATGCATAGAAAACGTATTTACACTGTCAACATCGCGTTTGTGTAGAAGATGTAAGAGGGATGACAAACTCTACACTTAACTGTCACTTTCATATAGTTTTCTACAATTCTGAGATCAAGTCTTGTCATTATTCTATATATTTTTAAAGTATTTGCTTTCAACACATTACAGCTGCTATATTTCTCAATATTCCTCATGTGTACATTGCATTCAATTTTAAAAGTTAATTAATATTCAGATTAACTGATAAAAATCACATTAGTACTTCATTTGGGTTTATATTAACATGACTAACATGAAACTGTAATATTTGGTCTTGTGAATCTGTTGGATGCTGATATTGTAGTTGAAGGAATAAAAAAAAAAATGACTAACTTTTCTGACCAGATGAAACCCGGCCAAAGAATATAAGAGCTAAAAACATTGGGACAATATTCAAAAGCAGTTTCACATGATTCATTGTAGTGAACTACCACAGAAGGCAAAGAGGCCCAGCGTTGCATGTACTTTTTGCAATACTAGAATAAAATAATTTACCTCCAGCGTGAACAAAGATTTGAACATGTAAACTGTTCAAAGAAAGAAATGCTGGCTTCATGGGTTATATATTTAAAACAGCTAGATTCCGGAGTAAGATACACTCTCACAAGATTATCTCTATGCATATGCAAATTTTGTCTGTCAATGATACATAAAAAATGGGGAGAATGAGGTGACAACAAGATGGTTTACTGCTGTATTGGACAGGCTACACATGTCGCAGGCAGTAGTGTGTTTGAGAGGAAACTGATTGTGGGCATTGTTTGCAAGGAAAGGAACAAAAAAGTTTAAAGCTTCTTTTGCTACACTCATGAAATTATAACTGGAAGAAAACCTGACCAAGAAATTGTGTCTATAAATATTCCATGCACAGACTACAAGACTGATATTAAGTAGCCTCTAAAATTTAGCAATACAGGAGGCACTTTTGTTGACCATATATGGGTAGAGAGGGAGAGAAAGACCCATCAACTTTTGTGACATAAAATTCAAAATATTTGCGAGATGTAGTGCTGAATAAGAAAGGTAAAAGAATCTGTCCACATCCTCTGCTCACATGTCTCCATAAGCAAACAAAGTAACCATATTAGTAGCATGTGGAGGCATGAATCAGGCTGGAGAAAGCAATGACCTTGGCAGGACATAGGCTAGGAGAAGGAGGGCACATATGACGTATAACAGGTAGTCAAAAGGTCAGCACAGAAATTGAGTGAGGATCGTCTCAGAGACATGGATGCAAAAACCCTAGATGTGACATGTGAGATGGGATGTTCTGCTTTAGGTAGGATTTAACAACATTCTGGAACATAACAGACATGAAAGAAGAGGCAGGAAAGCAAACAATAAAAAAACAAGTCTATTAATCCAGAGAAACCAAATAGAATGAATAAAGCATTCTATCTAACAATATCATTATTTACATTCAGATTAATGTCCTCATCTTTGTTGTTATTATCACAGTATTTTGGCAGTTATGCCTTTCAGCTGTCTGTTAATCTAGGTAATCTTCAGGGAACTTCAAATTGAACCTTTTTATCTACAAGGGTTAACTTGTTCTCATTCTGTTGTTCATGTCTAGAGATGTTTTGTTCAATGACTGAGTTGTACTAAAAAAAAGAACAAAATATTCCTAGTCATAAACATGAACAATCTACCACAATGAGTTAAATTAAAGATTCCCTGGCACTCAGATTGACAGATTCCTGAAGATGGCTGAAACATGATAATGAAATGATGATGACATTTGTCTGAATCTAAATAACTCCTCATCCCAATAATTTAAACAGAATTAAAATTTTCTATAGATTTTTTCTGTTTTTTTTTTAAATACTTTACTTACCTTGTTTTTCTGTTTACAGCCACATTCCTCATTATTTCTTCCTTTTCACATAACTCATTCTTACCAATACTTTAAACCTTTTTCTTTGTCCTGGGTATGACGATAAACTACATCCGTATCCAGGGTAAGACGATAAACTACGCCCAACAGCAAGGCCTCTAATCAGGAGGCTTTGAGGAGTGTGGAACCACCTCTTAATTGCTGGTGTTCCCAGGTCCACCCTGACCCGGGGTGGTAGCACCTGTTAGGGTCCCAGCTATGGGTAAATAGTTAACCTCAAAGCTGAGGTAAAAAGCATTATGAAAGTGTAAAAAAAAGTTTTAATACCAGAAATACTTTGTAAAAATTATTACTGGAAATAAATTTTTGAAGAAGAAAAACTATTACCAGCAATACATTTTTAAAAATTATATACCAGCTAAACATTTTTGAGGAAAAAATATTACCAGAAATAAATTTTTGACAAAACAAAAATATTACCAGGAAATAAAAGTTGTCGGCAGTAAATGACCCATTGAGGTTGATATGCCGTAAAATAAAACAAACCAAACTTTTTTTCTCTCTCTCTTATTCCTACTTTTTTCAGTCTTTTTCTACTCCCATTTGCTTTATTCTACTCTTTCCTTGCTCCTCTTCCTTTCTTTTTGCAATAACAACTTCTCTTCCCTCACTTTTCACTCTCTTCTTTCCTTTTTTGTTCTCTTTTCCCCTCTCTCCTACCTTTCCTTTCTTTCCTTCCCTCCCAATATTTTCTCATTTTCCCTTCTCTCCTTTCCTCCTCTTTCATTCCTTCACATTTTCTTCCCATTTTCCCTACTCTCTTTTCCTCTCACTCTGTTTCAGCTTTTCCCTCTTTCTCCTCTCTCTCTCTCTCTCTTTTAGCTTCCCTCCATTGCTATCATCTCTTTATATTGAAGTGGATCCTCTCTTCTACTATGTCAGTTGCACTCAGTCTAAACTCTTTATTGTCTGTGACATTGCCAGATGTACATGTGTCAATCACTTTCTAATTCAATAGTTATCCCTGTGGTCATCTTCTATGGCCTGCAAGGTACAAATGAATGTTTATTTTTACGTTACAATTGCTTATCAACTAAATCTCTCTTATGTAACAGGTGTGTAGTCTATTTTTATTCATTGCTCACTCACACAGTTTATTCAGTAAATAACATATCAGTTTTTATATATCAATTGCAGTACCCCACCCTGGGAATGAATTTATCAAATTATTTTATGTAACTTTCTTTTTGGCAATTTTTATTCAAAGTCACAATAGATTCAATGCTTACTAGATAATATTGAGAAGAAAGTCTCTATCTGATTGTGGCTTTTTTTCACAACAGTTTGATACATTCTTCATTATTATTATTATTTTATTACTACTTTTAATCAAATCTTATTATCGTGGCATTTTTATGCATTATATTAACATATACGGACATACTTACAATGACATTTTTAAATGAGTATGTAAATGAAAATGCAGAATGATATGTTCAATTGTAATTCTGTACCTAACAATAGCTGGTCATGTCGGCTGGGGCTTCAGAATATGCTGACTACACCTCTGCAGAGGGGTAAGACCCCCCCCCCCACCAAATGA
The DNA here is from genome assembly GCA_964036315.1 of Acanthosepion esculentum. Classification (NCBI taxonomy): domain Eukaryota; kingdom Metazoa; phylum Mollusca; class Cephalopoda; order Sepiida; family Sepiidae; genus Acanthosepion; species Acanthosepion esculentum. Next base: position 4,526,160 of record OZ038494.1, read on the forward strand.
AGTGTCCTGGATAAGACAATAAACTACATCCAGGACCTGGGTGGGACACTGGACTGCATCCGATGGTGGGATTTCTGGTCAGGCGGTTTTGAGGAGCATGGAACCGCCTCTTAGTTGCTTGTGTTCCTGGGTTCATCCTGACCCAGGGTGGTAGCACCTATTAGGGTCCCAGCTATGGGAGAATAGTTGACCCACCAAATAGGAGTCAGGGCACTGTGGAGGTGTGGAAATAGGTATTAATACCAGCAATACATTTTTGAGGGAAAAATTATTGCCAGAAATACATTTTTGAGAAGATTTTTAACCAGCAATACTTTTTTGATGAGCCATTACCAGCAATATAGTTTTGTAGGAAAAATTATTATTGGAGATGCAATTTTGAAGGAAAGGTTATTACCAGCAATGCATTTTTGTGGGAAAGGTTATTGCTAGCGATACGTTTGTGAGGGAAGAATTATTGCCAGCAATACATTTTTAAAGGAAAATTATTACAAACAAAATATTACCAGCAATACATTTTTGGAAAAATATTCCCTGCAATAGATTTGTGAAGGGGAAAAAACATTACCAGCAATACTTACTATGAAAGTGTAAAAATAGGTTTTAATAACAGAAATACTTTGTAAACATTATTACCAGCAATAAATTTTTGGAAAAAAAATATTACCAGCAATAAAAATTTTTGGCATTAAATAACCTACTGAGGTTGATATGCCATAAACCAAACCAAACCAAACAATAACAAATCTAATCATAATTTTATTTAATATAGGAAAATATGAATATATTATGGTACTTTTTTGCTGGTACTGATTATTGCTTAAGGAAAATTCAAAGAAAAATGATATTTGTTAACACAAAAGTTATTTCAACTCTTTTGGTTGATATAAAAATACCTGTTATAAACAAAATGTGTATTTCTCTATTGATGTCTTAGCAATAAAGCTTTTGTTTCTTTATCGCAGCTTCTTATGTCTTAAACTGCTTTGCAAGTTTTATCATTCAATTGGAACAATTAAGATTGTTGCTGCTTATCAGGACGGAAATTAAAAGTGAAAAAAAATTAAAAACTAATTTTTAATGATTGAAATTTCAACATTGTATCTGTTGTAGCATACCTATGAATGATAATGGGTATGTCCCCATTCACATAAATACAGTAGTCAACACTGTATGTTGGTTTGCAGTTGGAGATTCATTGTGGAATTCACTTGACTCACTTCTAGCAGTTGACTACTTTTTTTATGCACCACTGGCAAATCTTATATGCGTTGTTCTTGTCCTAAGTATTATCATTCATTACCAACCTTCATTGATTATTCTATTCAGTAACCTTCCTTAGCTTACAACAATATCTTATAAGTTTGTTCCTATCATCATTGTATCTTATAGGTTTGTTCCTATCATCATTGTATCTTATAGGTTTGTTCCTATCATCATTGTATCTTATAGGTTTGTTCCTATCATCATTGTATCTTATAGGTTTGTTCCTATCATCATTGTATCTTATAGGTTTGTTCCTATCATTGTATCTTATGGGATTGTTCATGTCACTGAAAAGTTTCTAACTTAAATATAGTTAGTAGTGAAGCAAGAAGTGCAAGAAAAGCAACTATTAGAATAGAACTGACAGTTGCATTTAGCTAGTCCATCAGTAAAACAATGAGACCTAGTTGCCAATCTAGTAGTACATTTAAATTCATGCAGTCAAGATACTAAAGAGAAAATCTCATCAGAACAGTTGCCATGAAGATATTTGTAGAAAAGACAAAAAGAAGCCATGTCACATCGGTGAGAAAAGGACTGAAGTCGAGATGCCAGGTCAGGATTGATTACATTATAGACTCCTCTTTGAATTTTATCAAGAATCTTGAGACATATAGTAGGAACACCAGATCAGATATGGAAGCAGTATTCAATGCACAGACAAATGGTAAATTTATAAATGTACAAAATGGATTCTGAAAAGAATTTCCTGTCATGACATGACATGAGCCAACTTTCCTAGCACTAGACCTAGCAATTGATTCAATATAATCACTCCACTTCAACTCAGTGGGAAGCATGAGCCTGAGAAGGAAAAAGTGTTGCTCTCCTGGAAGTTAGTACATACTGATTACAGGCAGAAAAGGTTCTCTTTGCAGATTAAATGAAAGTAGTTTTGTTTTGGAGGTGTTAAAATTTATAAGCCATTCCTTGCCCCAGTTGATTAGAGGTCCTTTTCGGGAGTAGTTGCCAGTTTTACTTTATTGGATCTGTCAGATTTGCTGCTAAGAAGTAAATAGTTATGTCATCTCCATAAATACCTAGTTAAGAACTGATGACATTGGGAAGGTCATTGATGAAGCTCAGAAACAGCATTGGTCTGAGGATACCGGCTGTTAGTAAAAGCCAAATATGTGCAAAATAATGGCAGAAGTTACCCACCACTTGTCCATAGCTGGAACTGATGTATTATTTTAGGGTGTTTCCAGAACACCTTTTGTTGTCTGTAACAGATATATGAAATCCAAAGGAAGAGGGTGATGGCACAGAAAAAATGACATTTAATAGAAAATGGTAAGCTCCAAGTAAGGAAAAAAGAAGAAGAAATTATTGATGCATCAAATCTATGTGGGAAATTCCTAAATATATTCCTGATGTCTTGATATATATTCGTGTGTGTGTGTGTGTGTGTGTGTGTGTGTATATATATATATATATATATTCTATTGTTAAAAAACATTTATTTTGCATAATGCACTGTATTTTGCAATTTTGAGGATGCACCCACATTTTGACTTGCAATATTTTGAAAAACCAAAGTAAAATAAAAAGTAAACTTAAACCTGTAGAAATTTTCAAAATTAATTTCAGCAAAAGAAATAGTTTTGTGGAAAACTGGAAAATACAGTATTTTCAGCATAATCTCTTTCTTGGTCAGTGCACTTTATTGAGTAGTAAATAATAATCACATTAATCAACCGTTATAGCAATTTCAATCACCCTCTCATCTTTCTATCTGTTAACTGCTTAGAATCATAACTTTGTCATTGAAAGGTCATTGGTATTACGTTAACTGTTTCTTTTGAGGAAATTATAGACTGGGATTGTGATTATAAGTTGAACAGCTTTCAAGATCTGCAAGTAAGGTATGACTTGATAGTGAATATATTTCTAGTCTAAATGGGATGCCAAGGCTTCATTGTCAATTCATCTTGGATGTCTACATCAGAAAAGAGATGTATAAAATGATTCCAAAAATGACCACACACTGTATTTAACAATCTCACACTGTGAGGGAAAACGCAACAAAGCATAGTGATATTGTGAGGTATTACTCAGGTGATCAGGCTTAGTGGTAATGATTGTTTCAGCCTGCAAACCTTGCCTGATTTCTCTTATCATTATTTTTATATGAAGCACAGCTGTTGTTTTCACAGTTACAGTTGGATGAACTGAGACGCAATCATCAAAACAGAAGTTGACTTGAAAAAGTAATTTCTTTTCTTTCTTTTGAAAACACCAGATTTATGCACAAAGTTTTATATTTAAATTTACAAAGAAAAATACTTTTTTATTTATGCACATATTTCGATTTGTGACCTTATTACTTCTTTCTTGTTGTTAAATTTTTAAATAAATACCCAAATTTTAAAGCCAAGAAAGTAATTTGCCAATACAATATGGTAAAAAAAATGTAAAATATAGTAACAAGAAAAGAAAATAATAAAAATGTCTGAATCTTAGAACCTAATGATCACAGGGTATTTAAACAAAAGCATTTTGAAACATGACTAGATTTGTGCCTGCCTGGATACAGTCTTCTGTGGGCAGATTGGTTAAGATGCTGTCCATGGAAGATGAACTCTCATCGTATAGGAGGTAAGTTCTGATCTTGTGAGAAACTACTTCACTATTTGAATAATAAGAAGGTATTTGACTTAGAAAGTTATGATAGCAACAGTTCAATAAAAAAGACTAGTTAAAAATGAATATACTTGTGTTATTTGGAACTGTTGTTCTCATCTTGATTTCAACCCGATACCCTCTGGTCACCATTGGGTTTCCATTGATTGGCTGATATGCGACAAGTGTTGATTGTTGTAATATTTTGTCCTTATTTTACTGTCATCTAGTGGTTGTGAGTTCAATCCCTCAATCAAATAGTGAAGCACTGATTCTGCAAGAATGAACAATAACTGACATCCCAGAAGCAAAATATTGCAGTATTCAATAAATATCCCATACCATCCAATCAACAGACACATGGTGATGACCAGAGGGTACTTAGTGGAAACGTGTCTATAATAACATCTATATCAACCAAGATGAGAACAACAGTTTGAATTAATACAAGTATATTAACAATTACTCATCTCTGAAATTAAATACTACATTAAAAATTAATAATGACAATGTCTTAAGTCAAAATAAATCTTTTTCTTTCAGAAGCATTATGCCTAAGCAGAGTACTCAGCACCAAAAAAAGCTTGCTTAACTGGGAGGACTAAAAGGCCCACAAGGACAAGGGGAGGGTTAAAAAGGTTGTTCAGAGATGAGCTTACATCTCTAACCTCCATTTCATATCGAGTTACTGTATGACTCTCGTACTAAGGACATATCGATGAGGAGGTGAGGAGGGGCCCTCTAACTACAATTGGAGGGACATGCTTCTAACTTCATGAATGTTTTCATGAAGTTTCTATTCTTGTAGAAATTGTTTCCAAACAATTGCTGTTCTTTAGACAGAAACCAAAACCTGTTTATAAGTTAGGACAGAATTATGAAATGATTCTGTTCTGATTACTTCATCATACAATAGTTTGCTGAAAAGTCCTGATGTTTGCTAATTTGGTCAGATATTTGAAAGTTGCTTGGGACAATAGCTTTTCAACACCCTTCCATAAGTCAGTTCTGACATGAGTCAAAGAAAACATCCTTTAGTTTAATACTAATGGCTTCAAAAAGTCTGTTTTTCTTTGTTTTTGAGGGTCAAAAACTAACAATACAATTATTTATTTTTATGTTGAAAATGTACAGAGGTACTTATTGATGCTTTGTGTGCTTTAAAAACTACAGGTTTGTTTACAGAATATTATCATTAAGCAGCTTTTGTGCATAATAAGCTAAGATAAGGCGAAGAATTCCCAGCGTGTGTGTATAGCAACTGCATATCCATCCTCGTGCAATCTCCCCACCAATCTAATATAGTATGCCTATACTTGATCATTTCACAACGGTTTTAAGTGTGGGATGTAACTAAGGAATGCCAGTATTTCAACCATTTTTAAAAAATTTTTTATAAAGAACAAAAACAGGATGCAGAGTGGAGAGGTTGTGTGTCAAACGAGAAGGATGTAAGCCTGAGAGATGTAGGAAATATGGATGTGTTCAAAATTGGATTCTTAAAGGAGTTGACATTGAATCTCTGATTCTGACTGAGAAGTATGGTTTGTAAGGCTATCAGGTTCTTCAACTGATCTCAGTCAAGATATAAACAAAAAAACCACAAGAACTCAAAACAGGAATCCCCTGTGGTACCAGCATCCATTTCAGATTCCATCCTGTTTTGAATAAATAAAAAAAATCTTAAAAAACATTTTCCTTTTGCTTAGGTTTTCCTGTGTTTCTTTAAATACATTGACATGAATTATTTTCATGAACAAAGAGTAATTTGGTTAAAAATGTAATAAATATGACTTCTGCTTGAAGAGTAAAAGACTGACTGCAGCTTTGAAGGGGTTTTTAATCCTTTAATTTAAATTTGTAATCTTTGATTTTTATTTATCAAAGAATAGTTCAGATACAACAAAATCAATGGAAGACATATAAGATGCACAGGTGTATAAGACACACCCCAATTTCAGCAGGGCAAATCAAGAAAAAATTAGGAATTAGTAAAATTATTAGTAAATGGTACAGTCTAGGCTATATTTATGAGGTATTATTTTGGTTAAACAAGCCATGATTGCAATTAAATGAAAAATAATAGGAAAAACAGAACACAAGCTTATAAAAACTTTATTATATCCAAAACAGAAAAAAAAAAAATCAAGTAATTATTACATTTGAGCAAAAACAGTAGTTACCATTAAAATTCAGTCAAAAATTTTCCTTTATTTGATCTGTACAACCTGTGACTTGTAAACATCTTAGTGGAGTAATTAGGATATAAAAATTCTGATTGTATTTATACCAAAGCAACAGGAAGTTATCACAAGAAAAATATTAATGAAACAAATATATTTTACAAATATATAATTTGAATTTATTACATATAATTTTAGTGAAACAAAGTACTAATATTAAACGTGATGAAATTAATATAATGAATATTATCGATATTTTAATCTGCATAATAGCCGTTTAAATAATGACGATATGTATATAAAAGTTATTCTAAAGTCTAAGCTAATAGGAGCTGCTAGGTAGCTAATTTCAGCTGACTTTCACAAATTTTAAACCTTCATATGGCATATAAGACGCAGGGGAATTTTAAAAGATATTTTTAGTAAAAAGAAGTGCGTCTTATATGCCGTCAAATACAATACTTAAACTTTTCAGATGAAGCATTTTTATTATTGCTGCATAAAATGTAGCAAAAATTTATATTATAAGCAGCTGAGCTATAGAAATTTAATGATGGAAATTCTCATCATTGACAATTTTTGAGTTATTTTTGACAACTTTCCAACCATTAAAGTAGTAATGATTAAGAATAGCAAAATAATTTTTAACAGGTTGAGAGATGCCATATTTTGGGAGGTCATCTCATCTTGTCAGCATGTTAAAGAATTTGATCTCAGAAATTTACGATCATGATTGATTCACAAATTTAATCGTATTGTCATGTCTGTGACAAATCTTGATATTGTTTTGTTTATTTTTACATTCTATTTTTAAGTTATTTCAACTGAAAGAAAAATATTTTTTATTAGAAATCTTTGGTTGCTCTTGTTGCTTTTTATGACAAATTTCTAAGTTAAATTATAAGAAAGTATTTTCATCATATTGTTAATTTTTATCATATAAGCTGATTGATTCCTTGGATATTTTACCATATTTTTTTTGTTCAAATACACTTTTACTGCTAAAGTAAGTCATGTAAAGTAGAAATAGTCTTATTCCAAGGTTTGTTATTTCAGTCAATGTTTGGAAAATCATGACAGTTTGTCATTCTATGAAGGCTATTTTTAGATTCAGTATATGTTTGGTTATATGAGGGTGGCCTAAAAACTTCATAGGCTGGCTATAAAGGAGTGATGTTAGAAATGTGAAATCTTGCATGCATTAATTTCATCTCTTCTTATTAATAACTGCATTGTTTCTTTCCAGGTACGAGGGTGGGCTAAAAAGTCCATAGGCTGAATATGAAGAAGTGAGGCTAGAGCTGTGAAATCTTGCATTAATTTCAATTCTTCTTATTAATAACTGCATTGTTTCTTTCCAGATAAACTATCTGACAGTTCAAAGAAGACTTCAAATGTAGCTAGTAGCAGCTACTCTTGAAAATGAACAAAATTTAGCATTATGGTACTATCAAGTACCTGCAGAGAAATGGTTTTACCCCAAAGTACATTCATGCTGACATGGTTGCTACATTCCAGCTTTATCAACAGGGCAAAAGTGGGCAGATGAATTTAGGAGAGGAAATGAAAAACTTGTTTTTTTTTTTAAGCATTACACCCCATGTGAGGTAGGAGTTCCACTAGTACACAAGTGGCTACAGAGAGTGAAAGTAAGGGAAAAGACACTTAATTGAGGAAAGGATACAAAGAAGAAATGGCAATCAAGGCATCAGAATATGTCGATTGACATTACACTTAAATTTTTGAAGATTATAGTTATCAGGCAAGCAAGTAAGAGGAAGGGAGTTCCACTGTCAGGAAGTGTGAGAGAAGCTGTTGGAGTAAAAAAAAGTGGTTACATTTAACTGTTTTGACAGTAAAAGGGTGGGACTGAGATGCCAACCTAGTAACATGCTTAAATTCATGCAGTTGGGGTGCCAGTGAAAATAGCTCATCAGAGCAGGTGCCATGTAAATATTTGTAGAAAAGACAGAGGGAAGCCACATTACGCCAGTGAAAAAGTGACTGGAGTCGAGAACCCATATCATGACTTATTAAATTGCATATGTCTGTGGATTTTGTCGAGAACCTCGAGATAAATAACGGGGGCACCAGACAATATATGGCAACAATATTCCATGCATGAACGAATAGTAGATTTGTAGATGTGAAGGATGGACTCCTGCAAGAAAAACCTTCTGACATGACACAGAGAACCACTTTCTTTGCAGTAGATGCAGCTACTGATTCACTGGAGTTCTTTCACCACAGTTCAGTGGAAAATGTGAGACCAAGAAGGCAAAGTGAAATGCTTTTGTGGAGTTGAGCATCAACCATACTGATAGGAGGCAGGGATGTTTCTCTATAGTGAGTAAATGACAACAGAATGCATTAAAATTCACAAGCCATTTCCTGACTGGAGGTCGTTTTCAAGACCAATGGCCAGGTTAACTTTGTCAATGATGCTGGATTTACTATTGAGACAGAAGTAAATGGTAGTGTCTTCTGCATAGATACCGACTTGAGAACTGATGACATCAGGAAGATCATTGATGACGATCAGAAACAGTGTAGGACCCAGGATAGAGTCTTGAGGAACACCAGGATTCATATGAAAGGAACTGAAAGAAAACCTGTTCATGATGACCTTCATTTCACAGTTTGACAGGAATGATTGGATTAAATCAAATAATCATCCTGTAATACCTTATCCCTGGAGCTTACATAGAAGGCCAGCATGTCAAACCCTGTCAAACGCCTTCAATATATCCAGAGTGACAGCTTGAGATTCACCGTTATCATCTAGAGCTTGGTATACATATTCAGTTATGGCTGTAAGCACACCAGCAGTAGACTGGGCAAAGTGGAAAACATATTGTTTGTCAGAGAGCAGATCATGGGAAGTGAGATGCTTAACTACTTCAGCAATGATTAAAACCTTGAAGACTTCACCTGAGTCGTTGAAGACTGATGGATGGTAGTTAGAAGGGTCTTCAGAGTTCTTAAAGACCAAGACAACAGAGGAGGACTTCCAACAGGGTGGAAAGCAAGAATCAATGAGGCAATAGTTGTATAGTTTGGAGAGAACTGGAGCCAGCTCAGGAGCACATTTCTTTACGACTACAGCTGGTATCCTGTCACCACCACTTGCTTTATGGGAGTTTAATTTAGAAATGATGTCTAATACCATCGATGTAGTTATGCACATCTCATTCAGTATAACCTCCGTTCTAGGGGCGAAATCAGGTGGGTGTACTCCGGATGAGTCGTGTGTTGAGTTGGATGAGAATTTCCAAGCAAAGCATTCAGCCTTATCAGCAGAGGATGTTAGGACTTCGAATTGATTGAATAGAGAAGGCATTGAGGATTTGCTCTTGTTTAGAACACTCTTGCAGAGCCGCCAATAATCTTTAGAACCAAACTTGCGAGATGTTTTTGTTTACGTTGTTTCATTTTATCAGTAAATAGTAACTTTGCTTCCCTGAGGACACCCTTTCACTCATTACGAGCAGACAAAGAGACATCTGTTGCCACCAGACATGTCTCACCGGTAAAGACAGAGGAAGTGATTCCTATGGGTTATAGCGACAGGGCAAGCAGGTGAGAACCAAGGAGATGAGTGTGATTTAATTTGGCATTTTCTTATTGCGATGAAAGCCTTGATGCCATCTTTTACCCAGGAGGAGACCTCAGATGCACATTTTTTACAGGATGATTAAAAACAACATTCCAAGGGACGTCGTGAAGGAAATCCTGGAATGAGTCCCAGTCTGTATGTTGATAACAGAAAGATATTCTGTTTGTAGGAGGTTCGTGGCTAGAGGGGGAGTGGAAGGATATATTAACAGACACCACCACATTAAAGATGACCCAAGTTTTTGATGTCCTGCAACTGCAACCACTGAGGAAAACATTGATCGCATTCACCACATGGTGATGGGTGGCAAGCGATTGACTATAAATCAAATAGCCAATGTTATTAGCATGTCCCTTGAGAGAGTTGAGAATATTCTGCACGTTGAACTTGGCATGACGATGGTTTCTATGAGTGGGTACCACATGCTCTAACACCTGATCAAAAGTTCATTGTTTGAGGCAGATCCAGTTGCTTTCCTAACTCACTACTTTGAGTCAGAGGCAAAGAGAATCCAAGCAGTGGAAACACCTCTTCTCACCTGCTCCAAAGAAGGCCATGGTCATTTCATCTGCAGGGAAGATAATGGCCTCTTAGTCTTTGGGGGGGAGGAGCAAAAGTCATTGTGTTAGTTAATTCAAAAGCACCACACTATCAATGGAGAGTACGATGCCAACTTGCTGAGGCAGTTACAAAAGGCTATCAAGACCAAACGCCCAGGATAACTGATAAAACAGTTTTTCTTGCATTATTTACATAATTTGGACTGTTATCCTCATTTTATTGCCATGTTCACAACGTTTCAGCCTTCTTCAGGTGATTGGAATCTTGAATTGAACCTTTTATTTCATTCACTGGGGTCGATTGTTCTAGTTCCACATGCCATCTCTTCCAGATGTCTCAGTTATTTCCCTTTAACTCAACTCTCCAAGTTTTTGGTTCACAACTGCTGTAGCCAGGTATTGAACACACAACTATTTGGGTTTTAGTCACTGGATCTAACCAACATCTTTATCCACTGAGCCATGGGGACGAAACAAAGGGTTTGCTTCAAAATTCCAATCACTTGAAGAAGGCTGGAGTGTACAACAGCTGAAACGTTGTGAATATGGCAATGAAGATGAGGATAACAGTTTGAATAATGTAACTAATGCAAGTAATCATAATACCTGATCTCAGAGATATACACAGAAAGCGGTTTTGTTTCATTAAGAAAATTCTCCAGCAAACAAGTCCTTGGTTTCAATGGCTGCTATGCATGGCAGTCACTCTGAACTGGTTGATCCATATTCTCTTGATTAGGACTATCATCTGTTCCCCAACATGAAAAAAACACTTGACTGAGAATCAATATCACTGTGAGGATGACATCATGTCTATTGTTGATGAGTTTTTTGACCATCAGAATGACAGCTTCTTCACTAGTGGGATCCAAACACTGCAATACCAATGGAAGAAGTGTGTGGACCACAAGGGGGACTATTTTGAAAAATAAACATAATTTAGGCACATGAGAGTATCTTGTTGGACCTATGAACTTTTCAGCCAACCTTCATAGTGCATTGTTTTATAAATCATATTAATGACTCCTGTTTCATCATCATGCTAATGTCACCATCTTGATTGTCATCATTCTAATGTTTTACCTGTTGTACCCACTATCTTTATTCAGGTGCCTCTCATAATGTCTAATAATGATATTTCTTCATTATGAATACCTTTATCATTTTTCACAGAATTGACAGCGAGAGGTGCAGTAGAATAATTTTTGTAATAATGTTTTGTTTGGAGGAATTGAGTTCTTTCATCAAAACCTAATTTGTTCACAGTTCTTCTATAAGAAGAAATCCTTTACTTCCAAGATTTGTTTAGGCATCTGAAATCATTCTTTATGCTGCTGATGTTATTCACTACTTTTTGAACCATTCCATTTTTGGTATATTGTTTGTGAGGATCAGGAAAGGATATTTTATCTGCTGCAAACTCTGTTTTAAATGGAGATCATCAGACGCACACCAAGTTCATTCTTTTGATGCGATTCATTGGTAGCTCAGGAAACCAAGGCAACTGTAAAGCTTTCTTTCTTTTCCTGTCACCCTCTCTTAGATGGGCTGCCCTACATAGCTTGATAAACTAACTGCTCTGTTATTTATGCATAAATGAAGGTTCGTCTATTGGGAGACATGTTATTTGATTTTGTTTAACAGCATATCAACCTCTATATTTTATTTAATGACAAAATCTAAATATTTGGAACGTAATTTTATAGCTTCAACTAAATATATGTTTAACACACTTCTATGCCTTCAACTACAGATAAAATGTAGTTGGTAATTTTTTTATATAAAAATGTATTGCTAGTATTTTGACTATAAAAATGTATTTTTATACTTGCATAGTGTTTTGTTTTTGTGTGAGGGTCACTATTTGCTCATCACTGGGATCCTAAAATATGCTACCACCCTGGGCCATAATGGATCTGGGAACAACAGCAATTAAGAGGTGGTTCCATGCTCCTCAAAACCTCCAATCTCCAGATCAGAGACCTTGCTGCTGGATGTAGTTTATCATCATGCCCAGGACTATATTGGGAGAGATAAATTTATACATCTGCAATTAACATTATTATGTGATGAATACTGACTCAGCTGGAATTTGAATAAAGTTTGCTGACTCCATTTACATGTTAATAACCATTATGCTACCCCACACCTCATTTTATATGTATAATCTATAAGTAAAGAAAGGTCTTATTTTTTTTTAAACAAGACGATAAACAGAAAATGATAACTAATATACCAACCAAGTTTTTATTTTTTATTTTCTTGATAAGTTACTTTGCGTATCAGTTATGCTTTTGAAAATTATAGCCAACAGCAAGCAACTCTGTTCATTGCAGTAATGCAGACTACACAGATGATACCATTCACAGCTCCAGGGATTGTCATTTATTCACAGAATGTTCTTTCTTGTTCCTTCCCTGCTTGCCAAAGAAAAACACACTGAAGTGGAATCCATACATCTGAAGAAGGTTTTAGAATGAATTGGCTAAAAACATTTCGAGGGTAACAACATGAGTTAATTTACCTGATTAAGTCTTCAAATATTTAAAACCCTTCATAAATTATATACAGTATTCTGTTGATTTTTTTCAAGATTATCCAAGTCTTCAGAAATGTCATATTCAAAATGCTATGCAAAATGCCAATAAATTTGTCATCACCATGTTGGGTCAAAATGAACTCCTACGTTACCTGATATTTAAAGTATCAGATAATATATATATATATATATATATATATATATATATATATATATATATATATATATATATATATATATGATGTTAAATGATGTCTAGTTTTTGTTACTTTAATGACAGATTTATCTTTCTAGCATAATGTAAAATATCTTTAGTTTCATTTTCACTGCAGCTTCAATCTTCCTTTTTCTTGCCAGAATCTATCTAACTCCAGTTGTCTATTGCTGCTACATTTGGTTTGGTGCTTCTGCTGCATATCTAGAGATTCTTGATAAAATCCAATGAAGAATCTGCAATAATATTGGTCTTGACCTGGCATCTCTGATTCAGCTACTTTTGCATTGCCGTAATGTTGTTTCCCTTTGCCTTTTCTATAAATACTTTCATGGTAATTGTTCTGATGAGCTTTCCTTTTTGGTACCTTAACTTTACAAATTTAAGTGCAGTACTAGATTGGCAGCTAGGTCTCATCATTTTACAGTTGAAATGGTGGCTAGATGTAGCCATAAGTTCTATGCTAACAATTTCTTCTCTCACACTTCTTGCATATGGAGCTCTCTTCTGGCCTCTTGGCTTCCAGTCAAATTTGATCTTCAAAAATTTAAATGTAATGTCAATAGCTATCTTTTGTCTTCTCAATTCCTGTTCTTTTATTGTTCTCTCTCCTTAATGATGTTTTTCTTTTTCTCATATTCTCTCACATTCAGTAAGCTGTTAGTGGCTTTGCCTGGCTTGGGATGAAATGATTAAAAAAAATTAAATATATTCTCTTTAAAAAGTCATCTTTGTTTTCACATAAGGAAATGTATAAATAGTGACAATATTTCACCAAAATATGTTTTCTAAAAACATAACATCCAAAATACGTTTTGTTTTCAACCCCATTTTGTAATTTTTGTGATAAATCCCTCTTCGTCCGCTTGATATTCCTTTTGTCCCAGAAATGTTTTCATTCCTAAATCTATTTGCAATCATTAAACGAACGCTCAATCTTTTTTTTTTCCAGATTAACTAAATACCCAACTTAAAAAACGCACAACTGATTTAAACCACGGTAAGTAAATTTATTTTCTCTTTGAAAGTTTTCATTGCACGTATAACATAATGGTTCTTCAAAGTGCTATGATAATTTATTTGCTGTTGAGTTTGAATTTTGTTAAAAACAGTTAACCCAAAAAGGAGTAACCTTCTTTGATAATTCCAATTTCTATTTAATTTTTAAAATCTTAGCTAATTATTATGCAAATATGGCAGAAATAACTTTATTTACAATGAATTGTAAGTTTCAGTGTGGGTATTAATTTTATAATATAAAACACAATATAACTTCATATACAAATGAGATGTTGAAAAGTTTTCAACCTAACCTACTTCTCAAAATTTGACCAAATTATGAAACAACATTAGTTTTTTTTCTTTGAAGAACTTATTTTGGTCAGACTGAGAACTTTTAGGCAACTCTTTATCTTTATTGGTCACATAGCTGGATCTTCCCTTCTTAGTACTGAGATATTCTATTATGTTACAAAAGTCATTACTCTCTGACAATAAGCTTCATGTTACAATAAAAACAGAATATCTCACTAATAAGTAGGGAGATCAGGTTGTTAATATATTGTTTTTCCTTTCATTTCATCTTGGCTTTCTTTGGATATTTTTACTTCTAATTATTTAACGATTAGAATTTTTCTATGCAGCAGACATTGTATAGATAAGAATTGTAGATCACTCCTGCAGAAAATATAACTAATGCAATGGAATTGCAAAATTTTATAGCCATACTATTTGGAAGCCATAAATGATTGTGCTAGCACAAAGTCACAAGTCATCGTGATTGAGGGTAGTGGCTTTGTTCAAATTGTTACTCACACCAAGTGAAGCACTCTCTCTCAGAACATGTGACACAAGTCCGCTCAGCATAATTGCATCATAAACCACAGGTGGGCTCTGGGGGTTTTGAACAAACACAAATGTGGCTGAGTAGGCACCTGCAACAGGAATTAGTTAGCTGTTCTAGTAGATAGGGGTGTCAAAAACAAGTAGCTGGTCATTATATACCTCTCTCTCTCTTTATATATACATACATATATATATATATATATATATATATATATATATGCGTATATTTTTTTAAAAAAATAGTGTTTTTGGTTACTGGAATTTTATTCTATTTATACCAATCTTGTATTCATATATATATATATATATATATATATATATATAATGGCCAGCTACTATATATGTAAACACTCACACATATAGACAAAGTAAATACTGAAAAGTTCTTAGCCCAGCAAAAGGAAAAACATCAAATTATTTTTAGAAAGGCTTCTTGGTCTGGCTAAGAATTTTTCAGCACCTCCTTGTATGTTGCTCATCTCAAATAGTGAGGTACTGAAAACATAAATAAATTATAGCAATGATCATAAACTTATATGAAAATTTAAAATGTATTTTGCTATAATTTTTTTAATTGAAGATTTTGTCATGTCACATTTTGTCATCAAAAAATAGTCATTGTGGAAATAGGATTTTGACTAGAAAAATATTATTTACTTTGATTTAAAACATAGTGAAAAATACATTCATTTCCAGTGCGTGAGTGTTGTTACCTCAGTTCAAAGATCAAGTAGATATTCAACAAGCTTTCTTACATGTTTGTGATAAAAACCTACTCATGAGACAACTGAAGTATGGATAATCAAAAATGGCAAAAGTTTATTCTCACCATTGAAAAAACTATCAAATATCAAGCAATGATCTAGTGTTCAATAAGTTTATATACTTTATTTATACTTTAATACCTTTTTGAATTTTTGTTTATTTTTTTTAATACTGAAAATAAGTATTCTTTCAGCTCTACTCAATTACCAAAACTTCACCATGTTGATAGCAAACTGCTAATTCAAATAGGATTTTCTTGATAAAGCAATCTCCAGAGTCTTACTTGTCTGATATTCAAGATTTGAGCATGGTAAAAAGACAACTACCTACTGCTTTCCTTGTTGAATGTTGTTTAATTTTTAGAAGTGGCTTCCTTCTGTCTGTTCCCTTATCATAATAACCTATGTAGTAAAGATATTGTAATTCTTGGAAACATGAAGAAAATGTCTTTCCATAGAAGTTTCCAGGATATATTCATAAAAAATGGTACTGTGATGTTCAGTAAAATTTGTGTCAAGAGACTGACTTGGATAATTATTATCACTTTGCCATTATCAAAAATAAAATAATTTTTAAAAGTCAATCTTAGATGATATTAAATAATTTTTATGAAATAACAATGATAGGCTTTATAATAAATTCTGATATTTTGTATAATTCAAAAAGTTGTAAAAATTTACTGTTTTTAGCAGAGAGATGATAAAACTGAAAATCAAGAAAGTTGTAAAATGTGTGCTCGTAATATGAGTGTTTATTTTTGGATTTAGAATTTATTCTGCAAACCTTAAATTGGAATCTTTCATCATGAATACCGACAATTAGAGTTTCGAAATAAAAAGGCTCTCTAAATGTAACCCTATTTAAATATTTATGATAGCAGTCTATTAATATTTCCTCACAGTTTGGCAAAATATTGTTAACCATTATACAGTGTGCTGTCATAGAATAAAGAGTTAAAAAAAAACAAAAGTTTTTTTTCTCTCCTGTCCTTCATGAAAAGGTCTCATTGATTGACTGACTGTGGACTGCATTGAAAATCTATTTCCTGCATCAGGTTTTAGCATGGTCTGCTGATGAGACATTTAACAACAGCTGTGGATGTCAGACAAACTCGAATGATGGCCCATTTTTTTTTTTTTTAAATAAAAAATAAAATAAAAAAGAGAAATTGAACATTATTTCAATTGCTCCTGCCACATCACTAACTTTTGTGTAAGTTATTATCAAAATAGAAATTTAAAACTCTGCTTTGCTAAAGTCTTAGCAGACTGCTTACTGTTTGTTCGTTTTCGAAAATTTAGAGATCATTTTCTATTATATTTTAGATGTAGATTTACAAGAAAATGTGTTACAATCTCTCTTTCTCTATATTTACACACACACACACACACATATTAAAATTTGCTATATTTATGGGGGAATAAAGTGTTCAGTCTCACAGATAGCATTTGTAGATATGGACATTGTGAACATAGGAACTGCATGGTAACAGTCAGTTTCATGCATCAATTGATCTACAGACTGTTGTCACTACTTACCTGTGTGTGTGTGTGTGTGTGTGTATGTATGTATGTGTATGTATGTATGTGTATATATATATATATATATATATATATATATATATATATATATATATATATATATATAGTGGCCTGACGATTGCATCTAGCATGAAACAGACTGTTGCCTGTAAGTGTTGACTTCTATGTTCACTTTTATATTTACACACGTTCTATCTCTGATATTGAGCACTTTATCCCATAAATATAGCACATCTTAAGACTATATTTTTTCATATATATATATATATATATATATATATATATATATATATATATATACATATATACATATATATATACATATATACATATATAAAGAATCTGGCTAGATTGCAAAAAAAAATTCTTTCAAAGTTTTGAAACTGCCAGCATCTCTTGTTCATGCACATGTGTAGTCAGAACAATGCCAACAAATCCAGTCCAGTGAAGTCCTAACGGATGAAACATACCACAAAAACTTTGTCATATATCTTTTCTTTCAAAACTGTTCTTGATATATAAAATTTATATATCGTTATGCCATATATATATATATATATATATATATATATATATATATATATATATGCGCCACTTAAATGGGGGAAAGGAGAAAACCAAGTTAATTATTCTGATCTTCTCCCCTAAGCACGGGTTACATCTATCCATAAAATTATTAGGAGTTTGAGCAAAACCTATGATTTTCCAGTCAATCTGAGGGTTTACATCTTTCTTCCTCAATTCCAAAAATGTTTTTGAAAGAGCAATTTGAGATTTCAATTTTAGGTTGTAAAGTCTTTGTTTCTATCCCTCCATGGAAATTCCAATCTAAATATTGTGGTTTGACTTATTTTCTTTGGGGTTAATGGTTGCTTGGTAAATAACATGTTATTTACAAAGCAACCATTAAGATCAGAATAATTAAATTCAATAATCAAAGTCTACTACTAAACAAAAGGAATGAGTTAGTTTCCAAATGACGTCACAGGAGTAGATTTAAATGGATCTAGAATATTATTGATCTTGCTTAATCTCTTATCATCCGACACATATATTGTTATTTCTACTCTATTTCAATCCTATCAAGTTAGGGTTTGGTTAGGTGTGTTTTTTTTTTTGTTTTCTTTTAAATTTAGATTTAACATTTCATTTATATTTCTTAATTAATTATTAATTTATATTTAATTTTTAATTAATATTAAGTTAATTTTTAGATGTTACTTTTTTACTTATCAATTTTTATAAAAATAATTCTCTAATTTTTAAATATCTTTAAGTAATTTCTCTTATATAAACTATCTATTGATGATTTTTTACTAGTATATTTTTTTTTCTTTAATTTTGTGACTCTGTTTCAAAACTAAGTTGAGTGGTTAATATTTTAAAATATAGGTCAAGCTTATTTTAACAGTCTAATTGAACCAGACACTCCCACGTCTACCACCTTTTAAATCTGCAATTTCCTCCTTATTCATCTCTGGCTTTTTACATTTACTTTTTTTTTTAATATTTTTCTCTCCTATCTCTTCCTTTATTCCTTTAATGTCTAGATTTTCACAGTAATATTGGAAATCTATGTAAACTTATATCTAGACATTTATCTGCTACTGCTCCCACTCTCTCCTTCTTTTTTCTGTTTTCCCTTTCTATCTTCCTCATATTCTTCTTTTACTCTTTAAATGTTTAAATTTTAAGCTCTTAACTAAATTGATAAGGTCCACAAGAAAATCTATGGATCGAAATAGCTATTTTCTGAATGAGGTAGTGTTGCATTTTCAATCTTTGTATTTTTTTGTTTTGTTATAATTAATACTTTGAGCTCCATTTTGTGGATTAGTTTTAATATTTCATATTATTAAGATTCACTTGGATTATAAACCTTTGCATTATATATTTGTTAATTATATATATATTATATATTTAATAAAAATACATTTAAAATTATATTATATTTTTAATAAAGTTATATTTTTAATAAAAATAGATTTAAAATTATTCCTATCTCTCCCTTCCTTCTCTAATTTTGACCATATTTGTCATCTTCCTCCTCTACCTCTCTCTATCACCTCTCATCAACTTAAAACTACCCATCAAAAGTGTATAAAAATAATATGTCAATTTAAAACTATTTTTATGCTTGGAAATGTGATCTGAAGAACCAGGAAAAAACCACCTTCCTGGAGAAATAAAATATAATCAATGGACCCTTAAGATTGTCTGTTTTCAAATTTTAATCATATATATATATATATATATATATATATATATATATATATATATATATATATATATATATATATATATATATATATGTGTGTGTGTGTCTGTGCTTACATGCTTGAGTTTTAATATTTGATTTATGCAAGTTCATTTACAAGTTTCTATCTGTAATAAAGCAATTAATTTGATATGAGTAAAAAACTTACAAAAAGGCTCAACTGTCAGTACGTATCCATTCTATTTAATAGAACATTTCTTTTATACACACACACACACACACACTATTGACTATAATAATTTTTTAAAAGTTTTCAGGAATTGTTCAAAGTTCATGTTAGTTCTTAAGGTTGCATGTCTTCAACTTGATTCATTCATTACCAATAATAAGATATTAAAAGTTTGTTTAGTTATTGTTACATTTAAAACAAAAACGTAGTAATATATTCATGTAATATCAGCAACATTTCAAACTTTAAATTCAAAATCATCACAGAGAGAAATAAAAGGAATAAATTTGTATAAAGCATCAGAGGATAGGATGTCATTCTGGTTGCAATTCTTGTTTTTGGTGGTGAACAACTCACTTCATGAGTTTATGTCTAACACTTGCAGTCAAGGAATAGAATCTCAAAACTGAAAAGATAATATCATTATATGATTTTAAACTAGTAAAGAGTTTGATATTACACAAGTGCTTTTCTGAGTACACTTGGCATAAACTTATCCTCTATTATTTTACGTAATCTAAATGAATATATTGTTTACACTGTCGATTCCTGAATCAATGTGAGTTTAGACATAACCAAGGTACAACGGACATAAATTTACGGCCAGGCAACTACAAGAAAATAGTGTTGAGCAATATTAGAATTTTTACCAGATCTTTGTTGATCATGCTAACACATTCAACATTGTGAACAGAAAAAACCTTTGAATAATCTTTGAAAATTGGGCATGCCAAATCATTTTGTGCAAATCATTTGGTCTTTTCTTCAGGACATGGAAGCTTGAGTAAATATTGCTGGTGATTCTTTAAGTGTTTAGATAGTAGCTATTTGGTCCTATTCTGCTTTCAGTCTATTTCTTCATGATGATGATGATTAATATTATTATTATATTTATTTCTACAGCTGATGTGGAAATATGATTTTGAACCACAAGTTAACTTTTAAATCTTAAACGTCTTCACTAAAAGACCAAGTCATTTTATATATTCACTATCTCCTATATGTTGATTGTAACTTGGTCGGACATTTTCAGAATATGCAGTTGTTGATGAGCAGGCTTTCTGCAGCTTGTAAAAACCTTGGTTTGATAATCAGTTTAAAGAAAGCTGTTTTCAGGTTTCAACCAACTCCTGAGAAATTAGGTTGAAAAGAAGCCATTGGAAAGTTTCCATACTTTTGGAGTAGTTTGAAACATCATAACTCTTTGGATGATGAGTTAAATCACTGTTTTCAAAAAATAGTGAATCTTTTCAAGTCATTTGATGTTTGTGTTTGATCATAAGAAAGCATCTCATTTAAGACCTAGAGAATGGTTTACAATTTTGAATTCCCTCTCATAGACATATCAAGTAGAAAGTCTCAAAAAAGTACTTAAAAGCCCCAAAATTGATAATAACAAAGTTTTATCATCAAACTATGTTATTAAGAGGAAAGACCAAAGTATTTCATGATTATTGAATTAAATGTTTTAATCCTTTCTAGCAGACTCAAAATTTTGGTTAAAAATCTTGTTTTTCTTGTGTCAACGAGTGGGTCAAAAATTATTGAATGAATTTTTAACATCTGTTTTGGTATTAAAAACACATTGTTTTGGAAATTCTTGCAAAAATGAAATAATTGTTGGATTTTAATTAAATTTTCAGGACTTATTCACAAATGAATGCAATTATCTAAAAAAATATTTTTCTTACATGTGTTACACCCACTTAATTTTATGAAATTTAAAGAAATTAAAATTTTAGCCTCTTCATAATTATATTAGTTAAAAGCAAAACTCCTTCAAAAATTTAAATCATCAATTTGTTTTTGTAAAACAGAAACACCATTTACTAAAAATCTGCTCTGAATTGAAAAATAAAAAAATGTAATAAGACTATGACATTATTTAATTAGAAAAGCTTTTAATTGTTTTTGTAAATAAGATATATTAAGAAGACAATTGTCTTTAGGAAATAATTTTTTTCAATGAATAATGAATTTTTACAAGAATTGTTTTAATTTTTTAAAATTTTAATTAGAAAGATTTATTAAGTTTTAAATCTTTTAAAAATTCTGTATTAATTTCATCCTTTTAGATGATATTATTATTATTAAGTGAAAACTATATTTACTAATCATTAATGGAAAAGCTTAATACAAATCATCAAACACCAATATTTTTAGCGTCCTGGGTATGATGATAAACTACATCCGTGATGTGGGTATGACGATAAAATACATCCATGTCCTGGGTATGATGATAAACTACGTCCAACAGCAAGGCCTCTGATAATACGTTTTTGAAAAAATAATGTTGCCAGCTATATGTTTTTGAAAAAAATATATTACCAGCTATACGTTTTTGAAAAAATAATATTACCAGTTATACATTTTTGAAAAAATAATATTACCAGCTATACATTTTTGAAAAAATAATATTACCAGCTATACGTTTTTGAAAAAATAATATTACCAGTTGTACATTTTTGAAAAAATAATATTACCAGAAATAAATTTTGGACAAAACAAAATATTACCAGCAATAAAAGATTTTGTTGGCATTAAATAACCCAATGAGGTTGATATGCCATAAAACAAAACAAACCAACCAATATTTTTCAAAGAATCTTGAATATATTTTGTACGTTTATAAATGTGCCCATTTTTGTGTAAGTATGAGCATGACATTATCAGAAAATAAGAGCAATAACTATCATAAATTTAAAGTCAACATTAGATTATGGAAAATATTTTCCTAAATTTTTAAGATTACTGAGTACTTAAAAATTATATAAAAAAGGCTCACATATCATTTTCTTAAATTATGTTTTACAGATAAAGTCTCTGTAGAACAATATAAAACCTGTCATCAGGCCGTGAACAAGTCAAAACAACTACTGTTGGGTTAAAAAATGCATTTCTGCAATATTTTAAACAAAGTAAATAATAGTTATTTCAAATCAGATTTATTATACTTTAAATCAGCTAATATTCCTCAGATAAAGTTTCAGAAAAGTATATTTTATTTTTGGAAATTTTTTAATCAAGAGAATTGCATTGTGATGAAAGACAACTAAAAATGGGTGCTGATCAGCTATTTTAACAAAAAAAAACTTAATAAAAAAACTTCTGGTCAATTTAAATTCGTTTTTGAAATAGAGCAAAGTATTTTGCTTATTGGAAATATTAAATTTAATCTGTTAGCTTGAAATTAAAACTAAAATAAAAGCTTGAAAAAAGATTTTTCATTTAAAAAAAATTATTTTCTTTCTTTTTATGTGCCATGTCCTTTCAGGACGTAGGTGATCATGGCTCTCCACCTCCTCTATCCCTTGCAACTCATAAGTTCCTTCCCTCTTCCATCTACCCCAGACCATGTTCTGTCATCCACTTGCTCAAGCCCGCTAGGTATGTCATGCGTTGTTTTCCTTTGTTTCTCTTTCCCTCTATTCGACCGGTGAGTATCAGATTCTCCAGGCCCTCCTTCCTTATTATGTGTCCCAGGAACTGCAGCTGCCTCTTCCTGATGTTAAATATAAGCCTCCTCCTTGTTTGCATCCTCTGTAATACTTCATTGTTGCTCACATGTTCAGTCCATGATATCCTTAGCATCCTTCTGTAGAACCACATCTCCATCACCTCAAGTCTCTTCTTCACCTTTGAGGAAATTGTCCAACATTTGCTGCCATAAAGAAGGACAGATGCCACGTAAGGGTTCATATTCTTTTCTTTGTTACCAAATAAATCCTCCTGTCTTGCAATACTCTACCCAGTTTTTTTAATGTGTCCTTGGCCATCACAATATGTCTATGGATCTCAGTGTCGCATTTACTGTCCTCTGTCAAAACACTTCCCAGATATTTAAACTTCTGCGTCTGCTTGATTCTAGTGTTGCCAACCTACAAATCACATTTAGGGTTCATCCTTTTACTGATGACCATGCATTCTGCCTTCTTGTAGCATATGTTTAGTCCCTTCTCACTCTCCGTTGCTACCTTCTGTAGGAGATTTTGTAGTTTTTTTCCATGTCTGCTATCAATACATACATACATACATACATACATATATATATATATATATATATATATATATATATATATATTATATATGTGTGTGTATTGAATAAGGTATATTTAGGTAGCAAATATTCATCCAAACAAAATATCATTTTTTATTGTATTATTTCAATTTTTGAATACGGTTTTGTATATTGAGATCAAAATTGTGAATAAACTGTCTGAAGTTCAATGTTGTTCTGTTTCTTTTTTTAAGTATTTTTGACTGTCTCAGTCATTTTCAAGAACCAATGTTGTATGTGTGTATGAGGTAGAATTCCTTTGTCTACATCCTGGCATTCTTTGAAAAAGCTGAAAATTTTAAATAGTCTACAGTGACATCATGCATAACAGTTATTAGGAGTGAGGTTGTACCAAAAAGGACCGTTTTTGCTCTGTCTGGGTAATCTAGGCATTGAGCAATTTACTGAGTCGGTAGGTGTTTGCTTTGAGATCTATTTCTTTTTTTTTTATTGCTGTCCAAGTTTTTATCTTGTTTAAGGGTATTTAGGTCTTTTGGCAAATAGTGTATCGGTTCCACCAAGGATTTTGTTTTTTGTTTAATTATATATATATATATATATATATATATATATATATACTTCAAGATACAATCTTCTCTAGTGAATGATATTTTATGTAATATGAACTTTTAGTATCTGAAACCAGACCGACTACAATAAAATACTTGACTCTATTCTCAAGAAAAAACAAATTCAAAAAAATAAACAAAAAGCCCACCAGTGTCCTCAAAACACAGATTAATAAAATGATTACGGGTAACAACACTGATAGCAGATCC
Source organism: Acanthosepion esculentum (assembly GCA_964036315.1). NCBI lineage: Eukaryota > Metazoa > Mollusca > Cephalopoda > Sepiida > Sepiidae > Acanthosepion > Acanthosepion esculentum. The sequence continues at coordinate 4,550,594 of OZ038494.1, forward strand.
CTCTCACTTTACAAAATTGTTGGTGAGTATTATTCTGGCTAAATATTTCAACAATTTTTTTCAACCTTAAAATATATGCTGAAGAAGAGTCAGCACATCCAAGTTATTCTCATCTTTTTCTAAATTTTAAAGGACTGATTGTTTTTTAAATCTTCAAGAATAACAAAAAGCTTTTAGTCAAACTAGTATTGCGGACAAAAGACCAACTGGAATGAAAAGCTGCTTCAAAGTTTAACAAACTGAAAAATCTGATCTTCACAATATCCACAATGTCCTCATTGGTTAGCTTAACTTGGACAAATTTCAGTCATTCACAGGTGAACCATAAAAAGGGGAATGATAAAAATTCTCATTATCTGTAGTTAATGGCAGGTGATACCTATCTTTTGATTCATCTTGGTTAATAATTATTTAATTTGACAGGAAATAGGTTAACAGTTTTATCCATTATGCCAAAGATAAGCTGATTTTTATTTTGACCAGTTTGTAAAATATATATATATATAAAGAATTAATGGCTTTTTTTAATTGATATCACTCCATGTGAGGCAGTAAAGTCACTAAAATACAAGGGGTTACAGGGTGTGGAGGAATTAGGAACAGAAACATTAATAATGAGGGGAAAGAAGAAAGAGTAATCAGGAGGACAGTAGATAGCAATTGACATTGCATTTAAATTTTTGCAGATGCAAGTTGGCTGGAAAGCATGGAGTCAGAAGGGAGTTCCACAAGCAAGAAGTGTGAGAAAAGAAACTGTTAGCATAGAATTTACAGCTACATCTAGCCAGCTCAATTGTAAATTGATGAGATCTTGATGCCTGTCTAGGACTGCATTTAAATTCATGAAATCTAGATATGATAGTGAAGAGCTCATCCAACAAGTACCATGAAAGTATTTATAGAGGAGAGAGGCAATCTTATGGTAGTGAGAAAGTGACTGAAGCCAAGCTGCCAGATCAGGACTGATAATATTGCTGATTCTTCTTTGGATTTATTTTTGTTTAACATTTTTATTACTTCAAACATTATTATAGTATTATAGCGTCTATTTCAAATACAGAGTATCCACTAGAATAACACTTTATGTAATATATATATATATATATATATATATATATATATAGTTTTAAGGTATGCTATATTTATGGGTGAATGTGTTCAATATCTGGGATAGAGCATATGTAAATATAAAAGTAGACAGTGATGTCAACACAAAATTGTGACAGTCTGTTTTATGCCTGAATACAATCTTCAGGCCATGTGTAGTGTATGGTGGCTAAATTGTTTATATTTACTGGTCAATAGGGCATTATAGGTAGCAAGGTCAGGTATTTCCAGTTTACTGAGTAGGTGGCAATTCTCATATTTCAAATTGTTCTAAAGGCTATTGACTAGAAATAATTCTGGCTCAGAATGCACTTATTTGTAGCTATTGTATAGTGTTGCTTGTTAACTCTTAACTCATTCTGTATTATTGATTACTTTTGGTATTTTGTATTTATTCTTTAATTATTTGTTGTTGATTATTACTATTAACCTTACTTGTGTTTATGCATGCATTTGTAATTTGTTAATGTTGTTATTTTATTATTATTTTTTCTTTTGTGGGGTTGGTTATTTTATTGGTTTTAGTTTCAAGTATTGGCTTTGTAAGTAACAGTTAAAATTTGTATTTGTTTCTGCATTTTGAGATGAGTTCTCATTGTTTATTTAGTAATTTGTGTTCATCTGGGGAGGTGATTCAGGTTAATTTCTCTTCCAGATAGAGTTTACTGTTTTGGAGTTTATTGTTTCAGGCAGATGCTGTTTTCTTTATTTTCCATGATATCTTTGGTATAGTTTGGTTTTAATTTCCCATATGGGTTTTGAAAGGGTTGTTTCGTTTGTGTATTTACTATTGGTAAAGAATGTTTTGTGTGAATATTTTCTCTGTTTCCAGAGTCTTTCAGTTACTCTTATATATATTTTTCTTTGTTATCTGCTGATTTTACAATGGCTTGGTATATTATACTGTTTTGCAAGCAATTGCCATTTAAAGTACATTTGTGATTTGTTTGGCAGTTTCAGGTAGGTTTGGTTTGTTTGGGTGATTTGTCAGTTATTTTTCTGATATTTTTTATTATTTGTGTCATATTCTTAATGCAACTGTAGCTGATTTTTACAATGGTTCTGTGGAATATCTTGTAGTGAGTGCTTCATGAGGGGTGTTTGTAGATTAGTTTAATGTATATTTTTCTACATTTGTTTTTACGATTTTGTTGTACACTGGGTTAAATCAGATGATGTTTCTTTTTCTGTTGGCTTTTTTGGTACTGTGTGGTAAATATGTGAGTGTTGCTGAAAATCCACAAGATCTTTTAGAGCTGTTTCATAATCATTTTGATCTTTGTTAAAGATGGTTTCAATAGGAGAATTGTCAAATAATCTATGGTTAATTGATTGTGGAATCTGCTTGATTTTTGTCGGCAGACAGTTGGAAGATGGGTATATGTTAAGTGGTTTATTATTGAGTTTCCTCTATGGCTGATATGTACTTATTTTTAGATTCATTGTGATGTCCAGGAAATCTGCTTCTTTTAGGTTTGTTTTTATATCTGGCAAATCTTGTATTTTTTTTAAATTTATGATTTTTTTCTGGATTTGTATGTTTACAATTTTTTAGGATTATGAAACCGTCATACCGGTAGATGCCTATATCAGTTTTGTCAATTATTTTGCTTAGTTCCTTTAATAAATGTATGCCTATAAACTCACTGGTTTCTGAGCCATCAAAACTTTCTATTGTAATGTCAAACATTCCTTCTTTCTTTAGCTATCTATCTTCATTGTTAAATATATGATAAACAAAAAGGTCCTTTCTGTTTTTTACGTCATGTTGGAAATGGGATCACTGATATCCAAATGAGTGTGTCATGTGCTGGGAAAGCAGTAGGGTGGGGTCATTGCTCTTGACCAATGCAGGTGCAATGCATACCCACATCAGTCATAGTTTGAGCAACAACAAGGAATTATGGTGGTGTCAAAGCAGCTGCTTCAGGGTTGTTTGCTTTATAACTTTAAGGTAGGCTTGTCCACAGCCGCATCAAGTTGCTGACTATGTCAATCCTTTGGGGATAATGCTTTGAGTGAACAGGCATTGGTTCCAGAGGTTTGGGTCAGGAGATCTGTCCCTTTGTGATGAGCTTTGCAGTGGCCAGCCACAAGTCTTTGATGATGAGGCCCTGAATGTGGCCATAGAGGAGGATAGCAGCCAAACCTGTGGTGAGTTTGCCGAATGTGTCCAGGTTTCTGATGAAACAGACGTCATCTGCATCGCATAGGGAAAGTGTACAAGTTGAGCAAATGGATGCCCCACACACTATCAGAATGCCAACTAGCAACAATTAGTGACAGCCTTTTTTCTTGTTGATTTCTTTGCACCTCAGTGTACCTAGATTTGATTGAATTGCCAATGACAAAATGTGGATCCTCACTCCCAAACATACCAGATATTGGTTATCACCACAGGACCCTGTGCCTCACACCACAAGCCCACCTCTACACCCATGCAAGATCATACTCTGTATCTGATGGACTAGTTGACAACTGGTGGTGTAACAATGGGCCAAACCATCACAGCAGTCTTGTACTTGCAACAGTTGGACTATGTGCAACAGGCATTGAAGCACAAGGAGCCAGCATTGGTTAATCACAATAGTATACTGTTCCTCCATGACAGTGTCAAGACTCATGTGGTGTGGGTGGGTATGGATATCATACAATGACTTGGCTGAGAGACACTGTATCATGCACCTTACTGCCTGGACATTTGCACCAACAGATTACCACCTCTTCCATTCCCTGGACAACCACCTTTATAGGAAATCCTTCACAAGTGAGACAGATTTTTAATGTCCAAGTTACCTGATTTTTACTGCCAAGGCATTGTGCAGCTGGAGGCATACATTGGCAAAAAGTTCTGAATACCGATGGGGATTACTTTGAGGACTAACAGTATGTTGAATTTGCTGTATACATTTTTTTCTAATAAATCAATTGGCAAGGACTTTTTGGTTACCTTTTAATATTGATTTGCAGCAGTGCTTGATGATTATTAACTAGTTTGTGCTTATCTTTATTTGTTCCAAAGCTAAGATGATGGCCTTATCTAGCATGGATTTGGCTATGTACTGTATATATAAACTGAAACTACTTGACCTTGCTACCCATAATGCCTCACTGACCATAATATATAAAAATTCGAGCCACCACACAATGCACATGGCCTGAAAATTGTGTTCAAGCATATATCACCCACACAGTGTTGACCTCAGTGTCTATGTTTATATTAATATATATGAAATCAGGTGGCTACAACTGCTTGTTTCATGCAAGCTCTATTAGGTGCAGTCACCAGTTATATATATAATTGTTTGGTGCTGTTAAATCTATGTCCAAGTTATGCTATCTAATGAGGACATTGTGGAGATCAGATTTTTCAGTTTGCTAAACTTTGAAGCAGCTTTTCATTCCAGTTGGTCTTTTGTCTGCAATACTAGTTTGACTAAAAGCTTTTTGTTATTCTTAAAGCTTTAAAAAACAATCAGTCTTTCAAAACTTAGAGAAAAAGATTGGATGTACCAACTCTTCAGTATATCTTTTAAAGTTGTCAAAATTAAAAATTGCTAAAAAACAAAAATGTGGAATGTGGGACAGGTGCGAAATATATATATATATATATATATATATATATATATATATATATATATATATGTGTGTATGTATTTTTCATTAAAAGTGACAGACAAGGTCCTACAATTAAGCTTTTTATTTAATTTTTTCTTGTGAAAAGTATAACGAAAAGCACTTGGAATTCTAGAACATTTGGACAGTTTCTACATCCTCTGTGTCCAAAAAAGAAAACACTTGTTTGAACACAAGAAAATTAAATAAAATGTGTAATCATAGTACCTTGTCTGTCATTTTTAATGAAACATGCATAAATAAAGGCTTGCTGCCTAAATACACACACACACTATATATATATATATATATATATATATATATATATATATATATATATAAGCAAGTTTGTTTAAAGAAAAACAAGATCTGGTTGTATATTATTTTATTGTATTTTTTTTCAATTTTAGGATAAGGTCTGTTACATATTGTGATCAAAATTGTGGATAAAATTTCTTGGTTGTTCTGTTGCTTTCTTCAAGTACTTTTGACTGTCTCAGCCATTTTCAGTAACCAGTGTGGTTGGTAAGATTCCCTGTTTGCATCCTGGCATTTTTGGGGAAGCTGAAAGTATGACATAGTCAGTGGTGACATCGTATGTATTAATTAATGGAAGTGTGGCTGCACCGAAAAGGATGCATTTTATTTATATATATATATATACACATACATACATACATACATATATATATATATCTTAAATATGTACACTTCAAGATACCATCTCCTGTTGTGAAAGATATTTAATGTGGGTTGTTTATATTGTATATAATAATAGCTCATAGGGTTTTTGTCTGTCCTTTAATTGAGTGCTGAAGTGTATTTTGGTATTATACACTAATATGCCTTACACTGATCGTTGTATTTTGGTTGTTCATGATGTGCTGGTCGATATGTACACAAATTGATAGGTTACAAGTCAAGTTATGAGAAAGTTTGGTGCATATGTGCCTGATGTAAGAATTTAATGTGGTTTTTTGATTATTAATATTGGCTAGTATGAGAACTCATACATAACATTATTTTTAAATAAGGGGGGGACGGTGAGTTTTTGAAAGCTTATGTTGTTGGTGCTAATTAGATTAGAGTTTTTTAACTTTTTATAGTAGATGATAAATCTGAGGTGTTTGTTAGGATTGTTAATATGTATCAGCAAATTATATTTTTAATTACTTTTTCATCTTGTTTATAATTAGGGTGTATCTGGTTATGATAGAATAAGTTATTGACGTATTTATTTTTGTTTCATTAAGGCTAATTTTATTTGTTTATCGACATTGTGGTTAGGGAAGTTGATCAGTTAGAAGCCATGGTCAAATGTGAAATAAATAACAGGACTGTCCAACAAATAGAATTAATAAAGTTTGAAATAAAAAGAAAAAGGGCGAAAATTAAATAATATCAAGCAAGCAAGCAAACAATATATGCCAGGCAAATTAACAAGGTCAGAAGGCAAAAACTTCACAAACTAAGAATTGGCATTGACACACAAAAGCAACATTGGACAGCACTCTGTCTTCTAGACCAGGCAGATCTAGACTGAGGTTATTTACCTCAACTCCCCACAAGGCATGATGTGACGCAAGGCCGTTTTTTTTATGTGGGTCGAATCCGAACTCATAGGCTTGGGCAAAAATTCCCCAGAGACCCGGCATACACGGGGTTGAGCTTGTCTACCCCCCCCCCCCCCGAGACGCGACTGCCCTTCAGCATAGCCTTGTCTGGCTTCCTCTGCCTGAAGGTAGAGAGTTAGCCTGAACTGCCTAAAATGGCAGATCTGGACTGAGTCATGTTAAGCTGTAAACTGGCCTATTTTATTGGCTAAGAAAAATATCCCAGCATGCATTTGTGGACTTCTGCCTATAAAAGGGGAGGGGCAAATGTTTTGCAGTCATTCCCAAGAGAGTGAAATCAACAGAAGTTCTTTTTGATTAAAGTTTGTTTAATATGGCTTAATTCCTTATAGAATATTAGTGAAGAAGAGTAAATTATGTTTTTTTTATAACAGCTATTTTGTATCTGTGAGGGCATTCACTTTTGTGGTTAAGTCAACACAAGTTTCTGCTAGTGGAGCTCTTTTTATAAAGAGATGTGATAAAGTTATGGCTGTTGGTGTCGACTAAAATGTTAAAGAAAGGGATTTTATTATTAACATTTAGTTTATAAGTAAAATGTAATATGAAGTTATTCTTCAAAATTTCTTTGAGATTTTTTATTTCATTTAGGCTTTTTGCTAATATGAAGAGGTTGTCGATATAATGGACATATATAGTGGGAGGGGGTGGAGCTTGGTGAAATTATTGAAGACTTTGTTTTCTACATTTGTCATATAGAAATGAGACAGACTAGCTCTGAGAGATTATTTTTACAATAGGGGGGTGATTTTTGAGGTCCCATGTTGTTGGTAATGATTTACTGTCATATATGGTCTGGTGCTCCTGATGTACATCTCAAGGTCCTCGACAAAATCCAGAGACGAATATGTAAGATGATAGGTCCTGATCTGACATCTAGTCTACAATCACTATCCCATAGATGTGCCGTGACCTCCCTCTGTCTCTTCTACAAGTATTTTCACAGCAACTGTTCCAACAAGCTACTTTTGCTGGTTCCTAGACAATGAATTTAAGCGAGCTTCCAGGCTGGCATCTCGGTCCCACCCTTTTACTGTCAAAATGGTTAAATGTAACTGTCTCTTCTACTCCAACAGCTTCTTCTTCCGCACTTCCCATCTGTGGAACTTCCTTTACCTTTACTTGCTTCCCCAATGACTATAATCTTCAAATATTCAAGTGTAATGCCAAGAGACATCTGAAACCCTGAGCTTGTTCCCCGTCCTTCTCTGTATCCATTCCTCAAACACGCCTTTTTAGTCTTGTTCTCAATCCTCTCTAACCCCTTGCATGCTAGTGGCACTCCCACTTTGCTTGGTGTGAATGGCTTTAAAAGAAAAAAGTTTTAAACTTTTTATAGTAAATAATAAATTGAAAGTATTTGTTAGGATCATTGATATGTATCTGTAAAGTATATTTTTAATTGTTTTTTCATTCTGTTTATAATTAAGGTGCATCTGGTTAGGATAGAATAAATTAATGGCATGTTTATTTTTGTTTGCATCAAGGTGATGTGTTATTTTTTTTAATAATTCTGCCAAGCTTCCCATCTCCATCCACTGTACTGACATCTTTATATTAATAATAAGTCTAGATCAGGGGTGAACAAACTACAGCCTGTGGGCCACATGCGGTCCACCAAAAAAATTCATGCGGCCCGCCAAATGTTAGTAAATTTGTAAGAGAAAGTTACTAAGCAAAGCCAAATAATTGTTACAAGCAATTTGGTGCCTAATTTTAACTAACTGGTAAATGACTGCAGTCAGATCCATTATTCTGATTGAGTCATTGAGATCCTTATGTTGCTGAGTTGCTTTGCTTTGCAAATAAATCTCTTTCATGTGAACTTACTACTTCAAAATATCAATAATTTTTTTTCTTTAAACTGAATTGTTTTCAAACAAATCTGTTTCATGTGAAGTTTCTACTTTAAAATCTAAATTAATTTTTTTATTTAAATTTAGTTATTTTAAATGTGTTTTGTTTGAAATTTCTACTTTAAAATGTTAGTAAGAATTGATTTTATTTCTTTACGCAGAGTTAATTTGTTTTTTAAATAAATGTTTTCTACTTTATAATATTAATAAAAATAATTTTTTTCTTAAAACAAGGTTATTTTGTCTTTCAAATATGTTGCATGTAAATCTTCAACCTAAAAATACTTAATATTTTTTCCTTTAAAGTACTTTAAACTGAGTTACTTTATCTTTCAAATAAATGTGTTTCATGTGAATCTTCTACAGTACTTTAAAATATTAATTAATAAAAATTAATTGCATTTTTTTCTTTAAAAGCCTTTTTTTTGTCTATTTTAAATATTAATTGTTTTGGGTTAATATACTATGCTGCCCAATAAAATTGTGAATTTTTAAATGTGACACTTGCACTGAAAATTTTGCCGACCCCTGGTGTCAAGGAAGCAAAAGAAACTTAAATCTTTGAGAATAACTCCATCCTACACTCAATATTAATAATAAAATCTCTTTCCTTGATGTTTTACTTGACACCAACAGCTATAAATTTACTACTTCTCTGTATAAAAAATAACACTCACAGAAATTCATGAGTGAATGTCCTCACACATACAAAATAGCTGTTAACACAAATAATGTTTTTATTCTTAACAATATTTCAATATCTGTCTATATTTCTGAGATGAGGTATTGTGATTATTTATATTATTTATCACCAGCAATGGCAAACATATACATGGAATACTTTGAAGAAATGGCATTAGAATCCATATCACTAAAACGTACCCTATGGCTGAGATATGTAGATGACACCTTCACACTCTGACACCACCAGGAAGAGGTCCGGCTACTACTAGACCATATGAACTCAATAAGATTATTGATACAGTTCACAATGGAGAGAGAAAATGGCAATAAACTTGCCTTCCTGGATGCACTAATATCTCAAACAGAGCATGGGTTCAAGACATCTATATACCACAAGCCGACATTCACTGTACAATACCTCAACTTCAACTTCCACCACCCATACAGTGTAAAGAAAGGGGTTGTTTGCTGCTAACAACATCAAGCAAAAGTCATAAGTGGCAACCCAGAGACATATGAACAAGAGATGGTCAGTATATAACACAACAACTACCCTGGGTACATGGCAGCAGCTTCCACACACTGGGATAGAAGGGTAAAAGAGGATACCAACACTCAGAAAATAGCTTTGGTCTGTCTATCCTATGTGAAGGGATTATCAGAGAAAATACAAAAGATCTGTGGTCTATATAACATCAGGATAACCTTCAAAAATGCTTTGACACTTTGTAGACACCTCTTCTGAGTAAGACCCCCCCCCCCCCCAACAGAGGAGAAGATGACTAAGGACTGTGTGTATGACATTCCGTGCAACTGTGGTAAGAAATATAAAAGAGAAACAAGCTGCCCTCTTAAGGTAAGATAGTAAGAACATTGTAAAGCTGTAACAGAAGAGGAAATAGAAAAATCAGGCAAAGCTGACCGCATATGGAGGGAAAGGGAGATCACTGCCCTATATGAGATGAGATTGAAATAATAAACAAAGAACATCACTGGAAAATATGAAAACTTAAGGAATCAGCAGATATACAAACAAAAATTTCCTAAGCCGGCCAAGCATAGAAATGAATACAATATGGGAACCAGTAATATGGAGTGCTAGAGAAAAGTAATAATACAACAAAATTGCAATATGAGCTCTGATAAAAAAAAATAATACCAAGCCATTATGTTTACAAGTTCCAAAAATTCATACACTGATATTCTCAATAACGCATGGCCCAGTGGATAAAAGCATTGGTTGGATCCAGTGACTTAACCCAATGAGTTGTGAGTTCAATACCTGGTAAACACAAACTTGGAGATAACTGAGACATCTGGAAGATCTAGAACAACCTGTCCCCATGGATGAAATAAAATTCCAATCATTTGAAGAAGGCCAGAGCATACAATGGCTGAAACATCATGAATATGGCAACAAAGATGAGGACAACAAAGTAAATAATATAAATAATTAACAATACTTGTTAATCTTTTATTGTGTTTAAGTTACAAATTAAATGTTATCATAAATAAATCTGTCTCTATGAGAAAAAAAACTTAGATATATATATAGAGTTTGATGCTTTCAGCAGTTTTCTGGCACCTACTGTCCCTGCAATATATCGTCTCCCATGGTAGTAGTGTTAAATGATGAATTTTGCAATTAGCTTTGATTTTGACCAAAATATCACTAATCTGTTGCGACTTCTCTAAAATGTAGACATGCATATGCAATAAAATGCTGAATAAACTTCAGGCATTTCTAAAAATTTAACATTGTACAAAATATGGAGATGAATAAATATTTAAGATAGATTTTTTAGATAAGCGAAATTAATTTTTATTTTTACTCAAAACTTGAAAAACGTTCTAATCAGACTTTACTTTGCAATATCTAATTTTGTTTGCTTATGTCTTCGTATTTATTACTATCTCTCTGGTGTTTTTCCCTTTTTTACCATTTCTTTAGTGTTTTTCCGTTTTTTTTACAACTTCTTTAGTGTTTTTCCCTTTTTTTACCATTTCCTTAGTGTTTTTCCCTTTTTTTACCATTTCTTTAGTGTTCTTCCCCTTTTTTACCATTTCCTTAGTGTTTTTCCCTTTTTTTTACCATTTCCTTATTGTTTTTCCCTTTTTTTACCATTTCTTTAGTGTTTTTACCACTTCTTTAGTGTTTTTCCTTTTTTTTACCATTTCTTTAGTGTTTTTCCTTTTTTTTACCATTTCTTTAGTGTTTTTCCCTTTTTTACCACTTCTTTAGTGTTTTTACCTTTTTTTACCACTTCTTTAGTGTTTTTCCCTTTTTTTACCACTTCTTTAGTGTTTTTCCCTTTTTTTACCATTTCTTTAGTGTTTTTCCCTTTTTTTTACCATTTCTTTAGTGTTTTTCCCTTTTTTTTTACCATCTCTTTAGTATTTTTCTCTTATTTGCTGCCTCTTTGGTCAAAATAAGAAAGAAACTTGAAAAAGAGAAAAATCTTTTTTTGATTTTTTCCCCTTGTGTCTCTTTAAGATTTTTCCCTTTTTTCTTATCTTTCTGATGTTTTACCATTTTTTACCATCTCAGCCATGTTTTGGCTTTTCCATGTCACTTTTTTGCTTCCATTCTGCACCCCCCTTTCTGTGTTCCTTAGGGGTTTTAATTCTTTTTTAGTGACTTAATACTGTTTTTTTTTTCTTTTTCCATTTTTCGTCTTTTACATATTTTTTGTTGTTTTTCCTCTTTTTTTTTGTATGGCTATTTCCATGGCAAATGTTCACATGAGCTCCATTCTTTAGTTCTACTACTTTAGGCCATGCTACTTGGAGACAAATCACCCTCATTCCCTTTGGACTTCCAGTTGTAAAGAGCTTAGCTGAGGATGAGATAACCTCAGGGCTATTTATAATAGTAGGCATTGAAGGTTTGTTTCTATTAAGAATCTTGTTGGTGATTTTTCAGAACTGAGTCTTTTGTTTTCAACTTTGGCTTGAAATAACTGCACATAGCTGATCTTAGCATTTTTTCAGAACATTCTGGCAATGATTGCAGACAGTTCTGAATGTGGCAAGAGTTCTGCTACATCATTCACAATGATAGAGATGGTAGTAGTGGTTATAACGAGATATGGTAGCAACACATTCGGGTGTGAACTATTGCTGGCTATTTAACCTTTTCTGATATGTCTCTTGAGAAATAAAACTTTTCCTGCCAGAAACAATCCACTCAGAAATGAGGGAGAAGACTGTTCCCTATTTTTACAGAATGCTGAGAGAGGAGCTTCTCCATTGAAAGATCAGTGAGTGGTCTGAAGAGACCAAGGGAGGTGACCCTATCATGGGACATTTGTCAGAACAGGAGATGAGAAAGAAGTCTGAGATGTTTGCTAGTGCCCTGCTATATCGGGAACATGAGTAGGATCATCCATGATCTGGATCAGCTTCTATGCAATAGAAAAGGCATGATAATATTTATCTTGTTCTTCACTTTTGTTTGAGTGGAGTAACTGCTCCTTATGGTGAACATTAAAATTCCCATGTATAGGAATGCTATCTGAGGAATGATCAGCGAGGATAACATCATTCACCTTCTCAGCTGTTCAGTCAAACATCATAACCCCATCATCCTGAGGATGATAGAAAGCATAAAATACATACTATTAATGAGGGCCATGTGAATTGGGGTTTCTGTCAGATGAGGACACATCCTTGATATAGGTTCCAAGCTTATGGCCTTGATGATATAGTGGGTCTTGTTTTTGGATTAGAAGTGTGTTGCCAGTGATTGTGAAATCTTACAATGGAATAGATTGACTGAGACTAAATCTGAGCAGTAACACTAGGTCAAGTTTGACCATCTGAAGATAAAGCTCAGTTCCTGTAAAGTTAGAACATCGACCCCTTATTCTAATATGTTAGGCTGTGTAATTCTTTTTGGTATAGCAGTCCTGCAAAATACTCATTTTTCACAAAGATATCAGTAGCAGTATTCATACTGAACTGAATTTGATTGCTGCTTACATATTTCTGTGAATAATTCTAAATGGTTTTTGTTTCTGCATAAAAATAGTGAGCTATCTTTTTGTGGAAACAAAACCATTTAGAATTATTCACTGAAATATGTAACCAAAAGAAGACCACCATTATATTTACTGTATTCTAAAGTGTATGAAGCAGTATTACACTGAATATGATATTTCCAGCTATTTTATGACCTCTCAACTGTTTACAAGTACTATGGTGATTCAGTGCTGGAGAGGTGTATCAGTTAACTTGTGTTATGGGTTCAACTGGGTTAGAAAGAAGAAACTTTATTTTAATAGATATATGAATTTCTACAACAGATCTGATACTTTTTGTCTGAATTTCTGGGATGAGGCATTATCATTATTTACATTCATATCCTCATCTTTGTTGTTATTGTCACAACATTTCAGTCATTGTGCCTTCTGGTCTTCTTCATTTATCTTTCAGTCTGGGAAAACATTTATGGACTTTTGAACTGAAACTTTTATCTAATCTATAGGAATAGTTTTTTCTCATTCCGTTTGGATATTTTGTCTTATTCGTATTTACTATTTCTGATTCTATTTCCACTGAGTCTAAGTCTGTATTACTTAGTCAAGAGATTGAACTCACAATTACTATGTTACCAAATTCATAAGCCAATACTTTAATTCATTAGACTATTATCCTGTGGGACAGTCCTGAGGCTAGAAGTTGGAGCTGCCCTAAACCTAATTCTCTTCTGCTGCTGCTACTCTTGATCTCATTCACTGCTGTTTCGCTTGTTGCTTGTGCTGCTAAAGACTACCATTTCTCTTGGTAATTATTTCTATGCTCAACCTTATGCTCAGTGTGCCTTATTAAAGGCTTTTAGTTTATATGTGATATGCAGAGGTAGGAACTTGAGATGTTGGCCAAAGTGTGCCTACCAAATTGAAGAGCTTCTTAAAAGAAAGTGTTTCCAGACTTTTAAAAGAATGTTTTTACACACCATTGCTGCTGCCTCCAAGGGAAGCTACTCATTATATTCTAAATAATTCTTTAAAGAAAAGGTTGAATTTTAGTTTTAAAAGCTACACCTAGACCTCTTGTAGTATTACATGCATACACACACACACACACACACACACTGAAATGATCTCTACATCCACTGCTATACAAATACTAGCCACTGGTAAAAAGAAGGCTTGAATCTCCATTAAAAATCTTATGTTTTTTGAATTTACTGTTTACAACATTTAACAACAAAGAAACATTAGCCAACAGACCTTATCATTTTTTATATAGATATGCGAATTTACCTCTCTTTGATTTTTTTGTCATTAATTAACCAGTCTGTCTACCTGCTTTGAATAAATGTGTACTCATGTGTGTACTGCATTTATATGAAGTGGAGACTGAGCTGAATTGACAATTAAATTATATTCAAATTGAAGAAATTCAAAGAAAGTCCTTTGAAAAAACGGATAGTATCATTCATGGTTGACAGCATTTCTGCAAGCCACACGCATACACATATGTATAAATTAGCACATACATAAAATATCAGTTTATGTTTTAGCCTATATATGTATCTTCTTGTTGAAGTCATTTTGTATATTTGTAAAGTCTAGCTTTGTCTAAGTCAAGACTAAAATAATGGCAAAGCTCTGGATCAACTGCACCTCTGTTACATTAGACCAGAAATCAAGCTGACAAGGCAGTGCCTTATGGCAAGTGCATGCCATATTCACACACACACATACAGATATGTATATATAACACTATAGTTTGTTTTTTTAATCATTTCACCCCAAGCAAAGCAATAAAATTACTAAGACACAAGGGGTTACTGAATGTGAGGGAATATGGCAAAAAGAAAACATTATGAAGACAGAAGATGATGATTAGCATTGTATTTAAATTTTTGAAGCCAGAAGAGAGTTCCACAAGCAAGAAGTGCAAGTGAAGAAACCATTAGTATAGAACTTACAATTACATCTAATCACTTCATCTGTGGAATGATGACAACTTGTCACTGATCTAGTAATGCACTTAAAAGCATAAAGTCTAGGTAAGAAAGAGAAAAAGCTCATCAGAACAATTACTATGAAGATATTTATGGAAAAGGCACAGGGTAGCTACGTTATGGCAGTGGGAAAGTAACTGAAGCCGAGATGCCAGGTCAGGATCAATGACATTGCAGATTCTTCTTTGTATTTTATCAAGAATTTCTAAATACATAGCAGAAGCACCAGACCAGATGTGGCAGCAATATTCAAGGCATGGACAAATGCTAGACTTATAATTTTGAGTTTTATATTTAAGGCTCTTAGTATTTGTTGCCATTTTTAATAGTTTATGTTGTGTAGCATTTTGTGTTAATAATTTTTAAGGTTTTGTCTGATTACTTGTTATGTTTTCCTATTGATTAGTGATATGTCATTTAATTGAACTTGTAATTATTTAACCGCTGTATATGTTGTTTGTATTGTATTGTTAAAGACATTCATAAACAATATTGATTTCTTGAAGAGTTTTTCTATTGTTAGTGATGGTCCTTTTGGAAGTTTTTAGTTTTTGTGATGAGTAATATGTAAGTTTCATTTGTTTTTGTCGATAGGTCATATATATCTATGTATTAGGTGTCTTTTAATATTTCCTACCAGTTTATGGTTAATGTGTAGTTGATTTCTGTAGAATATTTTAATGGTTTTTCTATGCTATTATTATTTGAATCTCGGCAGTGGAACCAGCAGAAGAAGAGGGCTATGCATGATGGACATGCTACAGAAGGCGCCACTTGAAATAATAACAGAGTCAGCAG
Source organism: Acanthosepion esculentum (assembly GCA_964036315.1). Classification (NCBI taxonomy): domain Eukaryota; kingdom Metazoa; phylum Mollusca; class Cephalopoda; order Sepiida; family Sepiidae; genus Acanthosepion; species Acanthosepion esculentum. Next base: position 4,566,262 of record OZ038494.1, read on the forward strand.
CAGTCCATTGCAGTTTCATAACTGGATTCTGCATGTCTCCTTCCATATGTGCCAACAGAAGAAGGTCATGAAATGAAGTGTGTGGGTCACTTCCTGGCAAGTTGAGGTCCACCTTAAACAAATTCGTGCCATCAGCACTTTCTTCTACTCTGGTTTTCTTTCACCTTCAATGAAATCTTGCAAAGCCAAATGGTGATAGGGAATGGATGGTGGGAGCAGGTTTTTGTGAAACTGGAAGCTTTTAATCCTGAACCTGAACGTTGGGGGTGAATTTAGTCATAAAGGAAGCACACAGCAAAGAAGAAAATAAATTCTTAGATATGAGATAAAGCCGACGATGATGATTATTTGAATTATTGTTAATTATTATTTTTTCTAAGATTAGTTTAATTTGTTGATCAATTATATGTTTAGTGATATTCTTATTAATTAGTATTTGTTATAGAGTTTTGACTTATAAATTATTGTGTGTGTAGAGGTATATTATGTATGTTCTATTTATTAAATTACTTATGATGGCTATTTTATATCTTTGTGGGCATTGAGTTGAGTTGGGTTGAGTTTAAGTTGCTTATTTTTTTTCTAAAGGTGTTATAAAATTTTCATTATTTGAATCAATTAGTTCATCTAAAAATATTAGAAGTTTTAGCCATAAAAAACAAACAACTCAAGAACAATCAAATTTCATTTTCACAACTCATCATAAAAAAGACACATCTCAAACTGATACAAGAAGACAAAATAGTTATAAAACCTGACATGTCACCTACCAATATGTGAATATGTGACTCAAAAATCTAGCAAAGAAAAAACAATGCTTAAACATAATCTTATCAATACAAAAATAAAACTCTGATCATGACTTCTGAAATGCAAAAATGCTCAGAAGACGTTAGACAATTTATGTTCAAACTTTCTCTGGAAATCATAAAAATGCTTTGAATCATAAGAAAGTTAAATAAGAAAAATCTTGAACAAAGGAACATTGATCTTAAAGTAGGCATCTTTTTATCTCACACTCTTTGGTCAAAATTCAGTCCTTTGGTGGTGAAACTAGGGTAACCTCTCCAGGGTGCAAGCCTAAGCAATAGAATATGGAGGACGTATGCTACCCAGACTACATCTCTCAGCCATACAAACAAACTCCAAAGGAATACAGGGCATTACATTTGGGGACGGCTTGTCTGCAGGGGTTGCCAATAAGTTGTCAATGTTGACAACCAATCGCCTTCATGGTTCCACTCTGGGTTTTCTGTCTGAATTTACTACCATAGCCTTTTCCATGTTTGGATATGACCGCAAGGAGGTTTTAAATCAGGGTTTTCCTTCCTCTAGATGGATTGCCTTCCTGTCTTCACCCATTCTTCAGCATGGAGCTGGATTTAGTGGCCAGAAACTATTTGAGACATGAATAATTGTGTGTGTGTGTGTGTGTGTGTGTGTGTGTGTGTGTGTGTGTGTGTGTGTGTGTGTGGTTGCTAAACTTAATTTGACACAGGGAGTAAAGATTAAATTGTTTATAATTTTAATAGTGAGGTGCCCATATATAGCAGAATATATATATATATATATATATATATATATATATATATATATATACCCACAATGAGAAGAAATAATATGTAACATCTTCAGTGCTTACATCTACACAGCTGGTTTTTTTTTAATTGGCATCACTCCATGCAAGGCAGTAAAGCCACCAAAACACAAGGGGTTACAGGGTGGGGAAGAATTAGGAACTGAAACATTAGTAATGAGTAGAAAGAGAAAAGAGCAATCAGGTGGACAGTAGACAGCGATTGACATTGCATTTAAATTTTTGCAGATTAGAGTTAGCTGGAAAGCATGGACTCAAAATGGAGTTACACAAAAATGAAGTGCAAGAGAAGAAGCTGTTAGCATAGAACTTACAGTTACATCTAGCAATTTCAACTGTAAATTGATGAGATCACGACACCAGTCTAGTACTGCGATTAAATTAAAATATTCTATGTACCATAGTGAAGAGCTCATCTGAACAATTACCATGAAATTATTTATAGAAAAGGCACAGAGAGGCAACCTTATGGCAGTGGGAAAGTGACTGAAACCGAGCTGCCAGATCAGGACCAATAATATTGCTGTTTCTTCTTTGGATCTTATCAATGAGCTCCAGGAAATTAAATAGTAGGAGCACCAGACCATATATGGCAGCAATTTCTAAGCATGGACGAATGGTAGACGAATAGATATGTAAGATAGATTCTGGAGAGAAAAATTGTCTTGCATGACACTGTGAATCAACATTCTTAGTAGCTGTCCTAGCAATGGATTCAATATAATCTTTCCACTTCATGTCAGCAGAGAATGTTAGCCCAAGAAGGTGCAATGAGTTACTTTCCTGGAGGATAGCATTAGCCATGCTAATTCAAGGCAGAGAGGAGTTTCTCAGATGATTAATGGAGAGAAGTTGAGTTTTGAAGGTGTTAAAATTAACAAACCATCTTTTGCTCCAGTTAAAGATGGACTGAAGGTTATTTTGGATATTGGCTGCCATTTTGACCTTGTTAGACTGATCAACTTTTACTCTCAAGGCAGAAATGGTTGTTTCATCAGCATAGATGCCAAGTTAAGAGCTGATGTCATCAGGAAGATTGTTAATGAAAATTAAAAACCGTGGAGGACCAAGGATGGAGCCCTGGGGGACACCAGCATGAGGACAAAAGAATGTAGACAAGTGGCTGTTCAGGATAACTTTCATTTGTGATTTGATAGGAAAGACTGTATCAGTTCAAAAATGTGTATGGAGACACTTTAAATTTTTAGCTTGTGGAGAAGACCTGTATGCCAAACACTGTCAAAGGGTTTTAAGATGTTCAAATCTACAGCTTGGACTTCACCATTTATATCTAGAACATGATAGACTCTTTCCATAATTATTGTCAGTACATCAGCAGTTGACCTGGAAAAATGAAAGCCATATTGCTTGTCTGAGTAAAGATCTTGCGAGGAGAGATGTTGAAGCAATTCAGCATTGATTAGGGCCTCTTGGAATTTCTCCAAAAGAGGTACAAGGCTAATAGGCTGATAGTTGGAAGGGTCGAATGGTTCACCAGCGTTCTTAAAAACTGGAACAACAGCTGATGCTTTCCTGCAGGCAGGAAAGCAGGAGGCAGTGAGGCATTCATTATATAGTTTAGAGAGAACAGGAGCCAGTTCGAGAGCACACTTTTTAACGGCCATCAGGTCCACATGCTTTGTGGGAATCTAAGTTAGAGAAAATAGCAGAAACTATGGAAAGGGTTATATTCATATCGCTCAACAGAGAATCAGTTCTAAGTGAGAAGTTAGGCAGGATACTCCAGATGAATCAAGGGTAGAGTTTGAGGAGAATTTACAGGCAAAGCATTCAGCTTTATCAGCAGTGGATGGTAACATGTGAAATCGATTGAAGAGGGGTGAATAGAGACCTTGCACTTATTTAATGCCCTATTATAGAGCCACCCATAATCACAAGAGCCAAGGTTGTTGGATGCTATGTGGTACTTCATTCTCTTAGAAAACAGGGACTTAGCTCCTCCAAGGACTCGATTCGAGCAGTAATGAATAGGTACCAGTTGTAATGAGAGCTGTCACACTGGTATAGCTGGAAATAGTGATTCCTATGTGCTATGGTGGCAGAGTATGCTGGTGTGAACCATAGAGAGGATTGCAGTTTCACCTGGTATTTCTGAGAAGGGATGAAAGTGCCCATGCCAGCTTTGATTCAAGAAGAAACCTCAGTGGCACAATTTTCAATTGGGAGGTGGAAGATGTCAGTCCAAAGGCTATCACAAAGCAACGCCCAGAATGAGTCCCAATCAGCATGCTGGTAATGGAAAGACGTCTTATGTGTAGAGGGATCGTGTTTAATGGATGCTTAGAAGGAGATATCAATGGCTACCACAAAGCAGTCTGAGTTATCAAGAGAGCAGTATAGTAAAGCTTGACAAGAGTGAGGAGAGGAGGGAAGAAATAGATCTACTAGAAAAGGCTGTTGCTTGGTTTGGCTAGGGAAACGAGTAGGGAAGTCCGCAATTTGAATAAGGGATTGGGAAATGGAAAAAATTAATGTCTGTATACCAGCTACATCATTACCTTTAGAATGTTTCAGCCACGTGTCGTGGTGAGCATTAAAGTCACCGAGAGGAGGTAAGAAATAGATCCAAGAGAGAAGCATGTTGCTTGGTTTGGCTAGGGAAATGAGTAGGGAAGTCCATGATTTGAATAAGGGATTGGGCAATGGAAAAAATTAATGTCTGTATACAAGCAACATCATTACCTTTAGAATGTTTCAGCCACGTGTCGTGGTGAGCATTAAAGTCACCGAGAGGAGGTAAGAAATAGATCCAAGAGAGAAGCATGTTGCTTGGTTTGGCTAGGGAAATGAGTAGGGAAGTCCATGATTTGAATAAGGGATTGGGCAATGGAAAAAATTAATGTCTGTATACCAGCAACATCATTACCTTTAGAATGTTTCAGCCACGTGTCGTGGTGAGCATTAAAGTCACCGAGAGGAGGTAAGAAATAGATCCAAGAGAGAAGCATGTTGCTTGGTTTGGCTAGGGAAATGAGTAGGGAAGTCCATGATTTGAATAAGGGATTGGGCAATGGAAAAAATTAATGTCTGTATACCAGCAACATCATTACCTTTAGAATGTTTCAGCCACGTGTCGTGGTGAGCATTAAAGTCACCGAGAGGAGGTAAGAAATAGATCCAAGAGAGAAGCATGTTGCTTGGTTTGGCTAGGGAAATGAGTAGGGAAGTCCATGATTTGAATAAGGGATTGGGCAATGGAAAAAATTAATGTCTGTAGACCAGCAACATCATTACCTTTAGAATGTTTCAGCCACGTGTCGTGGTGAGCATTAAAGTCACCGAGAGGAGGTAAGAAATAGATCCAAGAGAGAAGCATGTTGCTTGGTTTGGCTAGGGAAATGAGTAGGGAAGTCCATGATTTGAATAAGGGATTGGGCAATGGAAAAAATTAATGTCTGTATACCAGCAACATCATTACCTTTAGAATGTTTCAGCCACGTGTCGTGGTGAGCATTAAAGTCACCGAGAGGAGGTAAGAAATAGATCCAAGAGAGAAGCATGTTGCTTGGTTTGGCTAGGGAAATGAGTAGGGAAGTCCATGATTTGAATAAGGGATTGGGCAATGGAAAAAATTAATGTCTGTATACCAGCAACATCATTACCTTTAGAATGTTTCAGCCACGTGTCGTGGTGAGCATTAAAGTCACCGAGAGGAGGTAAGAAATAGATCCAAGAGAGAAGCATGTTGCTTGGTTTGGCTAGGGAAATGAGTAGGGAAGTCCATGATTTGAATAAGGGATTGGGCAATGGAAAAAATTAATGTCTGTAGACCAGCAACATCATTACCTTTAGAATGTTTCAGCCACGTGTCGTGGTGAGCATTAAAGTCACCGAGAGGAGGTAAGAAATAGATCCAAGAGAGAAGCATGTTGATTGGTTTGGCTAGGGAAATGAGTAGGGAAGTCCATGATTTGAATAAGGGATTGGGCAATGGAAAAAATTAATGTCTGTATACCAGCAACATCATTACCTTTAGAATGTTTCAGCCACGTGTCGTGGTGAGCATTAAAGTCACCGAGAGGAGGTAAGAAATAGATCCAAGAGAGAAGCATGTTGCTTGGTTTGGCTAGGGAAATGAGTAGGGAAGTCCATGATTTGAATAAGGGATTGGGCAATGGAAAAAATTAATGTCTGTAGACCAGCAACATCATTACCTTTAGAATGTTTCAGCCACGTGTCGTGGTGAGCATTAAAGTCACCGAGAGGAGGTAAGAAATAGATCCAAGAGAGAAGCATGTTGCTTGGTTTGGCTAGGGAAATGAGTAGGGAAGTCCATGATTTGAATAAGGGATTGGGCAATGGAAAAAATTAATGTCTGTTATACCAGCAACATCATTACCTTTAGAATGTTTCAACCACGTGTCGTGGTGAGCATTAAAGTCACCGAGAGGAGGTAAGAAATAGATCCAAGAGAGAAGCATGTTGCTTGGTTTGGCTAGGGAAATGAGTAGGGAAGTCCATGATTTGAATAAGGGATTGGGCAATGGAAAAAATTAATGTCTGTATACCAGCAACATCATTACCTTTAGAATGTTTCAGCCACGTGTCGTGGTGAGCATTAAAGTCACCGAGAGGAGGTAAGAAATAGATCCAAGAGAGAAGCATGTTGCTTGGTTTGGCTAGGGAAATGAGTAGGGAAGTCCATGATTTGAATAAGGGATTGGGCAATGGAAAAAATTAATGTCTGTATACCAGCAACATCATTACCTTTAGAATGTTTCAGCCACGTGTCGTGGTGAGCATTAAAGTCACCGAGAGGAGGTAAGAAATAGATCCAAGAGAGAAGCATGTTGCTTGGTTTGGCTAGGGAAATGAGTAGGGAAGTCCATGATTTGAATAAGGGATTGGGCAATGGAAAAAATTAATGTCTGTATACCAGCAACATCATTACCTTTAGAATGTTTCAGCCACGTGTCGTGGTGAGCATTAAAGTCACCGAGAGGAGGTAAGAAATAGATCCAAGAGAGAAGCATGTTGCTTGGTTTGGCTAGGGAAATGAGTAGGGAAGTCCATGATTTGAATAAGGGATTGGGCAATGGAAAAAATTAATGTCTGTATACCAGCTACATCATTACCTTTAGAATGTTTCAGCCACGTGTCGTGGTGAGCATTAAAGTCACCGAGAGGAGGTAAGAAATAGATCCAAGAGAGAAGCATGTTGCTTGGTATTGCTAGGGAAATGAGTAGGGAAGTCCATGATTTGAATAAGGGATTGGGCAATGGAAAAAATTAATGTCTGTATACCAGCAACATCATTACCTTTAGAATGTTTCAGCCACATGTCGTGGTGAGCATTAAAGTCACCGAGAGGAGGTAAGAAATAGATCCAAGAGAGAAGCATGTTGCCTGGTTTGGCTAGGGAAATGAGTAGGGAAGTCCATGATTTGAATAAGGGATTGGGCAATGGAAAAAATTAATGTCTGTATACCAGCAACATCATTACCTTTAGAATGTTTCAGCCACGTGTCGTGGTGAGCATTAAATCCACCAAGAGGAGGTAAGAAATAGATCCAAGAGAGAAGCAAGTTGCTTGGTTTGGCTAGGGAAATGAGTAGGGAAGTCCATGATTTGAATAAGGGATTGGGCAATGGAAAAAATTAATGTCTGTATACCAGCAACATCATTACCTTTAGAATGTTTCAGCCACGTGTCGTGGTGAGCATTAAAGTCACCGAGAGGAGGTAAGAAATAGATCCAAGAGAGAAGCATGTTGCTTGGTTTGGCTAGGGAAATGAGTAGGGAAGTCCATGATTTGAATAAGGGATTGGGCAATGGAAAAAATTAATGTCTGTAGACCAGCAACATCATTACCTTTAGAATGTTTCAGCCACGTGTCGTGGTGAGCATTAAAGTCACCGAGAGGAGGTAAGAAATAGATCCAAGAGATAAGCATGTTGCTTGGTTTGGCTAGGGAAATGAGTAGGGAAGTCCATGATTTGAATAAGGGATTGGGCAATGGAAAAAATTAATGTCTGTTATACCAGCAACATCATTACCTTTAGAATGTTTCAACCACGTGTCGTGGTGAGCATTAAAGTCACCGAGAGGAGGTAAGAAATAGATCCAAGAGAGAAGCATGTTGCTTGGTTTGGCTAGGGAAATGAGTAGGGAAGTCCATGATTTGAATAAGGGATTGGGCAATGGAAAAAATTAATGTCTGTATACCAGCAACATCATTACCTTTAGAATGTTTCAGCCACGTGTCGTGGTGAGCATTAAAGTCACCGAGAGGAGGTAAGAAATAGATCCAAGAGAGAAGCATGTTGCTTGGTTTGGCTAGGGAAATGAGTAGGGAAGTCCATGATTTGAATAAGGGATTGGGCAATGGAAAAAATTAATGTCTGTATACCAGCAACATCATTACCTTTAGAATGTTTCAGCCACGTGTCGTGGTGAGCATTAAAGTCTCCGAGAGGAGGTAAGAAATAGATCCAAGAGAGAAGCATGTTGCTTGGTTTGGCTAGGGAAATGAGTAGGGAAGTCCATGATTTGAATAAGGGATTGGGCAATGGAAAAAATTAATGTCTGTATACCAGCAACATCATTACCTTTAGAATGTTTCAGCCACGTGTCGTGGTGAGCATTAAAGTCTCCGAGAGGAGGTAAGAAATAGATCCAAGAGAGATGCATGTTGCTTGGTTTGGCTAGGGAAATGAGTAGGGAAGTCCATGATTTGAATAAGGGATTGGGCAATGGAAAAAATTAATGTCTGTATACCAGCAACATCATTACCTTTAGAATGTTTCAGCCACGTGTCGTGGTGAGCATTAAAGTCACCGAGAGGAGGTAAGAAATAGATCCAAGAGAGAAGCATGTTGCTTGGTTTGGCTAGGGAAATGAGTAGGGAAGTCCATGATTTGAATAAGGGATTGGGCAATGGAAAAAATTAATGTCTGTATACCAGCAACATCATTACCTTTAGAATGTTTCAGCCACGTGTCGTGGTGAGCATTAAAGTCACCGAGAGGAGGTAAGAAATAGATCCAAGAGAGAAGCATGTTGCTTGGTTTGGCTAGGGAAATGAGTAGGGAAGTCCATGATTTGAATAAGGGATTGGGCAATGGAAAAAATTAATGTCTGTATACCAGCAACATCATTACCTTTAGAATGTTTCAGCCACGTGTCGTGGTGAGCATTAAAGTCTCCGAGAGGAGGTAAGAAATAGATCCAAGAGAGAAGCATGTTGCTTGGTTTGGCTAGGGAAATGAGTAGGGAAGTCCATGATTTGAATAAGGGATTGGGCAATGGAAAAAATTAATGTCTGTATACCAGCAACATCATTACCTTTAGAATGTTTCAGCCACGTGTCGTGGTGAGCATTAAAGTCACCGAGAGGAGGTAAGAAATAGATCCAAGAGAGAAGCATGTTGCTTGGTTTGGCTAGGGAAATGAGTAGGGAAGTCCATGATTTGAATAAGGGATTGGGCAATGGAAAAAATTAATGTCTGTATACCAGCAACATCATTACCTTTAGAATGTTTCAGCCACGTGTCGTGGTGAGCATTAAAGTCTCCGAGAGGAGGTAAGAAATAGATCCAAGAGAGAAGCATGTTGCTTGGTTTGGCTAGGGAAATGAGTAGGGAAGTCCATGATTTGAATAAGAGATTGGGCAATGGAAAAAATTAATGTCTGTATACCAGCAACATCATTACCTTTAGAATGTTTCAGCCACGTGTCGTGGTGAGCATTAAAGTCACCGAGAGGAGGTAAGAAATAGATCCAAGGGAGAAGCATGTTGCTTGGTTTGGCTAGGGAAATGAGTAGGGAAGTCCATGATTTGAATAAGGGATTGGGCAATGGAAAAAATTAATGTCTGTATACCAGCAACATCATTACCTTTAGAATGTTTCAGCCACATGTAGTGGTGAGCATTAAAGTCACCGAGAGGAGGTAAGAATAATGTGACCTCAGGGTTGCCCACCAGAAATATATGCAGAAACACCTACCCATGCATGACAAGACACTACAGATACCCTGATATTATGCGACTGTTGATCATAGCAGCCTCTCTAAGTGCTACCAAAGAGTTTGGGCTCCTAACAACCAGTCAGAAGACGCAGCCAGCAAACTGCCAGCCCGGTACCCTACCCTCATAATGGAAAGTCACGGCCACTGTTTAGTTTGATCAACATAAAGTTAAGACAGTTAAATCATTGTGGCCCTGGTAGGAGAAAGAGTAAACTATATCTTGAAAAGGGAACAAGGGATGAACCTTACTCCTGTTCAACGACATGGAAGGAGTATAGGCTGAACGATAGGTGAACCTATCTACTCCTATTAAATGTATTTTGAAATAAAATTAACAATTACGAAAAAAAAATATTTTCAAACATACAATGCAGATACGGAGAAAATGAAAGAAAGACATTCTTGTATTTTTACTTTTGTGTTGCTTGATTTTTATTGGACAATCATGTTTCACATGCATTCAACTCTTTAAACCAATGTTAGTATAATTTGTGGCATTCCAAATTCAAGGAGAGATGGTACGTCTATCCACTGAAAATCAAACAACACAAAAGAATTTCTTTTTCTCCATATCTCATTCTCTGATGAAGCTTTAATAAAAGGGAAACATGTGAAATTGATAAATGTTTCCTTTCTCTTATTCTATATTTGATGTAATGGAGACTAAAATATAAATTAAGAAATTGGTGGCAAAAATATTTGATCAAATTGATTGAATTTTTTTAATACTTATTTGCATAAGCTTGGTTTGCAATTAATGCTTAGAAATGTTATTTTGTAACTGTTTAAAGCATTCTTTTCAGATTCCCACTCATTCTTACTTGTAAATAACATTTGAATCCTTGACAAGGATCTCCCATCACCACCTCAAATGACAAAACCTCTATCTCAGTGCATTGAATTATAGATGTTGTTTTTACTTTGGTTATAGCTTAGCATTTTTCAATTTAGTTGTGAAGCCATTTTTTTTATGGGGAAACACTCCAAACTTTTTCCATTTCAAAGAATGATGGATCCAGTCACAGCAACAGAAATATTTAACATTTAACTCAAATTTTAATTCTGAATCATAATTGAATCGTTCTTTTGTTTTGGTGAGTGTTTAGTTGAGCCATGACAGAAATAGGAAATGATGATTGTGACGATAGTGAATTATTACTTGAAGATTAAAAAAGTTTCATGCCAGGTGCAAAAACGATTTTAATGATCATCTTTTAATGATGTCAGAATATTTCTTCTACCATTACCTTTGATTCTCTTATATTCTGCATTTTTAATTTGAAAATATGTATTTTTCTTAGTAATTGTTAATTTTATATGAAAATATATCACCTTAAATATAAGCATCAGAAGTATATTAAATGTTTTGTAAGTGGCCAAATACTTTTGTATCCATCACATTTGCTATTAAGGTTAACAGCTTTTAGTTATTCCTGTGTAAATAGGTAAAGATAATCATAGGGAAGTGATTTCTCTAAATGTTCACTCATCCATTCTTTTTTTTCCCATTGGGTATAGTGTGCTGTTAACGTTTTATTCAGATACATGGTCATGGGACAAGTGTCTTTGTGTTTTTCCCAGGGGAATTAGTGTGAAGTGAACAGGAACACCCTCAGCTGGAAATAAATATTTTCTTCAGTGACTTCACTGATTAGACTGTGTATGTATGTATGTATGTATGTATGTATGTATATTTCTTATTACTATAGATTATATTTAGTGGGTAGATATCTGTTTGTTTTTAGCAGCAAAATTAATGTTTACTGGCCTAGAGATGAAGAGTCCTACTAAAGAAAATATGCCTCCTAAAAGGAATTGAACCTGTATTCCTTTTATCAAGTGTGGAAGCCATTATAATGCTCTGTGAGCCTTACAATTAGGCCATGGGAAGCCATCACAGCAAAGTAAGGTTCAGTTACTCAATTTAAGAAATGCATATCTCTGAGGACCTTTCAAAATCTGCTAATGTTTTGTACCTGAAAATTTAAGCAATTAATGGATTTTTTATTCCAACATTATTTCTTATTACTATAAATATCATATTAATTGGATAAACATATTTGAGTAGACATCACTATTTACTCCAAAAATATAATGTTTTTACTTTTATGAAATAATGTCAGATTAAAAAAATCCATTAATTGCTTTTAGGTACCACCACAGATTCGTGAGACCTAAGGTTTAAAATGAAAAATATTTTTTGAAGCTTTTAAAATTTCATGCTAATTGATTAAATTTAATATTTCCAATAAACAAAATACTTTGTTATATTTCAAAACTATTTTAAATTGACGGAAATTGTTGATTTTAGCAAAATTTTTAGCCACTTTTCAACCAAATCAAATTCTCTTTATTAAAATATCTTCCAAAAATAAAATATATTTTTCTGAAAACTTATTTGAGGAATATTAGCTGATTTTAAGTATAATTAATCTGATTTAATACAAATATTATTTACTTTATGTAAAATATCATAGAAATGCTTTTTTTAACAATGGTAGCTGTTTATTTAAGCTGTGGATGTGTTGACGTCTTAATGACTGATTGATGTTTATCTAATGTTCTGGGGGGGGTATCTATAAAAATAATTGAAGAGCATAATGTGAACACCTTTTATATATAATTATAAAGTGCTCAGTAATTTTAAAAATTTAGGAAAATATTCTCCATAATTGAATGTTTTATTGAATTTTAGATATTTTGGCTTTAAATTTACTATAGTTATTGATCTTATTTTCTGTTAATGTCATGTATGGATGTCCATAGCTACAAAAACCATCACATTTATATACATGTATGAACATGCATATCTATAAAAATCAACACATTTATATACATGTATGAACATCCATATCTAATAGTATATATAGTAAATATAGTTTTTACTTCATAATATCATCTAAAAGGATGAAAATTCATACAGAATTGGAAAGATTTAAAACTTAATAAATCTAATTAAAATTTTTTTAAAAATGAAAACAATTGTAAAAATTCATTATTCATCAAAAAATTTTTTTTTTAAGACAATAGTATCCTTAATATTTCTTTTTTATAAAAGCAATTAAAAGCTTTTCTAATTAAATAATGTCATAGTTTTGTTGCATTTTTTATTTTATGATTTAGAGCAGATAGTGTTTCAGTTTGACAAAAGAAATTGATGAATTAAATTCTCCAAGGAGTTCTGCTTTTGACTAATATAAATATTAAGGGTGTGAAAATTAAGTAAGTGGAGGATAACATGTAAAAAAAAAATTTTTTACCAAGATTTTCTAAAAAAAAGAAAGATTTCTAAAATAATTTAATTCATCTGTGAATAAGTCCTGAAAGTTTCATTAAAATCCAACAATCATTTGATTCTTGAAAGAAGTTCTGTGATATCAGACTTCTCTCTCTCTCCTGCTCTCTCTATCTATCTATCTATCTATATTGTGTAAGTGAATATGTTTCTGTCCCCAGAACAAATTGATATTAGCCACTCTTTCATTTTGTTAGAATAGATTCATTTAATCCACAATATCCTGAACACATTTCAGTTTTCAGGCCATTTAGGGTGACAGAAGAAACTAAAAATCAGAAATTGGTGACAACAGTGTCAGTTTTGAACATTCTTATACTCTAAGAGACAGTAAATGACAAAAGCATTAAAAAATGATTCATGGATGGTGTGGGCCATTATTGATATTCATATTAACTCATTTTTGTCTGGCACAAGGTCACAAATATTCAGTAACCAGTGAGAATGAAACTCCCTTCATTAGTAATAATTGCAAGGTAAGTCTGCTAACCATTACTGTACAATTAGGAACATGAAATGTGCACACACAAATATGTACACATACACACATATATGCACACACACACACACAAATCTCCATGCAAAAATAGAAAAAACTAGATGAAAAAACCAAACAACAAAGAAATTGAGCTGATGCAGTTTTGAGCAACTAATATCAATTGATTTGAATAAATAATTGATTGCAATACTTATTGCATTTGTCTACTGCAAATGCATTTTTTAGAACTAAATCAGCTGCATTAAAAGAGGAAGAATGTCAGAGGAAAGAATTGTTGCTGTTGCCGCCGCTAAATGAAATAGATTTACCTTGAAGCCACTACTTATCCCCCCCCCCAATTTTACACTTGACCTCTAATTCCTTTGACTTCATTCTTTATTTCTCCATCTTTGCTAGAACCAGAGCAATTCCTCTTTCTGCTGAGTTGCTAGCTTTAATTCAGAAAAAAGAACTCCTACAAAATCAAAATGAAACTGTTTCTATGCAGCTTGTTTACTTTGCAGAATGATAGACTGAGCGAAAATTTCAACCTTGAGTTTTAATCAATTATATGAGGTTGCATCAATAAGTCCATAGCCTGACATCTGAACTGACATCTGAAATATTCAATGTTTGATGTATATGATTAAATTAAGTCCATAGCCTGACATATTTACTATTTGTAAAGGATATTTTTGTTTGTTTTAAATATGTGAACAGCATAACACTTTCTAAATATATATAGGAAATTACAAACAAAACAAAATCACACCAAAAATATCATGGAAAATAAGGAAAACAGCATCAGCCTACAACAAAAAATCTCAAAACTCTATTTAGAAGAGAGAATACACAGTTTGAAACATCCAGTAGCTGTTAGAATAATACAATAGATCTACTCTTATTGCACCATTGACCAGCATATATAAACAATTGAACCAAGACACATGGTTGGAAGATTGTATTTAAGCATGAAACAGACTGTTGCTGCTAGATGTTGACCTTAATGTCCACTCTATTTCTCTCTCTATCTCTCTCTCTCTATATATATATATATATATATGTTGGTTTTAACCTTTCAGTATCTTCAGGCAATATTGTAAGGTTGAAACCAAGATTAGTAGAATGGGCTGATCTCGTCATTTTTTTTTATACCTAAAAGTTCTAAATGTTAAATTTTTATCTTTTTACATGTGTTTTGAGCACTTTTATTACTGCTGTTTCCTGGTCTAATTCAACTCTGACCATTAACTTTTTTATTTTATATATATATATATATATATATATATATATATATATATATATATATATATATATATATAATTTGTCACTTAGCTAGTTGATATTACCTTCAGCATTTTGACTCCAGACTTTTGTAGTTGGGCCCTCCAGCAATTGCTCCATTCACTTGTCAGAGTTTTCAGATAGCATTTAGTTTATACAGAACACATCAGGACAAATATTACATATTCCTACTAAATGATTGCTCCTTGTTACAAATCTTTCATTTAACAGAAATCACCATTTTTCATTAAATTTCTGAAACAAGGTAATATTATTTTTATTTACAGCAGTTAAGACAAGATAAATGTTAAGTTTAAGGTTCCATATTCTAGATTAAAAAACAATACTCAAGTTTAAAAAGCAAGTGATATCGTCTTGTAATGTGTGGTCTTTGACAAAATGCTGAACTAGTTTGTAAAAATGATGAATATTTGAAAACATTTGCCTCATATCTACAGCTTAATGGAAATTTCAATAATTGACCTCGGGCTTACGGCCACATCATGTTGTAAAAGCAGTTACCCTAAGATCATTAAAGTTAAGCAATGTCAAGCCTGGTCATTACCTAGATGGGGGAATACTTGGGAATGCCAGATGCTGTAAGATTGGAGGTGTGGATAGTGTAATGGATAATGGCTCAGAATTGTTAATTGGAGAGCCACATTCCAATTTTAGTTATTAGTTAAGCACAAATATCTTTGAGAAAGGTATGAACCCACCTCTTCTCCCTCAGCTATAGGTTAATTAGTAAAACTTGTACCAGTAAAAATCATTATTATCCCCAAAAATCTAAAAATATTTTGTGGCTTTAAATAACTGGCAAAAGGTTGATAAGCCATAAAAAATCAATCAATCAATCAATCAATCAATCAACAAATGTCTTGCAATGACAGAAAACAAAACCCAGAATGCCAAATGCAGAAAATAGCAGCACAATGTGCTAAGGAGACAAATTTTTACTGACATTAACAGAATTGGTTTCATATGGCACTGAAAAAAATCAGATGAATGGTATTTGTTATCCAGATCAACAGACACCTGAAGAAGGCACAGGACACAAAGACTGAAACATTGTGATAATAAAGACATTAGTTCAACTGAATATAATAAAAATAAATGAATTCACCATGTATATAAAGCCCAGATGACTGTGTCTATATAATTAAACAAAAAGAGGGGTAAGTAAATACGTCTGTCTCATCTCCTTGTAGCAATGGCTAAACTGCCAAGTATCCTGTTAAAATATAATTAACAACAGTCAGTAAAGTACTGGTATGCTCCAAAGCACCAACTTACCATTTCCTTGTGCATAATAATTGTATCATATTGGTTGTAGATCTTATAGCTCAACAAATTTTCTGTTTAAAAATAGAAAATGTAAAGTTAATGATTAAATTTGCACTTGTTACCTAAAATTTGGTTGCGTGTGTTTTAGTATTCAATCAATAAATTGCATATTGAAAATGAGAAAGGAACGCATTGTTCATAGTTGGAAATTCATGCAAGTTTTACTTATAGAACAGCCCATTGTTGGTGGTGGGGAGGAATGCCCGCTGCCCCCCCCCCCCAGCTCTGCATTCATTGAAACAAGAAGCTTGGTGATAAAGGTAGCCTGAACTTTCATTAGTGACCATGAGAATGAAAGCGGACGGACATGAACACTTGCTGCCATAAGTTGGCTTTTATGCCATATCCCCAAAGATGGATAACCCTATTTTTTTTCCTATTTCTTTTTTAGAGTAGGACAATGGGACTTTTACTAAGTTAAAACTTAGTGTAGTGAAAGGGTAAAATACAAATAAAATATCATTCCTAACCCCCAGAATATACATCTAGTGTCAGCCTGGACACTTTGACAACTACCTCCCCCTCTTATCTTTTTGTTGCTTTTGTATGTGTTATATGTAATAGGAGAAGGTAGGCTTTTCTGCCACCCGGTCAATACTCCTCCCGCTTCTCTTGGACAAGAGTAGAGGCTCACTCCTTGTTTCTTGTTTAGGAAGGGGTTCCCAGAACTCTCTCTCTCTGGCCTCTCTACTAGTGCTGCCGTGTTTCTCCCACGATGTGTGCAGTCTGTGGCATTACCTCTTCATTCTGAGGGTACACAGTTGATAGTTTCCTGGTTGCTGTTTCCGACTGGTTGGTAGGAGCCCTAACTCTTGCATAGCATCTTGAGCGGCTGCTCTGATCAACAGTTGTATAATACCGGGTTGTCTGTAGTGTCATGTCGTGCATTGAAATGTGTCCCTGCTGTCACCTCCGGTGGGCAACCCTGAGGCCACATTATGATACAGGCTGTGTCAACTTCTCTCCGCCCACATCACAGTTGATAACCATCTGCTTCTTTTACTTCAGGCCTTCTCATCTTCCAACCATAATTCCACATGATGACTAACAAAGATTGAAAAAGTAAACCTAAACCAGCCCTTCAAAAATCACTCAAACCCTTCAACATTTCATTCTCCAACATCCGTGGCATTAGATCCAATTTCTGCAGTGTGGAATCTCACTGCAAACTGCCCGGATATACTGGCTCTGTGTGAGACCAACCTTGACCCGTCTTTCCCCTCCTCTGATCTCTTGATCCCTGGCTCAGAAAAGACTCTCAAACCCACATGCACGGCCTTGGTGCTTACATCAAGGACCATCTCCCACTGGCTAGAGAGTTGTCTCTCGAATCGCCAGACCATTTGAACATGTGTCTCCGGCTATCTCTTCTCAATGCTGTAAGCTATCTCTTCTTCCTTTGTCGCTCTCCATCCTCTCAAGACTGTGGAATAATCAATAGCATTTCTGACAGCATAGACAAGGCTCTCTCTCTCCGTCCGTTTGCTCACATATTAGTGTTTGGCGATTTTAACGCCCATCATACCAAGTGGCTTAAGAATGCTACTGCTGACCTTGCAGGCATTCAAACACTTAATTTTTCAGTTTCTCAATCCTTCATGCAGATAATTGACTTCGCCACACATTTTGCCTACAACTGGGACAGTTAGGCCTTTCTTCTCGATCAGTGTTTTACCTCCATCCCTGAGTTTTATGGTGCTATGCAGCTCTGCCCTCTTGGTAACTCCGATCATGCTGTAGTGTCTGTCAACATCTCCTTCAACTCCACCACCTGCAAAGAACCTCCTACCACTAGAACCTTGTTCTGCTATCAACAAGCTGACTGGGACTCATTCTCCGCGATATCCCCTGGGATGTTGTCTTTACGCTCCTCATTCAAGAATGTGCTTCTGAGGTCTCCTCCTGGGTTAAAGCTGGAATCTACACTTTCATCCCCTCAAGGAAATTTAAGGTCAAATCATGCTCCTCCCCTTGCTCAGCTGCCATTGCCCATAAGAACCAGTTCTTCCACCTATTCTGTAGTGACATGTCCAACTGCAATAGATGTTTCTTTGCCTCTGCCCGTAACGAGTGTAAGCGTGTCCTCAACGAAGCTAAGTCACGATTTGCTGCTCGAATGAAGGAACGTATTGCATCTCGCAAATTTGGCTCCAAGGATTATTGGCGTCTATGCAAGAGTGTACTTAACAATAGCAAACCCTCTATACCTCCTTTGTTCAACCAGTTTGAGGTCCTGACCGCCTCTGCTGACAAGGCTAAATGCTTTGCTCCGAAATTTTAATTCAATTCAACGCTCAACTCTTCCGGTGTACCCGTACCCGATTTCCCTCTTAGAACTGAGGCCCTATTGAGCGGGTTGCACATAACCCGTCATTGGTATTGGGCATTATCTCTAATTTAGACCCCCACAAGGCTAGTGGTGGAGATGGGATACCAGCCATTGTCTTGAAGAAATGCGCGCCTGAACTGGCACCCGCCCTCTCCAAACTGTACAACTACTGCCTCAAGGAATCTTGTTTTCCAGACTGCTGGAAGTCCTCATCGATTGTTCCTATCTTTAAGAACTCTGGCGACCCCTCTGACCCTTCTAATTACCGTCCTATCAGTCTCCTACTCCTCTTCGGCAAAGTCTTCGAAGCCTTAATTAACGCCGAAGTGGTTAACCACCTAACAACTCATGATCTGCTCTCAGACAAGCAATATGGTTTCCACTTTGCCTGATCTACAGCTGATGTGCTTACGGCCATCACTGAAATTGTCTACAAGCTCTTCAAAATAATGGAGAAGCTTGTGCCATGGCCCTACACATCTCCAAAGCGTTGGATAGGGTTTGGCATGCCGGCCTTCTTTGGAAGCTCCAGGGTTATGGTATTACAGGTCGATTGTTTGACCTAATACTATCATTCCTGTCAAACCGTGAATTGAAGGTCATTCTCAACGAATTCTCCTCCAGCTCCTATCCCACAAATGCAGGTGTTCCTCAAAGGTCCATCCTTGGCCCTACATTGTTCCTTATCTTCATCAACAATCTTCTTGACGCCATAGATTCCCAAGTAGGCATCTACGCAGACGACACTACAATTTACTGTAGTTTTCTACAGGAAATGGCTGGTTAAATTTAATGCCTCAAAAACAAAACTGCTCTCGATTAATCACCACAGGGATCCTTCCCTGCATCCCATTAGAATGTCTAATGCTCAACTTCTCGAGAGCACCTCTCTGCGACTGCTCAGTCTCACATTGTCTGCTGACCTGAGATGGAACAAATACATTGAGTCAATTGCTTCATCCACTGCAAGGAAAGTTGGCTCCCTGTGCCACGCTAGGAAATTTTTCTCACCGGAATCAATCCTTCAAATCTACAAATCAACCATTCGCCCTTGCATGGAGTATTGCTGCCATATATGGAGCCCCTTCTGTTTGCCTCGGGGTTCTTGATAAGATCCAGAGACGGATATGTAATGTAATTGGCCCTGACCTGGCATCTTGTCTGCAGTCGCTCTCTCACAGATGTGCCGTCACCTCTCTCTGTCTTTTTTACAAATACTTTCATGGTAATTGCTCCGATGAGCTGCTTGCGCTGGTTCCCAGACTTCATGAATTCAAGCGTCCTACGAGGCTGGCATCCCGCTCTCACTCTTTCACTGTTGAACCTGTTAAATGTAGCCGTCTCTTCTACTCCAATAGCTTCATATCTCGTACCTCTCGCCTGTGGAACTCCCTCCCCTTTTCCTGTTTCCCTGATAGCTATAATCTCCAACTATTCAAATGTAATGTCAATCGACATCTCCAGTTGCCTTCATCTATCCCCTATCCTTCTCAACCTTTCCTCTATCACTCCTATCTGCTCTCACTCCAAATCCTCTGTAACCCCTTGTGTGCTAGTGGCTTCCCACCTTGCTTGGGGTGAAATGCTTAAAAAAAAAGAAAAAAAAGAAAATTTAGTGTTAATTCATTGTTGAAGATTTTACAGTAGAAAAATCTCACAACCAATTTTACTATAGAAATTCATTAAAAATCATGTAGGGATTTTTAGTAGTCATAACTTAAGGCAAGAATTTTTGATAGAATATGATAATTATGAGTTTCATAAATTTATTGCTAATAATTTTTACTCCAGAAATGTATTGAAAAGGAAGCAGAAACTGATTTTTCAGTATTCAGGAAAAAAAAGAAATTGATAATGTCTTAAAGATATTTAAATATAATTTTTTTTTTATACAGACCTACCTATCCAAAGTCAGTCAATCTCATTGCACTAATATTAAGTCTTTGCTGATATTATCCATTTTTGACTTTCATATATTGTTTCTTTTTTTCTTTTTATTTCAATGATCAGAGGTTTTTTTTTTACATTCTAACTATTTTGGGGCAGTGTATTAAGAGACGACAGAAAATCTGATATAAAAATTTCATGCTTCTGCCAATGAATGTTAAGAATATCATGGATGGAGCATGTGAGAACCTTGGAAGTTCTAAGAAGAAAAAAAACAACAAAGAAATTTGTCTATATTTCTGAGATGAGGTATTATGTACATTATTTACATTATTCGGACTATTGTTCTCATCTTTGTCGCCATATTTATTACAACGTTTCGGTCGTTGTACACTCCGGCCTTCTTCAGAATGTCGAACTGAACCCTTTATTTCGCTCACTGGGGTAGACTGTTCTAGTTCCACGTGCCATGTTTAATGGATGTCAGTTATCAGTTATTTCCTGTTAATTTTCCTCTGACATTCCAACCATCTGAAGAAGGCCAGGGCATACAATGGCCGAAACGTTCTAATAAATATGGCGACAAAGGTGAGGACAATAGTCCGAATGATGTAAATAATGAACAAAGAAATTGCTTATAATTGTCAGAAAAAAAACCAGTTGAAATGTTGGAGGCATAAAAGGAGGAAAAAAGCTTTGGAGAATTTAACACTCACAAAACACATAAAAGGCAAGAGAAGCAAAGGAAAGCAACAAATAAATGACTTGATATGTTTGGCCAAATGGCTGGAAGCACAAGTAACACAAAAAATAATTCCATGAAAAGACAGAGTTATGGAGAGTCACTATCATTATGTTTTGTCTCTTTCTCTCTTTATATATAAAGATATGAAAATAATGGCTTCTGGCAATATTTAAGCTTGCATTTGAAATCCAAAATTGGATAAGGAAATTTGAATTTTGTCTGCTGATGATAACTACATCAGTAAGACATTGTCCTTGTCATAGGATTTCTATTTTTGTCATTCATAATAACCAATCTTTTTTCATATGTACTTACCAGTAACTTAATAAAATCAATGTGCTGGCTGTGTTAGCTTCTTTTTTATACCATATCAGATTTTGTTGCTAAAGAACTTATGAAAATTTTGTTCAGGAGTTATCCAAATTGTTTAAAGCTTAAATTTCAAGATCATAGCATACACAGGAGGTGCAGTCTGTTATTTTCAATACAAAAGAATATATTAAATTTTTCCTTGATGACAGCTTAATACTGTAAGTTATTAATTTAATTAAACCCACCAAGTGTTCCACTTCATAATCACCAGAGTATGAAGTTGTTATTTATCTTTTCATGCTTTGAGGTATTTGTGTTGGGTCGGGGGTGGGGGAGAAATGAAACACCTTTTCTTTCAAATGCTTCTCGGTCTATTGCCCTAGGCAACATGTGTTAACAAGTAATTAGTTCATTGAAGTGACAAAATAATTTCTAGAATGAAGTAATAGTCACAGTTTAGATGATTAACTGTCATGTTGTGATCTTTGATTATTGATTTAAATTGTCATCAATTGGATTCCAGCTAATCATGAGCTTGCCTTATTTTTTCTTTGCATTCTGAATTCTTAACTAATCCCCATGTTTTATTGTTATTTAAAAAAAAAAAAACTCCAATTGAAACATTGGAGGTTTTTTTAATGAATTTAGTCCCCCCCCCACCTCCCCAATCAAATGACGCATTAGTTATCAAGTTGTTCAACATCAGGCTTTGGAGCTATTTTAACAAAACAAACTGAAAAACCTTTCAAAATATATATATATCCCCCTTTTTGTAAACAGCTAATTATATCAGTGATGTGTTTAAATAAAGTATGCATTAATTGCTGAACACTAACAAAATCTCTTTCTTCCTCATTTTCAATAAAGAAATTGAATGAAAGTTGAAAGTGGCTGAAACAAATTTTATGTAAAAATCATAAAATTCCTATTTTTAAGCTGAAATGTTGTTGAGCTATAAGGGCTTTTCAGTCTTCTGGTACAACCAATATGATACAAAGAAATGATAGGTGGATGTTGTGGAGTACACTAATACCTAATTGTCTCTAATTATCAATATGGCTATGTATTTTCATGGGATACTTCCCAGGTTAGCCATTGGTACTCAATGATGATAGCGAAGATGTATCAAATTGGAACAAAATAAATAGTTATGTCAAACCATAAACATTTAAAAATATAACTTGATTTAAATTTAACTTTATTAATCTAAAATAAGAACCATTAAAATCAACACAATGTTGACAACTATCTGGCAATGAATTTATTTTCTCTGGGATTACTTGAACCAACAAACTGCTAGAAGGCATTTTTGATTAGGTTTTCATTAGTGTATACATACTGGCAGGTATATGCTTTAAAGGTGTAGAAAAAGTAATAATTAGTAGACGGTGGACAAGTCTGTTGAACATGATAGGATGTTAGTGCTTCACAGCATCAAGTTTTGCCAGGTATTTTTTAAAGTATAAGGTTTTGCAGTATTCTGCAGCAGACTAGCCCTCCTCACTACTTACCACTGCTAGCCAAAATGTTTAAAAGCTTTCATGCATCAGTTCGAAAGTATGGCAATATAAATCTGCTTTGATGGTGTGACCAAATTTGTTTAACGTCATATCAACTCTTTATGGGTCATTTAATGCTGAAATTTAATGTTCTTGGGAGCTTTAAAGTAATAAAAATATCATATGTTATTCTGCTTTCACAATTGAATACATGGTAGATGATACTGAGCTTTTGTGTATATGCATGTTTGTATGGGCATAATTACTAGAGGCGGTGATGTGTGTGTTTTATGTTGTAGTTTTGTTGAAGTTATATTTTGGAAGACAGTTTAATTTCTTTATAATGATTTGACCCCAGTTTAGGGGTTAAATATTTGCCCACATTTGGGACCCTAACAGGTGCTACCACCCCAGGTCAGGGTGGACCTTAGAACAACAGCAATTAAGAGGTGGTTCCACACACTTCAAAACTTCCTGATCAGAGACCTTGCTGCCGAATGTAGTATATCATCATACCTAGGATGCTAGCTTGTTGAATTTAGTCTGAGGATGCAAGAGGTTGTAAGGGATATCTCTATTACATCACCATCAAAATGGTTAGTAGAATTTTCTTTTTTTGGTAGGTGTGGTGACCATACAGAAACCACTTTTCATCAACTTGAAGTACACAACAAGTGATTCATGTTTAAAATGAGTAAGCACATTTCAGTAAAGGATTAAACTATGCAAACCAAATCATTTTTATTATTTGATTTGCTTCAGATGTTTTCCAGTGGGCAACCACCAGATTTACTGCCAGTGTGTTTGAACCTCCATGGCTACCCTTATTTCTTCATTGATGAGTGACATCTTGGAGCCATGACAAGGCTAATGTTCAATATTCAGATCAGCAGAACTGAATCTTTAGAACTAATACGGCACATTCCATTGTGAACCATGACTCCTGCCTCCAAACACTGTTGATGATTGTGGGTGGCAGTGCAATGGCTGAATTGAAAATCATAAAGTATATTACTATTGTGCCATGAGTTAAAACTCGGGCATTGAATGACACAAAATCACATTTTGATTTATATTTGCTTTCATAACCTATAAAAAAAAGAAAATGAATGAAACATTTTAGAGAACGCTTGAAAGATGAAATGTGATGCTTTAAACTAATTAAACAAAGGATGTGTGAATATTGAGACAGTTATTGTAGAATGAATAGCCATGAGTAAATGCTAAATAAGTGACAGAACTTTCCAACAAACAGAATTGACAAAGTTTACAATAAGCAATAAGAAGAGGATAATGAGGATAGAAAAAATTGTTTAGAATTACGTTGTTCTGGAATTGTCATCATTGGTCGACTGAACTTGCTTTGTTTCAATGATTTTTGTTTTGTTATTATTAGTTACTTTGTTCAATAAATGATTTCTTAAACAATGAAAAAAAAAAAGAAGAAAAGAAGAACAGGGCCAAAAAGAATATAAAGCAAGCAAATTAACAGTAAGAAGGCAAAAAGTTCACAAACTAAGAATTGGAGTTGACACACAAGAGTAAGTTCAGACAAATGAACGTAGCATTCTGACTTCAAGACAAGAGAGACTGGGACTGGGTCAGATGAAACTGATAACTGGCCTATTTTATTGGCTAGGAAAAAAAATCCCAGCATGCATTTCTGTGCTTCTGACTATGAACTAGGGGAGGGGCAAGTGTTTTGCAGTCATTCGTAATAGGGATTGAAACCAACAGTTATTGGCAGGGAAAGTAGAGACAGCCAAGTTCAAAATCCAATCTAGCCAGTTGCATTCACTTTTGCACTAATGCCCTTGGGAAAGGCATGAACCCATCTCGTCTCTCTACCACTCAGGAGAAGACTGTTCTCAAGCCTTTACTTGCAACAAGTCTAGAAGAAGGAATACTTTAAATTCAAAACTGTGGAAAAAAAAAGTAACAGGAAACCACTCCACTAGACTTGCCTAGAAATTATGGCAATTTACAGATAATAAAAGAAAAGAGAGAGAATCTGGGAGAGCCACGAGTTATTGTCATGTCCTGAAGAGACATAACATTAAAAAAATGTATAAACAATGTAAAAAGCTGATCATTTGAATGAAATGCAAAAAACAATGTTAATTTCTCCCAACTTAATACATTTTTGTACCTGTGTGAAAATCATGTAAACTGATAATTATTTCAGTAATGGGTTTGTTATATATATATATATATATATATATATATATATATATATATATATATATATATATATACATATATAAGAGGCTACTGATGTTAACATCAAACAGTGACAATCTATTTCATGCTCAATGCTCGAACACAATTTTCAAGACCTGAAAATTTGCATTCAAGCATGAAACAGGGTCATGTTGCTGCTTGGTGTTGACCTCAGTGTCCATGTTTATATTTATATGCACTCTATCTCTGATATTGAGCACTTTTACCCATAAATATAGCATGCCTTAAAACTTTATTTTTATCATCTATAGATGATGGTCACTACTTTGTTGTTGAGTATAACCATCAAAAGATATCATTGTAAGATATCACATCAGATCATTTTACAAGATATCAAAGGATACCATTGTAAAACTTGGTTGTGCTTTGAACAGATGTGGCTCTTAAACCCGACCAACCTTTAAAATATAAAGAAACGAAAAAAAGTCCTTGTTGTTTTTTTTACATCATGTGGGAAAAAAATGATCATTGATACACAAATGAGTTCATCATATGTCGGAAAATTGGTGGGTAGAGTGAGTAGCCATTGTTAAATGTTAATAAATGGTAGAACTGTTCAACAAACAGAATTGACAAAGTTTACAATTAATAGTAACAAGAAAAAGAAAAGAACAGGGCAAAATATAATCTAAAACAAGCAAACAATATATGCAAGGCAAATTAACAGTAGAAAGGCAAATTAACAGTAGAAAGGCAAATTAACAGTAAAAAGGCAAATTAACAGTAGAAAGGCAAATTAACAGTAAAAAGGCAAATTAACAGTAGAAAGGCAAATTAACAGTAAAAAGGCAAATTAACAGTAGAAAGGCAAATTAACAGTAGAAAGGCAAATTAACAGTAAAAAGGCAAATTAACAGTAGAAAGGCAAATTAACAGTAGAAAGGCAAATTAACAGTAGAAAGGCAAATTAACAGTAAAAAGGCAAATTAACAGTAAAAAGGCAAATTAACAGTAGAAAGGCAAATTAACAGTAGAAAGGCAAATTAACAGTAAAAAGGCAAATTAACAGTAGAAAGGCAAATTAACAGTAGAAAGGCAAATTAACAGTAAAAAGGCAAATTAACAGTAGATAGGCAAATTAACAGTAGAAAGGCAAATTAACAGTAAAAAGCTCACAGGCTAAGAATTGGGGTTTACGCAGCAGGTTTGGATAAATGAATGTAGCGTTCTGACAAGACAAACTGGGACAGAGTCATATGAAACCGACAACTGGCTTATTTTATCCCAGCATGCATTTGTGTGCTTCTACCTATAAATGGCAAGGGGTAAGTGTTTTGCAGTCATTCCTCATTGGGATTGAAGTGGGAGGGTATTATTCTTGACCAATGCAAGTGAATTGCATACACATATGTCATAATGTGAGCATCAGCAAGGAAACATGGTGGAGTATCAAAACAGCTCGTTCAGGGTTGTCTGCTTTATGGTTAAGGTGGGCTTGTTCACAGCCGCATCAAGTCACTACATATGTCAAGCCTTTGGGGATACTGCTGTGAGTGAACACACCACCAGGCATTGGATACAGAAGTTCAGGTTGGAAGATCTGTCCCTTTGTGATGAACTCCACAGTGGCCGGTCACAGGTCCTAGATGATGAAGCACTGAAGCAGGAGGAGTCAGCATTGATTAATCATAAGAGTGTACTGTTCCTCCATGACAGTGACCTTATGTAGTACAGGTGGCCAGGGATAACATATAGTAACTAGTTTGAGAGACACTTTGCCATCCACCTTACTCCCCGGATCTTGCACTAACAGATTATCTCCTCTTCCATTCCGTGGACAACCATCTTCATAGGAAATCCTTCACAAATGAGGCAGACTTGCAGCAGACAATCACAGACTTCTTTGCATTCAATATACCTGATTTTTACCATCAGGGCATCGTGCAGCTGAAGGCACGTTCGCAAAAGTGTCTAGATACTGTGGATTACTTTGAGAATTATGGTATATCAAATTTATTGGATACTTTTTTTCCTAATAAACTAAAAATAGCGAGGACTTTTTTGGTTACCTTGTATATGATACAAATTAGCAGGCATGAAAAACATTGCATACATTTTGTTGTCATTAGGTCTACTTTTAGGACTAATTGCATGTCATTTCAACCCACCAGCTGACTTTTCTGCAAAAGAGACATGAATTTTCAGTACTTAATACCATTTTGTACTTGGTCAATGCTCTGGGATGATGACTTTATAGATGACTTAATTTTCCTGCTTTACTCCAGCAAAGCCTGCCACAAACATCACAGGTGAAGTCCTGCTTGTCCCCTATATACAATACAAGAACTCTCAAAAGTAATCTTTTCCATCATGAACTTTCTTCTGCCAGGTGCTTATTTCTAAAAAAATTGTTAATCCAATATTCACTCACAAAAAAAAAAAAAATTCTTTCACTCCAAAATATGCTTGGGCTTTAAACAACCCACAAAGGGTTAATAAACCGTAAAAAAAACCCCAAAAAATCAATCAATCAATTTGTCAGGTGCTATGATCATTTAGATGGAATTACCAGTCATATGTACTGATGTTTACAAGGATGAGTGATTCTTTCAGATCATCATTATAATTGCTTCTTTGGCTTATGGACTAGTTGCTTTCTACAAGGTAACCAAAAAAGTTCTGTCTGTTTTTAAAGGAAAAAAAGAAAACGCTTCACAGTATGTGTAACTTATATTTAGTCTTCGAAGAAATTGCCATTGGCATCCAGCACCTTCTGCCAACGTGTCTCCAGCTGTTCAGTGTCTTTGCGGTAGAACTCGGGGGTGGTTTGACGCAAAAAGGTTTGTGAGGGCTTTGCACAAGTCTGCTTCATTGGTGAAGGGTTTCCCACAAAGATGATTATCCAGGGAGTGGAAGAGGTGGTAATCGGATGGCGCAAGGTCAGGTGAATAAGGTGGATGGCACAAAGTCTCCCACCCAAGTTGCTGTATGGTATCCCTGACCACTCGCACGACATGCGGCCTGGTGTTGTCATGGAGGAAAAGCACACCTTTGCGATTCACCAGTGCTGGCTCCTTCTGGCGCAATGTTGCACACGTTTCAATTGCTCTGAGTATAGGTCTCCAGAAGATCGTTTGGCCTGTTGGTAGCAGTTCATAATGAACCACTTGACAACCTGTCCACCAGACACAAAGCATAATCTTGCCTGGGTGCATAGGCGGTCTTGCGGTGTGAGGGACAGCATCCTGAGGAGACAACCAATGTCTGGAATGCTTGGGAGTTTTGTACAGAACCCACTTTTCATCACTGGTAAGCACTCAATTGAATAAGGATGCGGTACGGTGGCGAGAAAGCAGCGATACGCAGGCTGCCACTCGTTGTCCCTTGTGGACCTCCAACAGCATTTGTGGAACCCACTTGCTCAGTTTGTACGTCTTACCTAGGCGGTGCAAGTGAAGTCTGTTTCATCGGAAACGTTGAACTGTCTTGCAAATTCACCACACGTTAGACTACTGTCCTCTTCAATGGCCGCCTTCAGGACTCCGTTATTCAAGACCTGTGGTCGTCCACTGCGAGGCTAATCATGGAGAGACAAATCTCCCAACTTGAATTTTCAAAACCAACGCCTTGCAGTACGTTCATCCACAGCACTATCCCCAAACGCTTGACATATGCGGTGACTTGATGCAGCTGCTGATAAGCCCACTTTGAAGTTGTAAAGCAAACAGCCCCGAACAAGATCTCTAGACACTTCCATCCTTCTCACAGCTGTCTGGCTTATAACTGATGGCAGGGCACGGTGCGCATGTTTTTTATAATGTCTGATGTTCCTACTTCCAGCTGTCCGAATTTGAAAACAATTGCTACATGTATTTCATATATATTTCAACTTCATTCAATGACTAATCAAAAAACAGACAGAACTTTTTTGGTTACCTTGTATAAGCAAGTTCTCTATACAAAAATTGTTTTAACTCAGTAGAGCAACATGACTAAGTCCAACACAACCTATATATCAGCATGGTTGATTCAATGTTGTTGCACTGATTTCTCTCAAGCAATTCTATATTACCGACATGCATTCTCAGGTTGATTCCAAGTATTTAATGCAAGTATTGTTTGTGAAAGCATTCAACCAGCTTCAAGTGACCCTGATAAACAATCCACACTTCATGTGCATACAATAATAATAATGTTAAGACACATGCATGGGAGACATTGGCATAGAATTTTGAAAGTGACTAACACTTTCAAAATTCTATGCTGTCTCCATGGTTGCTTTTCCAACTTGTTGAATGCATAAGAGGCCTTTTGAATTCTCTTCAGAACTTCCCTCTTCAGTGAGCATCTTCTCGATAGGGTGCTACCAAGATAAACAAAGTCATCAGCCATACCTATATATATGCTTATTGCATACAAAAGACATTTCACTCTATGTAAGGCTTTCCCAGTGTAGGATGATATATCACTACACTTATAGTAAAATTGCCAGACTAGTGCAAGCATATTGTTGAAAGCATCCATTATGCATTGTATATCATCTTCAGTATCAGCCACAAGATTACAATCATCTGCATGCAACAAGTCATGTATAATGTTAACAGATACCATTGTTTTGGCCGACATTCTCCTAATATGAAATAGATTTTTAGGGGTGTGATAGCATATGTTTCATATATATATATATATATATATATATATATATATATATATATATATATATATATATATATATATATATACACACACACACACACACACATATGTGTGTATCTGAATACAACAGCTGGCTGACCAGCTGTTGTATTCTAGTACACTTGTATCTCTCTTAGTCTACCAAGTGGTGTGTCTACTAATGTTTATATCTTGGTCAGCCTATGAACTTTCAAGCTGAAGCTTGTATATACATCCCCCTCATACACACACACACACAGTGGTGCTCCAAAAGTAATGCTTCCTTTTTCTTTGTCAGAAACAACAAAAGATCAAGAGAAACCAATAATACTATTGGATCAAGCATGTTTTCAGCTACAAAACACTATTTTTCCACACAGTTGCCACCCCTGCAACCATTGTCTATGCATTTTTACCAGGAAATGCATTGCTCGTCACATCAGCACTCACTCACATAGTGGCCAACAAATTGCTATTGCCACTGTTGGCATGTGTTAACACTAACTGGGCTTACATCTAGTCTTTGCTCTCCATAAATTTTGCAGTGTTGAGGAATGTAAATGGATGCAATTTTTCTGCTGAGAGAAATTTAGTAATATAATTATAGTTTGTCTTCACTTTTATATTGAATGCCAGACTGCCAGTTACTTGCCGTCTTTTAGAAAACAAAAAAAAGGTTACCAATATTTACCTCTGAAATTGTGTGACAATATAATAAAGTAAGAGGCATTAGTTTTGGAGTGATGTGTACACACACACACAAAGTTCTTGGCCTGAGATATTTCCCCAAATCTAACCAAACATCAGATATTTTTGGATGAAGGAATTCCTGATTAAGCTAAAACATTTTCAGCACCTTTTCATATATAAAGTTTAGATCTCTGTGTGTGTTTGCAAAGAGACATTAAATTTATGATTTAAGATTAAGTTCATGTAACATACACAAACATATTTGCATGTCAGTTTCAGATCTAATGATGATATACACATGTCTAAACATTCATAGAAGCTAAGTTGATGTTGTACATGCCATCAAGTTAATTAGAATTGATAGACATAGGTTAGAGAAAATATCAGAACATGCCATCAGCATATATTGAGAAATAAGCTTGGTATACAGAGACATCTTGCCAGTCAGCAATGGACATATACACGTACGTATATAAATAAGTTTGCAGCTTCCTGATGAAAATCTGTTTATTTTACACAACAGATACTTAATTTTCGAAATAATCTTCTTCCTTGTCAATGCTCTTAATTCAGTGGTGAATATTAATCATATACATCAAACATTGAATATTTCAGATGTCAGTTCAGATATCTATATGTCAGGCTATGGACTTATTGATGCAACCTCATATAATTGATTAAAACTCAAGGTTGAAATTTTCGCTCAGTCTATCATTCTGCAAAGTAAACAAGCTGCATAGAAGCAGTTTCGTTTTGATTTTGTAGGAGTTCTTTTTTCTGAATTAAAGCTAGCAACTCAGCAGAAAGAGGAATTGCTCTGGTTCTAGCAAAGATGGAGAAATAAAGAATGAAGTCAAAGGAATTAGAGGTCAAGTGTAAAATTGGGGGGGGGGGATAAGTAGTGGCTTCAAGGTAAATCTATTTCATTTAGCGGCGGCAACAGCAACAATTCTTTCCTCTGACATTCTTCCTCTTTTAATGCAGCTGATTTAGTTCTAAAAAATGCATTTGCAGTAGACAAATGCAATAAGTATTGCAATCAATTATTTATTCAAATCAATTGATATTAGTTGCTCAAAACTGCATCAGCTCAATTTCTTTGTTGTTTGGTTTTTTCATCTAGTTTTTTTCTATTTTTGCATGGAGATTTGTAATTGTATGCATGTTATGTTCCTTATTGTGATGCAGTGGTTAGCAAACTAATCTTGCAATTATTTTTAATAAAGTGAGCTTGATTCTCACTGGCTACTGAATATTTTTGACCTTGTGCCAGACAAAGATAAGGTGATTTAATATAAATATATGCATAAATGTGCATATCTGCTTTTGCATTCTGTATCTTTAGAAATCTTGATATAGATAATGCCTTATCTATCAATGCCACTCAATATATGAAATTCATATTTAATCATGTATCTTGTCAGAAGCTATTCAGTTTTTGATTCATGCTACTTGCTTTGTCAGTTGTGTCTTTTATCAGGCATTTTGTGTCATGGTCATTGTTTTTCTTACTAAAAACACAATTTATGGTAACAAAAAAAAAATACCAATATTGAGGTTTTTATTGTTATTGCTTTAAAAAAAACTAAATTTGGGTGATTACGTGTATCAGAACATACCACATGATGCACGTGTGTGTCTTACAGGTGTAAACAGCTGAAGCTTACTTTTTCCATAAAATAGAAACCATTTTCTTCATTATGACCAATCAAAAAATCATGAACAGTAAAAAAAAAAATTATTTTCTATAATGAATGTTGTTAGAATTATGAAAATTGCTTTTTTGACCATTGGTTCACTTGGGAATAATGTTGTCTCTAGTTTTGTATAATTCAATGCATAAAGGCTATTTTTACATCAATTATTAGAACTGCTGCTTTAAAAAAATAAATAAATGAAACGGCTTTTTAAATTGACAAATAAAAGAAATATCCACATTTTATGCAATTTTATGAATTAAACATTACGTCCCAGACACACACACACTGCAGTTCACATTGAAACCTTTTACTCTTGTGATCAGTGTTATATTTATTCCTTTTCATCAATAATTGTATAATCAGATCAAAAATATAAATCTTCTACTGTAATCATCTGATCGGTATTGAACAGACTTTTTGATAAAAATGGCTCAGGTCAATCTGCATTCAAAACATTAAATAAATCTTTTGTGGATGTTTTTAAACATTATTATTATTATTTCATAATCCAGTTTGTCTAAGACATATTCTAGAGGAATTGTCAGAAGTTTGACTTGACCATGAAAATCATTTCATATATTTTTAACCTGCCATTCTCAAAGTCTTCATTAAATGCTAAGATAAAACTGTTATGTCTTTTATAAGCCACTTGACAAATAAACATAACTGTTTTCAATTCTATTCAATGATTTGTAAAAGCCCAAGAATATTGTTTTTATCAATTTTTAATGAATTTGATATTAGAAGATTTGTAAATAAAATTTACTTTCACACTTCAGTTTTATCAGAATTTCTACCTTTTCTTGTGGAATATTTAAACAGACTCCACTGAAAAGATGAATCAAAACTTTCTATTGAAGATTCTATGGACATTTTCCTTATTTTTTCATTCAAAATGAGCCAGATATGTTCACTAGTATTTGTGTCAAGAAACTCAATACCGATTTTTGATCCAACTCAGCAAAGTTAATCTAAGCCAAATCTTAATTAATCCTAAGATAGTTCATCAGCCTGATGTGAGTTTGCACTAGACAAAGAAATAAATGATTTTTAACATAATATAGATTGTTTTTTTAGGAACTAAATGTAGTACTTGCTTTTTTTACTCTTTCATGATGTGTGTGTGTGTGTGTGTGTGTGTGTGTGTATATATATATATATTTTAATCAGTATCACTCCAAACAAGGTAGTACAGCGACTAACATGCAAAGGGTTACAGAGTGTGGAGGAATTAGGAACAGAAACATTAGTAATGAGTAAAAAGAAAAAAGCGCAAACAGGAGGACAGTAGATAGCGATTGACATTACATTTAAATTTTTGCAGATTTAAGTTGGCTGGAAAGCATGGAGCCAGAAGGGAGTTCCACAAGTAAGAAGTGTGGGATAAGAAACTGTCAGCATAGAAGTTGTCTACATGTAACCAGCTGAACTGTAAATTGATGAGATCTTGCCACCAGTCTAGTACTGAGCTTAAATTCATACAGTCTACGTACAATAGCAAAGAGCTCATCTAAAGAATTACCATGAAAGTATTTATAAAAATGGCAACATTAAGTTGAACTGCCAGATCAGGACCAGTAATATTGCTGATTCTTCTTTTTGTCTTTTCAAGGAGTTCCAGGAAAATAGCAGGAGCACTGGACCATATATGGCAGCAATATTCTAAGCATGGACAAATGGTAGACTTATAGATGTGCAAGATAGATTCCAGAGAGAAAAATGTCTCACCCAGCACAGTGAACCAAATTTATTAGCAACTGACATAGCAATGGATTCAATATAATCTTTCCACTTCATATCAGCTGAGAATGTTAACCTTGAGAAGGTGCAATGAGTCACTGTCCTGGAGGATAGCATCAGCCATGCTGATGGAAGGCAGCAAGGAGTCTCTCAGATGAATAAGAAATGTTTAGTTTTGAAGGCATTAAAATTGACAAACCATCTTCTGCCCCAGTTAACAACAGTCTGGCGGTTGTTTTGGACATCAGCTGCCGTTTTGACCTTTGGTCGAACGGATCAGCTTTACTATCAATGCACGAGTAAAGGGTTTCTGCCATCAGCGTAGGTGCCAAGTTGAGAACTGATGTCACCAGAAGGTTGTTAATGAAGATTAAAAACAGTGTGGGACCAAAGATGGCGCCCTGAGGGACACCTGCATTAGTACAAAAGGAGGCATATGATCAGCCATTCAGGACAACTTATATTTCACGATTTGATAGGAACAACTGGATTAGCTCAAAAATGTGCCCAGAGATTACTGTAACTTTTCAACTTGTGGAGATCTGAAAGCCAGACCCTGTCAAAGGCTTTCGAGATGTCCAATGCTACAGCCCATTTTCATCTAGAACATGATAGACTCTTTCCACAATTATCATTAGTACATCAGCAGTTGATCTGGAGAAAGGAAAGCCATATTGCTTGTCTGAGAAGGCCTCTAGGATTTTCCCAAATTTTTCAGCCACATGTCGTGGTGAGCATTGAAGTCACTGAGAGGAGGTAAGAAATAGATCCAAGAGAGAAGCATGTTGCTTGGTTTGGCTAGGGAAATGAGTAGGGAAGTCCATGATTCGAATAAGGGATTGGGCAATGGAAAAAATTAATGTCTGTAGACCAGAAACATCATTACCTTTAGAATGTTTCAGCCACGTGTCGTAGTGAGCATTAAAGTCTCCGAGAGGAGGTAAGAAATAGATCCAAGAGAGAAGCATGTTGCTTGGTTTGGCTAGGGAAATGAGTAGGGAAGTCCATGATTTGAATAAGGGATTGGGCAATGGAAAAAATTAATGTCTGTAGACCAGCAACATCATTACCTTTAGAATGTTTCAGCCACGTGTCGTGGTGAGCATTAAAGTCTCCGAGAGGATGTAAGAAATAGATCCAAGAGAGAAGCATGTTGCTTGGTTTGGCTAGGGAAATGAGTAGGGAAGTCCATGATTTGAATAAGGGATTGGGCAATGGAAAAAATTAATGTCTGTAGACCAGCAACATCATTACCTTTAGAATGTTTCAGCCACGTGTCGTGGTGAGCATTAAAGTCTCCGAGAGGAGGTAAGAAATAGATCCAAGAGAGAAGCATGTTGCTTGGTTTGGCTAGGGAAATGAGTAGGGAAGTCCATGATTTGAATAAGGGATTGGGCAATGGAAAAAATTAATGTCTGTATACCAGCAACATCATTACCTTTAGAATGTTTCAGCCACGTGTCGTGGTGAGCATTAAAGTCACCGAGAGGATGTAAGAAATAGATCCAAGAGAGAAGCATGTTGCTTGGTTTGGCTAGGGAAATGAGTAGGGAAGTCCATGATTTGAATAAGGGATTGGGCAATGGAAAAAATTAATGTCTGTATACCAGCAACATCATTACCTTTAGAATGTTTCAGCCACGTGTCGTGGTGAGCATTAAAGTCAACGAGAGGAGGTAAGAAATAGATCCAAGAGAGAAGCATGTTGCTTGGTTTGGCTAGGGAAATGAGTAGGGAAGTCCATGATTTGAATAAGGGATTGGGCAATGGAAAAAATTAATGTCTGTATACCAGCTACATCATTACCTTTAGAATGTTTCAGCCACGTGTCGTGGTGAGCATTAAAGTCTCCGAGAGGATGTAAGAAATAGATCCAAGAGAGAAGCATGTTGCTTGGTTTGGCTAGGGAAATGAGTAGGGAAGTCCATGATTTGAATAAGGGATTGGGCAATGGAAAAAATTAATGTCTGTATACCAGCTACATCATTACCTTTAGAATGTTTCAGCCATGTGTCGTGGTGAGCATTAAAGTCTCCGAGAGGATGTAAGAAATAGATCCAAGAGAGAAGCATGTTGCTTGGTTTGGCTAGGGAAATGAGTAGGGAAGTCCATGATTTGAATAAGGGATTGGGCAATGGAAAAAATTAATGTCTGTATACCAGCTACATCATTACCTTTAGAATGTTTCAGCCACGTGTCGTGGTGAGCATTAAAGTCACCGAGAGGAGGTAAGAAATAGATCCAAGAGAGAAGCATGTTGCTTGGTTTGGCTAGGGAAATGAGTAGGGAAGTCCATGATTTGAATAAGGGATTGGGCAATGGAAAAAATTAATGTCTGTATACCAGCTACATCATTACCTTTAGAATGTTTCAGCCACGTGTCGTGGTGAGCATTAAAGTCACCGAGAGGAGGTAAGAAATAGATCCAAGAGAGAAGCATGTTGCTTGGTTTGGCTAGGGAAATGAGTAGGGAAGTCCATGATTTGAATAAGGGATTGGGCAATGGAAAAAATTAATGTCTGTATACCAGCAACATCATTACCTTTAGAATGTTTCAGCCACGTGTCGTGGTGAGCATTAAAGTCTCCGAGAGGATGTAAGAAATAGATCCAAGAGAGAAGCATGTTGCTTGGTTTGGCTAGGGAAATGAGTAGGGAAGTCCATGATTTGAATAAGGGATTGGGCAATGGAAAAAATTAATGTCTGTATACCAGCTACATCATTACCTTTAGAATGTTTCAGCCACGTGTCGTGGTGAGCATTAAAGTCTCCGAGAGGAGGTAAGAAATAGATCCAAGAGAGAAGCATGTTGCTTGGTTTGGCTAGGGAAATGAGTAGGGAAGTCCATGATTTGAATAAGGGATTGGGCAATGGAAAAAATTAATGTCTGTATACCAGCTACATCATTACCTTTAGAATGTTTCAGCGACGTGTCGTGGTGAGCATTAAAGTCTCCGAGAGGAGGTAAGAAATAGATCCAAGAGAGAAGCATGTTGCTTGGTTGGGCTAGGGAAA
The DNA here is from genome assembly GCA_964036315.1 of Acanthosepion esculentum. Classification (NCBI taxonomy): domain Eukaryota; kingdom Metazoa; phylum Mollusca; class Cephalopoda; order Sepiida; family Sepiidae; genus Acanthosepion; species Acanthosepion esculentum. The sequence goes on from OZ038494.1 coordinate 4,603,024, forward strand.
TGAGTAGGGAAGTCCATGATTTGAATAAGGGATTGGGCAATGGAAAAAATTAATGTCTGTATACCAGCTACATCATTACCTTTAGAATGTTTCAGCCACGTGTCGTGGTGAGCATTAAAGTCACCGAGAGGATGTAAGAAATAGATCCAAGAGAGAAGCATGTTGCTTGGTTTGGCTAGGGAAATGAGTAGGGAAGTCCATGATTTGAATAAGGGATTGGGCAATGGAAAAAATTAATGTCTGTATACCAGCTACATCATTACCTTTAGAATGTTTCAGCCACGTGTCGTGGTGAGCATTAAAGTCTCCGAGAGGAGGTAAGAAATAGATCCAAGAGAGAAGCATGTTGCTTGGTTTGGCTAGGGAAATGAGTAGGGAAGTCCATGATTTGAATAAGGGATTGGGCAATGGAAAAAATTAATGTCTGTATACCAGCTACATCATTACCTTTAGAATGTTTCAGCCACGTGTCGTGGTGAGCATTAAAGTCTCCGAGAGGATGTAAGAAATAGATCCAAGAGAGAAGCATGTTGCTTGGTTTGGCTAGGGAAATGAGTAGGGAAGTCCATGATTTGAATAAGGGATTTGGCAATGGAAAAAATTAATGTCTGTATACCAGCTACATCATTACCTTTAGAATGTTTCAGCCACGTGTCGTGGTGAGCATTAAAGTCTCCGAGAGGAGGTAAGAAATGGATCCAAGAGAGAAGCATGTTGCTTGGTTTGGCTAGGGAAATGAGTAGGGAAGTCCATGATTTGAATAAGGGATTGGGCAATGGAAAAAATTAATGTCTGTATACCAGCAACATCATTACCTTTAGAATGTTTCAGCCACGTGTCGTGGTGAGCATTAAAGTCACCGAGAGGAGGTAAGAAATAGATCCAAGAGAGAAGCATGTTGCTTGGTTTGGCTAGGGAAATGAGTAGGGAAGTCCATGATTTGAATAAGGGATTGGGCAATGGAAAAAATTAATGTCTGTATACCAGCTACATCATTACCTTTAGAATGTTTCAGCCACGTGTCGTGGTGAGCATTAAAGTCACCGAGAGGAGGTAAGAAATAGATCCAAGAGAGAAGCATGTTGCTTGGTTTGGCTAGGGAAATGAGTAGGGAAGTCCATGATTTGAATAAGGGATTGGGCAATGGAAAAAATTAATGTCTGTATACCAGCTACATCATTACCTTTAGAATGTTTCAGCCACGTGTCGTGGTGAGCATTAAAGTCTCCGAGAGGATGTAAGAAATAGATCCAAGAGAGAAGCATGTTGCTTGGTTTGGCTAGGGAAATGAGTAGGGAAGTCCATGATTTGAATAAGGGATTGGGCAATGGAAAAAATTAATGTCTGTATACCAGCAACATCATTACCTTTAGAATGTTTCAGCCACGTGTCGTAGTGAGCATTAAAGTCACCGAGAGGAGCTAAGAAATAGATCCAAGAGAGAAGCATGTTGCTTGGTTTGGCTAGGGAAATGAGTAGGGAAGTCCATGATTTGAATAAGGGATTGGGCAATGGAAAAAATTAATGTCTGTATACCAGCTACATCATTACCTTTAGAATGTTTCAGCCACGTGTCGTGGTGAGCATTAAAGTCTCCGAGAGGAGGTAAGAAATGGATCCAAGAGAGAAGCATGTTGCTTGGTTTGGCTAGGGAAATGAGTAGGGAAGTCCATGATTTGAATAAGGGATTGGGCAATGGAAAAAATTAATGTCTGTATACCAGCTACATCTTTACCTTTAGAATGTCTCAGCCACGTGTCGTGGTGAGCATTAAAGTCACCGAGAGGAGGTAAGAAATAGATCCAAGAGAGAAGCATGTTGCTTGGTTTGGCTAGGGAAATGAGTAGGGAAGTCCATGATTTGAATAAGGGATTGGGCAATGGAAAAAATTAATGTCTGTATACCAGCAACATCATTACCTTTAGAATGTTTCAGCCACGTGTCGTGGTGAGCATTAAAGTCACCGAGAGGAGGTAAGAAATAGATCCAAGAGAGAAGCATGTTGCTTGGTTTGGCTAGGGAAATGAGTAGGGAAGTCCATGATTTGAATAAGGGATTGGGCAATGGAAAAAATTAATGTCTGTATACCAGCTACATCATTACCTTTAGAATGTTTCAGCCACGTGTCGTGGTGAGCATTAAAGTCTCCGAGAGGATGTAAGAAATAGATCCAAGAGAGAAGCATGTTGCTTGGTTTGGCAAGGGAAATGAGTAGGGAAGTCCATGATTTGAATAAGGGATTGGGCAATGGAAAAAATTAATGTCTGTATACCAGCTACATCATTACCTTTAGAATGTTTCAGCCACGTGTCGTGGTGAGCATTAAAGTCTCCGAGAGGAGGTAAGAAATAGATCCAAGAGAGAAGCATGTTGCTTGGTTTGGCTAGGGAAATGAGTAGGGAAGTCCATGATTTGAATAAGGGATTGGGCAATGGAAAAAATTAATGTCTGTATACCAGCTACATCATTACCTTTAGAATGTTTCAGCCACGTGTCGTGGTGAGCATTAAAGTCACCGAGAGGAGGTAAGAAATAGATCCAAGAGAGAAGCATGTTGCTTGGTTTGGCTAGGGAAATGAGTAGGGAAGTCCATGATTTGAATAAGGGATTGGGCAATGGAAAAAATTAATGTCTGTATACCAGCTACATCATTACCTTTAGAATGTTTCAGCCACGTGTCGTGGTGAGCATTAAAGTCTCCGAGAGGAGGTAAGAAATGGATCCAAGAGAGAAGCATGTTGCTTGGTTTGGCTAGGGAAATGGGTAGGGAAGTCCATGATTTGAATAAGGGATTGGGCAATGGAAAAAATTAATGTCTGTATACCAGCTACGTCATTACCTTTAGAATGTTTCAGCCACGTGTCGTGGTGAGCATTAAAGTCACCGAGAGGAGCTAAGAAATAGATCCAAGAGAGAAGCATGTTGCTTGGTTTGGCTAGGGAAATGAGTAGGGAAGTCCATGATTTGAATAAGGGATTGGGCAATGGAAAAAATTAATGTCTGTATACCAGCAACATCATTACCTTTAGAATGTTTCAGCCACGTGTCGTGGTGAGCATTAAAGTCTCCGAGAGGAGGTAAGAAATAGATCCAAGAGAGAAGCATGTTGCTTGGTTTGGCTAGGGAAATGAATAGGGAAGTCCATGATTTGAATAAGGGATTGGGCAATGGAAAAAATTAATGTCTGTATACCAGCAACATCATTACCTTTAGAATGTTTCAGCCACGTGTCGTGGTGAGCATTAAAGTCACCGAGAGGAGGTAAGAAATAGATCCAAGAGAGAAGCATGTTGCTTGGTTTGGCTAGGGAAATGAGTAGGGAAGTCCATGATTTGAATAAGGGATTGGGCAATGGAAAAAATTAATGTCTGTATACCAGCAACATCATTACCTTTAGAATGTTTCAGCCACGTGTCGTGGTGAGCATTAAAGTCACCGAGAGGAGCTAAGAAATAGATCCAAGAGAGAAGCATGTTGCTTGGTTTGGCTAGGGAAATGAATAGGGAAGTCCATGATTTGAATAAGGGATTGGGCAATGGAAAAAATTAATGTCTGTATACCAGCAACATCATTACCTTTAGAATGTTTCAGCCACGTGTCGTGGTGAGCATTAAAGTCACCGAGAGGAGGTAAGAAATAGATCCAAGAGAGAAGCATGTTGCTTGGTTTGGCTAGGGAAATGAGTAGGGAAGTCCATGATTTGAATAAGGGATTGGGCAATGGAAAAAATTAATGTCTGTATACCAGCAACATCATTACCTTTAGAATGTTTCAGCCACATGTCGTGGTGAGCATTAAAGTCACTGAGGGGAGGTAAGAAATAGATCCAAGAGAGAAGCATGTTGCTTGGTTTGGCTAGGGAAATGAGTAGGGAAGGCCATGATTTGAATAAGGGATTGGGCAATGGAAAAAATTAATGTCTGTATACCAGCTACATCATTACCTTTAGAATGTTTCAGCCACATGTCGTGGTGAGCATTAAAGTCACTGAGAGGAGGTAAGAAATAGATACAAGAGAGAAGCATGTTGCTTGGTTTGGCTAGGGAAATGAGTAGGGAAGTCCATGATTTGAATAAGGGATTGGGCAATGGAAAAAATTAATGTCTGTATACCAGCAACATCATTACCTTTAGAATGTTTTAGCCACGTGTCGTGGTGAGCATTAAAGTCACCGAGAGGAGGTAAGAAATAGATCCAAGAGAGAAGCATGTTGCTTGGTTTGGCTAGGGAAATGAGTAGGGAAGGCCATGATTTGAATAAGGGATTGGGCAATGGAAAAAATTAATGTCTGTATACCAGCTACATCATTACCTTTAGAATGTTTCAGCCACATGTCGTGGTGAGCATTAAAGTCACTGAGAGGAGGTAAGAAATAGATACAAGAGAGAAGCATGTTGCTTGGTTTGGCTAGGGAAATGAGTAGGGAAGTCCATGATTTGAATAAGGGATTGGGCAATGGAAAAAATTAATGTCTGTATACCAGCTACATCATTACCTTTAGAATGTTTCAGCCACGTGTCGTGGTGAGCATTAAAGTCTCCGAGAGGATGTAAGAAATAGATCCAAGAGAGAAGCATGTTGCTTGGTTTGGCTAGGGAAATGAGTAGGGAAGTCCATGATTTGAATAAGGGATTGGGCAATGGAAAAAATTAATGTCTGTATACCAGCTACATCATTACCTTTAGAATGTTTCAGCCACGTGTCGTGGTGAGCATTAAAGTCACCGAGAGGAGGTAAGAAATAGATCCAAGAGAGAAGCATGTTGCTTGGTTTGGCTAGGGAAATGAGTAGGGAAGTCCATGATTTGAATAAGGGATTGGGCAATGGAAAAAATTAATGTCTGTATACCAGCTACATCATTACCTTTAGAATGTTTCAGCCACGTGTCGTGGTGAGCATTAAAGTCACCGAGAGGAGGTAAGAAATAGATCCAAGAGAGAAGCATGTTGCTTGGTTTGGCTAGGGAAATGAGTAGGGAAGTCCATGATTTGAATAAGGGATTGGGCAATGGAAAAAATTAATGTCTGTATACCAGCTACATCATTACCTTTAGAATGTTTCAGCCACGTGTCGTGGTGAGCATTAAAGTCTCCGAGAGGAGGTAAGAAATGGATCCAAGAGAGAAGCATGTTGCTTGGTTTGGCTAGGGAAATGGGTAGGGAAGTCCATGATTTGAATAAGGGATTGGGCAATGGAAAAAATTAATGTCTGTATACCAGCTACGTCATTACCTTTAGAATGTTTCAGCCACGTGTCGTGGTGAGCATTAAAGTCACCGAGAGGAGCTAAGAAATAGATCCAAGAGAGAAGCATGTTGCTTGGTTTGGCTAGGGAAATGAGTAGGGAAGTCCATGATTTGAATAAGGGATTGGGCAATGGAAAAAATTAATGTCTGTATACCAGCAACATCATTACCTTTAGAATGTTTCAGCCACGTGTCGTGGTGAGCATTAAAGTCTCCGAGAGGAGGTAAGAAATAGATCCAAGAGAGAAGCATGTTGCTTGGTTTGGCTAGGGAAATGAATAGGGAAGTCCATGATTTGAATAAGGGATTGGGCAATGGAAAAAATTAATGTCTGTATACCAGCAACATCATTACCTTTAGAATGTCTCAGCCACGTGTCGTGGTGAGCATTAAAGTCACCGAGAGGAGGTAAGAAATAGATCCAAGAGAGAAGCATGTTGCTTGGTTTGGCTAGGGAAATGAGTAGGGAAGTCCATGATTTGAATAAGGGATTGGGCAATGGAAAAAATTAATGTCTGTATACCAGCAACATCATTACCTTTAGAATGTTTCAGCCACGTGTCGTGGTGAGCATTAAAGTCACCGAGAGGAGCTAAGAAATAGATCCAAGAGAGAAGCATGTTGCTTGGTTTGGCTAGGGAAATGAATAGGGAAGTCCATGATTTGAATAAGGGATTGGGCAATGGAAAAAATTAATGTCTGTATACCAGCAACATCATTACCTTTAGAATGTTTCAGCCACGTGTCGTGGTGAGCATTAAAGTCACCGAGAGGAGGTAAGAAATAGATCCAAGAGAGAAGCATGTTGCTTGGTTTGGCTAGGGAAATGAGTAGGGAAGTCCATGATTTGAATAAGGGATTGGGCAATGGAAAAAATTAATGTCTGTATACCAGCAACATCATTACCTTTAGAATGTTTCAGCCACATGTCGTGGTGAGCATTAAAGTCACTGAGAGGAGGTAAGAAATAGATCCAAGAGAGAAGCATGTTGCTTGGTTTGGCTAGGGAAATGAGTAGGGAAGGCCATGATTTGAATAAGGGATTGGGCAATGGAAAAAATTAATGTCTGTATACCAGCTACATCATTACCTTTAGAATGTTTCAGCCACATGTCGTGGTGAGCATTAAAGTCACTGAGAGGAGGTAAGAAATAGATACAAGAGAGAAGCATGTTGCTTGGTTTGGCTAGGGAAATGAGTAGGGAAGTCCATGATTTGAATAAGGGATTGGGCAATGGAAAAAATTAATGTCTGTATACCAGCAACATCATTACCTTTAGAATGTTTTAGCCACGTGTCGTGGTGAGCATTAAAGTCACCGAGAGGAGGTAAGAAATAGATCCAAGAGAGAAGCATGTTGCTTGGTTTGGCTAGGGAAATGAGTAGGGAAGGCCATGATTTGAATAAGGGATTGGGCAATGGAAAAAATTAATGTCTGTATACCAGCTACATCATTACCTTTAGAATGTTTCAGCCACATGTCGTGGTGAGCATTAAAGTCACTGAGAGGAGGTAAGAAATAGATACAAGAGAGAAGCATGTTGCTTGGTTTGGCTAGGGAAATGAGTAGGGAAGTCCATGATTTGAATAAGGGATTGGGCAATGGAAAAAATTAATGTCTGTATACCAGCAACATCATTACCTTTAGAATGTTTCAGCCACGTGTCGTGGTGAGCATTAAAGTCACCGAGAGGAGGTAAGAAATAGATCCAAGAGAGAAGCATGTTGCTTGGTTTGGCTAGGGAAATGAGTAGGGAAGTCCATGATTTGAATAAGGGATTGGGCAATGGAAAAAATTAATGTCTGTATACCAGCTACATCATTACCTTTAGAATGTTTCAGCCACGTGTCGTGGTGAGCATTAAAGTCTCCGAGAGGATGTAAGAAATAGATCCAAGAGAGAAGCATGTTCCTTGGTTTGGCTAGGGAAATGAGTAGGGAAGTCCATGATTTGAATAAGGGATTGGGCAATGGAAAAAATTAATGTCTGTATACCAGCTACATCATTACCTTTAGAATGTTTCAGCCACGTGTCGTGGTGAGCATTAAAGTCACCGAGAGGATGTAAGAAATAGATCCAAGAGAGAAGCATGTTGCTTGGTTTGGCTAGGGAAATGAGTAGGGAAGTCCATGATTTGAATAAGGGATTGGGCAATGGAAAAAATTAATGTCTGTATACCAGCAACATCATTACCTTTAGAATGTTTCAGCCACGTGTCGTGGTGAGCATTAAAGTCACCGAGAGGATGTAAGAAATAGATCCAAGAGAGAAGCATGTTGCTTGGTTTGGCTAGGGAAATGAGTAGGGAAGTCCATGATTTAAATAAGGGATTGGGCAATGGAAAAAATTAATGTCTGTATACAAGCAACATCATTACCTTTAGAATGTTTCAGCCACGTGTCGTGGTGAGCATTAAAGTCACTGAGAGGAGGTAAGAAATAGATCCAAGAGAGAAGCATGTTGCTTGGTTTGGCTAGGGAAATGAGTAGTGAAGTCCATGATTTGAATAAGGGATTGGGCAATGGAAAAAATTAATGTCTGTATACCAGCTACATCATTACCTTTAGAATGTTTCAGCCACGTGTCGTGGTGAGCATTAAAGTCACCGAGAGGAGGTAAGAAATAGATCCAAGAGAGAAGCATGTTGCTTGGTTTGGCTAGGGAAATGAGTAGGGAAGTCCATGATTTGAATAAGGGATTGGGCAAGGGAAAAAATTAATGTCTGTATACCAGCTACATCATTACCTTTAGAATGTTTCAGCCACGTGTCGTGGGGAGCATTAAAGTCTCCGAGAGGAGGTAAGAAATAGATCCAAGAGTGAAGCATGTTGCTTGGTTTGGCTAGGGAAATGAGTAGGGAAGTCCATGATTTGAATAAGGGATTGGGCAATGGAAAAAATTAATGTCTGTATACCAGCTACAACATTACCTTTACAATGTTTCAGCCACGTGTCGTGGTGAGCATTAAAGTCACCGAGAGGAGGTAAGAAATAGATCCAAGAGAGAAGCATGTTGCTTGGTTTGGCTAGGGAAATGAGTAGGGAAGTCCATGATTTGAATAAGGGATTGGGCAATCGAAAAAATTAATGTCTGTATACCAGCAACATCATTACCTTTAGAATGTTTCAGCCACGTGTCGTGGTGAGCATTAAAGTCACCGAGAGGATGTAAGAAATAGATCCAAGAGAGAAGCATGTTGCTTGGTTTGGCTAGGGAAATGAGTAGGGAAGTCCATGATTTGAATAAGGGATTGGGCAATGGAAAAAATTGATGTCTGTATACCAGCTACATCATTACCTTTAGAATGTTTCAGCCACGTGTCGTGGGGAGCATTAAAGTCACCGAGAGGATGTAAGAAATAGATCCAAGAGAGAAGCATGTTGCTTGGTTTGGCTAGGGAAATGAGTATGGAAGTCCATGATTTGAATAAGGGATTGGGCAATGGAAAAAATTAATGTCTGTATACCAGCTACATCATTACCTTTAGAATGTTTCAGCCACGTGTCGTGGGGAGCATTAAAGTCTCCGAGAGGAGGTAAGAAATAGATCCAAGAGTGAAGCATGTTGCTTGGTTTGGCTAGGGAAATGAGTAGGGAAGTCCATGATTTGAATAAGGGATTGGGCAATGGAAAAAATTAATGTCTGTATACCAGCTACAACATTACCTTTAGAATGTTTCAGCCACGTGTCGTGGTGAGCATTAAAGTCACCGAGAGGAGGTAAGAAATAGATCCAAGAGAGAAGCATGTTGCTTGGTTTGGCTAGGGAAATGAGTAGGGAAGTCCATGATTTGAATAAGGGATTGGGCAATGGAAAAAATTAATGTCTGTATACCAGCTACATCATTACCTTTAGAATGTTTCAGCCACGTGTCGTGGTGAGCATTAAAGTCACCGAGAGGAGGTAAGAAATAGATCCAAGAGAGAAGCATGTTGCTTGGTTTGGCTAGGGAAATGAGTAGGGAAGTCCATGATTTGAATAAGGGATTGGGCAATGGAAAAAATTAATGTCTGTATACCAGCAACATCATTACCTTTAGAATGTTTCAGCCACGTGTCGTGGTGAGCATTAAAGTCACCGAGAGGAGGTAAGAAATAGATCCAAGAGAGAAGCAAGTTGCTTGGTTTGGCTAGGGAAATGAGTAGGGAAGTCCATGATTTGAATAAGGGATTGGGCAATGGAAAAAATTAATGTCTGTATACCAGCAACATCATTACCTTTAGAATGTTTCAGCCACGTGTCGTGGTGAGCATTAAAGTCACTGAAGACAAAGATGTTCACAGATGAATGGAGAGAAAATGCCTTTTCTATACTGTCAGCTATTGTGTCTAATATACTGCTGTCTTGGGAAGAAGGGGAGTGATAAAGGAAAAAGATATAGGTAACAGAATTTAGTAATGAAAGGCAGAAGCATATGAAAAAGTAGTCAGCATCCTTGAGAGACAATTTCCTGACCATTGGAAGATTTTCGCAGATGTAAGTACCAAGGCCATGCATGTGAATGCTGGAATCTTTTCAGCAAAGAGGAAGATATCCTGGAACCAAGAATTCATTGGTAGCAATGGAAGAATTTAAGTTGGTTTCACAAAGAGCAAAGATATCTGGTGACCATTCTGAGAGAAAAGATTTTATGCTGCAGAAGTTGGAACGGATACCCCAAATATTGGAGAAAGAAAGGTTAATGCAGTGTAGGTGGTTTTTTGTTTACTATTTTAGTTGTATTTCTTTTTGTTGTGATTTCCATGAGATTCATTTTAGGGAGAGAAAATAAAGACCCCTATAATTGTCACTATCTGTTGTCTGTGGAATTACAAACCTGCTAGGATAAAGCTGGAAAGCAGAGCAGTGGCCCCAGGGTTGCCCACCAGAAATACGTGTAGGGACACCTACCCGTGCGTGACTTTCCACTACAGATACCCCCCGATATTATTCTACTGTTGCTCAGAGCAGCCTCTCTAAGTGCTACCAAAGAGTTTTGGCTCCTAATAACCAGTTGGAAGCAGCAGCCATCAAACTGCCAACCTCGGTACCTTCATAATGGAAAGTCACAGCCACTGTTTAGTCTGATCACCAAAAAGTTAAGATAGTTAAATCATTGTTGCTATGATAAGAGAAAGAAAGAAAGAGAATTTGTAAACCATATACTGAACAGGGAATAAAGGATGAACCTCTACTCCTGTTCACTAGACATGGTGATGTCTTAGTAGAAGTTCTCAGACAGGGTTAGAAGTTCTCATGACTGCTACCAACTAAAAAATCCAGATGGTAGAAGCTCATTTTTCAGCTTTAATAAATAAAAGAGGGTAAACATATTCGAAATTAAACAAGTTTTCTTTTATTTTTCAAATAATTTTTATTCATTTTTTTTTTAACATTTCACCACAAGTAAGGTGATAAAACCACTGAAACACAAGGGACTGAGAGGAAAAAGTCTAAAAGAACAGCTTTCAAGGAGACAGAACATAATGATTGACATTTTATATTGAAACTTTTGAAGATCAAAGTTGACTGGAAAGTAAGAAGTTGCAAGAGAGCTCCACAAGCGAGAAGTGTGAGCGAAGAAACTCTTAACATAGAACTTAGGGTTACATCTAGCCATTTCAACTGTAAGATGATGAAATTTTGATATGAATTTTTCCTGCACTTAAATCCGCAAAATTGAGGTCCAAAAGAAAAAAAGCTGATAAGGATAATTATCATGAAAATATTTCTAGAAAAGGCACAGGGAAGCTATGTTATGGTTGTGGGAAAGTGACTGCAAATTCTTCTTTGGATGTTGTCAATAATCTCTAGATACATAGCAGAAGCACCAGACCAAATGTGGCAACAATATTCAATGAATAACTGAATGGTAGACTTATAAATGTGTCAGATTCTGGCAAGAAAATATTGTCTAGCACAACACAGTGAAGCAACTTTCCTAGCTGTAGACTTAGCAACTGGTTCAATATAATTGTTCCACTTTATGTCATTTCAAATAAAATTGAACAGAAAATAACCAGACATTTCCTGAAAATTTAGTATTATAAATCAACACATAAAAAATATTATTTATAGCTTGGGTGAGCAGAAACGTTGTTAGCAACAAACTTATTTATATAACAATTATTTTAAATATGACAGCAAATATTTTATGATATTTTAATAAGTCCATTAAACAAATTTAACCATTCAGGAAAGACATTAGTGAATGTACAAGTGAAAGGAAGGAAAGGTTTCCACATTTATCTCCAAAAATTAAAGAGTCATTATCACATTTTTCAACAAGTGCCTCTGGTTATCACATCTCAAGTAGACTCCAGATCCATAAGAGTTGTTGATATGACAATAGAATGCTCCAGCAACAGAAGTCATTAACAGTCATCAAGATAAGCCAAACAAACAAAATTATACAAGGAAATTGTTAAGCTCTGAATATTTCAAGATCATCTAATATTTAGTATATTTCCAATTTGAAAAAGCTTTTGTAGTTTAATATCCTCATCATTTCAGATATTTTTAATACTTTTTGTCTTCTGTATTTTAATTTTTTAATAAGTTGAAATTTTTAATTACCATGTATATTTGGGTATCATGCAACCTTTGAAGATCTATTTTTGAAGCTAATTTCACTACAATAAATGGATATATAGTTTAGTTAACAGTATAGCCAGAGCCAGCAGTGGATATACTAATTTTATATCTTGTGTATGATGCGACCCTCTTAAAATTCACTTCAAAATTAGGTCTTCAAAAGTTGTATGATACGTGAGAATATATGGTAATTTTTTCATGAGTCAATTAGTATCTTCATCTTTTGGATTTCTTTTTAATTCTTTTTCTTTTAATTTTTAAAATTACTTTTTTTAGTCCTTTCGTTTTCTTAATTTTATAAGAAGTTTAGGCTAATTCCAAAAAGTTAATTTTCTATTAATTGGCTTTAATTGACCAATATCTTTATCCTTGGAACATTTTTCATTTATTGTTTTTCATTTATTTTCCTTTTCTAAATTTTTTTAATTAACTGTTTACATTTGTGTTTAGTTTCTTGTTGTTTTTTTAATTTTATTTTTCAATTTATACTTATTTCATTGTACCGTTAAATAAGTTTATCAAAACACCAAAGTAAATATCACCAAAGTCAGTACTTTAAAATGAGAATACAATTAATGAAATGAAAAATCTGTAGTGCTAGAAAACTGGTAAAAATTTAATTTAAATTAGTTTGGAAAATTCTACTCTTTCATTGGGTATTTCCATGAGTTTAAAATCCAATGAAGTTTCATACTGGATTTGTGTTTTTCATCTGATACAAGTAAAGGAGTTACATGGTCTTGCTCATCTTTTCTCCTTATGTTATTTGACATGTAAGGCAAATATTTTATGAATTTAACTACAGTACTAGATTGGCTGCAAAGTTTCATCATTTTATAGTTGAAATGGCTGTAACTCTAGGTTTTATGCTCACAGTTTCTTCTCTCACACTTCTTGTCTATGGAATTCTCATCTGGTTTTTGGTTACCCAGTCAACGTTGATCTTCAAAAATTTAAATGCAATGTCAATTGTTATCTGCCATCTTTTTTTCACTGTTGAGTATGACAAGTACTTGTCACTCCATGTTTGTTCAAATTTCTTTTGGAATTTTCTTCTCAAAAGAGGGAACTTCATGATGGCCCAGATTTCAACACTTTCCATTAACATGAAGCTAAATAAAAAAATAATCCGAAAGATCTCTCAAATTCACACTTTATAATGTAAAAGAATACTCTTTTCCAAATGCTCAAATTTACAGCACCCACCAATAATAACGTAATAATAAGCATGATTATCTCATAATAAAACAGTTTGCTTTCGTAAAACTCATTCCTTACTAAATGGTAGGCACCCAAATATGGTCTTATGCCATACTAAGTAAACAACTACACTTGGGTTTTGTCTTGTTTGTGCATGCCATGATTTCTTGGTAAACTAAGCAATGGCCACAGAAACGGTATTGCCTCATTTTTAACTCTATGTTCCCATTCAATAGCTATCATCATTTGTAGTAGTTTCCCATTTAAACTTTGTTAATTCATCAGATATTTCTCTGCCCACCTGGAATTCTGTCTAGCAATATTTGATACATTCAAAAATTGGCACAAGAACAAGTAATAAATTAAATCCTTTCCCAATTCTAATTTTTCAGTCCAATTCTCATTGATGTTCATAAGAGGCTTTTCTTAAATTAACACATATTTTAAAGAATTGAAAAATGTAAAGTTCAATGCCATTTCTGAATGTGAACCTTTTTTTTTTTTATAATTTGAATTATTATTTTAATATAAGCAACTGTTAGATTATTTTTGTATGGATGTTCAAAAAGGAAATGATTCTGAATTACTGCTTTTGATTGATTACTTTTCTATTGCAAAAGCAACATAATAACACTTAGTTATTTTTATTAAAAACCTTGCATTGATGCAATTAGATATTTTATTATATCAAACAAGTAAACAAATATTAAAAAATAAAAGTAAAAATTAAAAAGTATCATTTAACTAAAAAAGAATACTTCTAATTTAGTATAAAAAATTAAAATTATTTATTCTACTAAGTTTCATAAAAGCATATAGAATAAAAATTATGTTCTTAAACTATTGGTTATATAAAGTTAAACATGAATATCAATTTCGTAATTATTTCACTGCTAGTGTTCCGTATTTATTTAATTTTGTGTGCGCTTTTAAGTCCGGGTGTAATTACTGTTTTTTTTTGGTATAACCTCTGACCCGACTGGCTCTCGTGCGTAAATAAACGTTATTTTGATTAAGATTTTAATACGTAAATATTACTTTTACAAAATTCAGTTAGTTAATCCCTAAATTTGCTAAATGACTTTTAGTCATATTTCTAGGTAGGACAAATATTGAATTTTTAAGACTAAATAATTTAATTTAAACTTGTTTATTCATCCAATGGCGATTCACTGAGTGACAATGAACATCCCAATGTTTAGTGACTTTTTACCTAAAAACTTTTTACATTAAAATTTTAAGCATTTTTAAAGATAGAAACTAGCTTATTCTTTACTTTTTTTAAGCAAAAATTGAAAAAGGCCATTGGATTGGGATTAAAATACATTTTTCGGATTTTTTTTTAAGTTCGTGAAAGTATCTAGTCAAGACTCAGTCAAGTAGGTGAAAGTATTGTGTTATTTCTGATGCCTGTGACTTGTAATTTTGAATTTTAAAGGCGAGGTCAGAATGTGAGTCTAGTTAAAAAAAATTAATGTAAATAGAAGATTATGCAAAATTTGTTGATAGCGATAAAATCAACAATAAACCCCTTAAAATTTACAAAGTTAAACTTGCTTTTTTTTATTAAAAATCCTTCAGCCATCTCAAATGTCTAAAAAATGCAATGTGCTTAAAAAAGTAAATATAATAATAATAATAATCAGTGTCGTGCGTGTGTGCAGTTTAAAATGGTGCTTAAAAATGAGCAGCCAAAAGCTACCCCAACTTTTTTAATCTTCCGCTTCTCTGTCTGTCTCTCCTCCTCTCTTTTAACCATATCAGCTACTACTGCCCTACACTATTGACCCTGCCCCTAGTAGTGACTAGCGAAGATAGCAACAACAACCAGTCTGACCAGAAAAGTAGTGTTCATACAATTATTAGTAGTAAGCAGTAGGGGGAAGGGAGAACCTTGTACTTAATATAGACGAAGTGAGGGGGAGACAGCAAGTTTCCTGAATCTTTTTCCTTTCTTTAGTAATTAAAAAAAAAAAAATATGAAGACATCACAAGTATGTGATGGATCTGGGTTTAGTTAATAATTGTAATGTTTTTAGTCCCTCACTTTCACAAATCTTAAAAAGAGGCGCTTAAGTTTATATCTTTTTATTTAATAATTTCACTTTGAAGAAAAAAGTTACTCTATGATGAATGTTGCTTAAAAATTGGGGAAAAAAAACAAAACTTTGTATAAATCAGCAGCATATTATTTCATTATTAAAATTATCAAATAGCATTTATTTATAATTTTTAAAAATATTCTATAAAAATAATAACCACCGTTTTCCAAGCCAGTCACCGAATTTTAATAATTTGAATTTTACTGACAGTTCAATTTTTACAATCTCCGATGTCTACGAATTATCTCTTGGATTATTGAGTTTTGTCTGAAAAAAATTTTTCTGGAATCAAGAATAAAGAATATTTTGTTCATTTTAAAACTTTTTTTTTTTTTAACCAAAAAAAATCATAAAAAAAATGTCGGACTTTTAGAAATTCTGCGACTAAGAGAATTTCTAAAACAAAACTTCTAAGGATGGATTGAATTGTTGAAATATTGCATCTTTTTAGACGCATTTTTCCGTTTTATTTCCGATTCGGAACTTTTCATATCAAAAGAAGAAAAAAAGAAATCCCAAGTTTTTATTTTAATATTCGTTTTAAATTCTTAGTTACAAGTTGAATTTCGTTTTTAATGTATGGAAACAGGAAACAAATGTGAGCTCAGAATATGAGGCTAAGTTAAACAAACTAAGGGACTAAATTTAGTATTTTGGTATTTGAAAAATGTTTCGGACGCTAAAATGAACTTTACAATTTACATTTTACAATAAATAATTAAATACGGTTTTACTCTTTATTTGTAAAAATAAAGTCCATTCTTGAAATAAGTTGAATCATTAAAGGAAATATTTGTTTATAAAATTCATAAAGGTAATTTACGACTATTTTTGAACTCCTCTTGTATATTGAATAAATCATAAAATAAATGGTTGGTAGAGAGAGTGAAAGAAAGTTTATGAAAAAAAAATATGAACATTTATTTAAAAAAAACAAAACAATGTTTGCTCATTTTGGGGCACACTTTTTTCATTCTATTTTGAAATCGCTCCAAACTTTTTGTTACCCTCTTTCTTTCAGAATAGCTGGCGTCTTTTTTTTTTTTTTTTGCTAAGAAAATATTTTGTTGTTTTTTTTTTTTATTGGTTTGGAACTGAACAGAACTTGAAAATAATGCAGATATTATAAATTATCTTGTTTTACGGACGAAAAGAAGTTAATGATCAGTGTTCGAGGCCAGGAGAAAACCAGGATTTCGGATCCTGATGATATTCATTCACTCACCGCCTCACGCGGTTGGATGTGGCACAAGGCCGAGTTTATTGTCGGGTATCTGAGTCCGTAGACTCAGGCAAAAATATCCCCATAGACCCCGTAAAAACGGGGTCGGATAGCTGTTTTTATCACCCCAGACGAGACTCTGCCCTTTGGCATAATCTCGTCTGGGTTCCTCTCTACACAGAGGCAGAGAGTTTACACAAGCACACCTCCTGATTTTGAAGGTGGGCCGACTTTCCACACCTGAAAAGCTTTTTTTATCTTCCACTGATTCAACAGGAAGTATAAATTGAAAATAAAACTTTTAAAAGGAAATCATATATTTTCTTCGATTTAAGGTAGACTTCGCGAAAGTCTTCTTGACTAAAAGTGTGAAATGTTGACTAAAAAATTGGAAAAAATACTTTTTTTTTGTTGAAAATGCAATCCTTTCTAAATGATTCCTTTCGTTATATGACCATTGACTGCGAAAGACGAGAATTAATTTCCATCATTTGACTCAACAAATATGAATGTTATAAATTTCTGCCACTAATGAATTATTTAGAAAGACGAATCTAAAAGTTGAAGGCATCGCCTTGATTATTGAACTGAATTCAAATGAAGAAAAAAGTCATTAAATTTCGCCAACTTTAGTTTCATTTCATTTCATCGTAGTCTTATGACTTTCATGGTAAATAAATATTTTATTTACTAATTTAGAGTGATGTAGTCTTATTTTACAAAGAAAATTTTCTTTGTAAAAAAAGACTATAAATGAATTACATTTTACAACAGAATAAAAATTGTTGTTCAATGCTCCTGTTTATTGTTAGCCTTTTTTCCCCTTTTTTCAAATTCAATCAATCAATTAAAAAAATACAACAACCTATCACTGGGTTGAGTCTGTAGCCCTAAACAGAAAAAAAAACTGTTGATTGTTAGCTTTACTACAGGACATAGATTTTTTTATACACTTCTAACTTAGTGACTAGTTTCAAAATATTTTAATGTGGCTAATGCGCTACTAATCTGGTAAAAACTGTAGTTACTTTAACTCAAACTAGTTTCATTCGATTTTAGTTTAGAATTTAGGATCTTTCTTTGTACTCATACAAAAAACAAATGCTTGTAAAATTTGTGAATATGTTTGTTTTTGTATGATAGAAGTGAAGTGCGATGGCTCAATTAGTAATGACGGTACTGTGTGTACTGCACGAAAGCTTTTCGCATCTCAATTTTTAGCTCTATCGTTTTTGTTTTTTTTTAGGTAGCCAGCCGATTGTCTGGCCACCCCACGAGGCAATTCATGGCTTAAAAAAAAAAAAATCTGCAACGCCTCCAACCCAGATAAAGATATGGCGCTTGTAAAACATCTTTTATGGAATTTTTATAAAAAAACTCATTAGTTCCCCGTTTCCAAATATTGGATTTAAACCAACCACTTGTCGGTCTTTTATCAATCTACCCTGACAAAAATCAAAGTTCCTGTTTCCGATTAAAAACAACGTTAAAACATATTTACTCAATTTTACTAAAGATGGATATCGCTGATTTCAGGGTAAGTTGATATTTTCCTTTATTTCTTCAGAAGACTTTTGTAGACAAACAGCTGCAATAAGACTTCTTGCTCTTTTGAAGTAATTTTTTTCAGTGCTTGTTGACATGATCTTCTGCTTAGCTTAAAAATCTTTCTTTAGTAACGACTTTCTTCATTTCTCTCCGCCTTTCTTGATTTCGACTCTAATTGGTAACTTAGTGTCATCTATAAAACTTTTTTTATAAGAAAAGAAACAAATCTGAATTAAAAGTTAAAGAGTACTTATTTCCCATTTGTAAAGGAGACGTGCTGTTAAGATTTATCAGTTCTTGTTTATCAGGAAGATAATTATCATCGGTTTTTGTCTGTCCCGTTTCTATTCAGGTGGAAACTTACTTTTTTACGGTTGACTTATTTTAATGTCCGTGTTTAAGTAACCTATGCGGAAAAAGCCTTTTTTTTCTTCTAAAAAGGCTTCATAAAAGTAGGCTGATTCAATACTTATATCTTGAAATTTATGTCAGGCATAGCTAACAACAGGTGTGGCAAAAAATTACAAATTTTGAATATTTGATCGGAAAGGGATCACCTCTAAGATTTTTAAAAAACTTGAATTAAAATCCATTTTTAGATCCTCAGTCTTCTTAGGCAATAAGACATGTATGTGTCTTTTAAAAATAAAACCTTTAGATTTCCATTGATTTGCTAAAAAAACATTTATTAGCATACCTACCACGATGAAAAAATTCCTTAGCCTCTCTAAACTTAATAAAAACAACGTTTTATCGTCAAAACAAAATCTGTTATTGAAAAAAAACCAAGAAGGTTATTTTTTTTTTTACTTTTTTATTATTAAATTATATTTTTTTATCTTTTTTAAAATGTTCAAAATTTTGGTTAAAAATCATGTTTTTAGGCTAAAAAAGTAATACGAAAAATAATTTTTTAGAGACCCAATTTATGAGTTGAGTTTGGGGCCGATTTTATTTTATGTATATTGGCTGCATTGCAAAATACCAGCCAAAATTAGAGTTAAAATTTTGTTTTCCTACCCCCGGCCACTAAATAAATAATAATAATAAAATAAAAAAAAACGGAAATTGTGGCGAGAAAAAAAAAACTGTATCAATTGATTCACTTGTCCCTCTACCTTTTTTTTTACTCTACTGACCTAAAATTCTATCGCTCTTCAATAGACGACGAGTTGACGGTTAGGAAAATGGTTCAGTGCGTGTCTCGGCCTGCAACTCATTCGCTGACTTCTTTTAGACGTTACCATTATTAAAATAAATAATGCATGACTTAGTTTAAAGGCAGCCACAATATTGAGGCCAAATTGTAATGGAGTTGATGATGTTATTGCTAAATTGTTTATTTGATAATTTTTAGTTAGCAGCCACAAAAAAAAAAAATACGCATGCGCACTCAAGTGTGAACGTTTCCCCGTTTACAAGGATATAGAAACATTTAAAATTTCTCTTCCGACAAAATATGAATTTTTCTAAAAATTATTCTATGTACTGCGTGTATAAATGTTGAGGAAACTAGAAAACATGAATATCTCTAGTCTACACTGATTAAAGGCAATTTTCTAGTTTACAGGCGCTACAAAACTTACTAAGTCAGAGACTTACACGACAGATATGACTTTTTTTTGTAGCACCTAAACTAGAAAATTGCCTTTTAAACGAACGTGAATCCAATTAATTATCTGTATATTAATTCATTAAAATTTTAAAAGTGCCAATTCTGCGTGTATGTATGTGTGTCGAGTGGAATTTCTAACAGTAACACTGTTCAAGAATGTTTTCACAATTCTAGTATGGTATTTCCTCTTGGTATTTTTGATGAATTACCAATCTTCAGTCACATTTGAACGTGTGTCTGTGTCAGTTAAAAAAATGGGAAAATCAGGGAGTTTGGGGTTTTGTTTAAAATTGAGAAACTGATAAATAATCAAAATCTTGTTGGTTTTGCAAGCAGGTGCTTAGATGCAGAATAGAGACATTTGACTGTGTTTGTGTTATTCTGTGTCAATGCACTTGAATTTACGAGTGGATAATGAACAAATAGGAAACGTTTATAAATTTAATGTGAAGCTTTTAAGCTTCATTGGAAATCCAGAATTTCCGATAAAGCTTAAAAAGCGAAACATTTGAATTTTATAAACGTTTCCTATTTGTTCGTTATCCTATAATTCTGTTGGATTCTCTAAACCATATTTGACCCCCAATTCACTTGAAGTTATGGGTATTTATATGACATGTACAAATATTGTGGACGAATGCATTTGTATGGGTATTATGTGTGCATATATTTGAATTTGAATATTGATGTGTATTATGATATCAAATGTGTTTTATTTTTCTAATCATCTCTTATTTTTTAAGCTTGTATGATATTCTACATATGGTATCTTTTGATGATCTGAGCTCTGATGAAACAAATACAGAAGTTAAATTTCTGAGAAGTGTTCTTAACAGATGAAAAATAAAACTCCAAAATCCGAATGGGCATTGGATGAGTGAAAGATGTATTCCTGAACACTAAAACAAAGTACTAAGAAACAGGAAAATTTCATTAGAAATAAAAGAAAGAGTGCAGAATTTCTATGTCATATCAGTCCTCTTGTATGGCAGTGAATACTGAACAATCTTTCCACAGAAAAGAGGAAAATGGAGGCAACTGAAATGTGGTTCTACAGAAGGATACTAAGAATACCATGGACAGATTGAGTAAGCAACAAGGAAATCTTAAAGAAATTGATAACAAAAAGAACGCTTATAATAAGAAAGAGATAGTTGAAATTTCTTGGATACATAATGAGGAAGGAGGGCTTAGAAAACTTAATCAGCACAGGTTGTATTAAGGGCAAAAGAGGTAGGGGAAAGCAATAAGTCACCTATCTGATAAGCTTGTGTGAATGAATGCCAGAACGAGGGTGGAGGATTAGCTAAGGGAGAAACACTGCTAAGGCCCACAAGGGATAGGTAGTTATGGAGAGCCATGATCGTTCATGTCCTTTAGAGACATAGCACATAGAAAAAGAAGATTAATTGACAACTGATGGTTCTCTACTCCTGTTTTCTTTTCCTTCAGGAACAAGCCCCCCCTATCCTATAAATGTCTGAATGACTTTTGGGCAGTCCAGTTGCCTAAGAAAAACTTTTAGCCAGGAGGAATAAACTACATCCAATTTAAAAATTTAATTACGTAATCCCAACTCAACATAAATAAACAGTATTTGGAACTAGTATAGAGTAGGTTCTCCATTTGCTAGTTTCAGTGCTTGTATTCGATTTTTCATGGATTTGATCAAGTTATCAACAATCGTCTGAGCCATATTTAAGGGTTGCCACTGACGTGATTTTGTTTGCACGTTCTCGAAGTTTTCAGTCAAGGTGCTTCCAAACGTGGTCTATTGGATTCATGTCAGGACTTTGGGCTACTCATCACAGTGACTTGATTCCTTGTGATTCCTTCCAGGCCTTTGCTACTTTGCTTGTATGACATGGCACCCCATTTTCTTGAAAAAAGGTAGACATTCTTGTCAATCTGATTGGTTTCAAATAGTAGGAGTAGTCTTCTCTCTAATATTTGACAATATTTTGGACCATTCAACTGATCGTCAACAAGAATCAGCTTAGATTTCCCTCCAAACCAGACAGAACTGCACACCATTACTCCAATTCCTCCATGTTTCATGGTCGCCTGCAGACATTCAGTGTTCCAAGTCTCATTCTGATTTCTCCAAACATAAACCTGTCTCAAATTCGAATATTGGCAAAATTTACTTTCATGTGACCAAGCTACAGACTGCCAAAATTCATGATCTTTGCTCTCGAATTCTCTCGCCCAGTCCATACGCCTGTTCCTGTTAACCTCTGAAATCAAGGTCTTCTTTCTTGCAACTCTTCTTTGATAGCCTAGTTCTTTCAGAGTCATTCTCGCTGCATATGGTGACATTTCCATACTGTTGACAAAATCTTTGATGCTCTGACAACAGTTTCTGATGACTTCCATCTTCAGCGCCCTTTTCGTTCACTCAGACACGATGCTTGGTCTTCATGAAAATTGTTCCACATGACAATGGCCTTCTTCATTAAATTTCTTGACAATATTATTAACCGTTTGATGATTAACCTGGAAAAACCTAGAAATTTCTCTATTTGACTTGCCACACTGATGCCATCCTATTATTTGCCATTGTTTAAATTCACTTATTTCCTTACTTTCACAAACTTTCATTGCAAAATATAAGTCAACTATCATTCATAGTTAGAGTAGCTTGATACTAACATTGTATTTTCAGAAAAAAAAGAAGATACGTTATTACACAAGCCAAAATTGCTGTAATTAAGGGTGGCTAAAAACTTATCATAGCCCACTGTATTGTCAGATATTGTTTCATTTGCTTCCACTTCCCAAATCCTAAGAGCAGCTTCACTGGTTTTGAGGTCTAGCTTAAAATAAAGCTTCAAAATTACCAGAAGCTTAAAACTTGTAGTGGACTCCCTTGTGGGGGCATGATATAATATTGCCTGAGCGCCCCAGTAAGAGATAGATGTCACAAGAGGCTAACTAACATTTTAAAAATAAAAGACATGAATCTAACAGGTCAACAAGAGGACAGCAAATGACAAACTTAAAATTAATACAAAATTTATTTATATCACATACAAAAGTTTGTGTTTGGATTAAAGGAACATGAACAAACAATGAATCAAGTAATGGAGACAGAATTAACAAATTGAGGAATACTGACTAGAAGATGTAGATAATATAACTGTGACTAAATATTAAAGGTAGAGTCCAGGTAAGTGAAGTTGGCATGTAAGGCCACAGTTCAAAAGTTCAGTTCAAATGTCCAGCAAAAGTGTTGAAAGTGCTGGTTAAGTCCAATGATGAACCTTCTGTAACCAAAGCAGCAACTTCCTAAACCAGGTGAGTTAGGTTGACAGGAAAAGCCGGAAGTTGATAGATGAAGCATGGCTGAAATAGCTGTACTGTTCGGTGCAGGCGTTGATGAAATCCACAATGAAACAACGGAAAAATATTAGCCAATGTTGTGTCAATGTCTGGGTAGTTTGCTGGTTAAGTCCAATGATAAACCTTCTGTAGTATTTAAGTGAAGTGTACATAAGTTGTTTGAGTCTGGACGATATGCATGCAGCAATTTCCTAAACCAGGTGAGTTAGGTTGAGAGGAAAGCCAGAAGTTCAGGGCTGTTGTAAGCAGGTCTATTAATGCCAATCAACCAGGTTGAGGTAGAGATGCTGGAAGTAGGCACCAATGTGTAGCCGGAAGTTCAGGGCTGTTATAAGCAGCTCCATTAATGCAGATGAACCAGGTGAATTAGGGCCGGAAGTAATAAAGGCCAAGTATACAGGAAGATAAGGGTCCATGGAAGCTGGAGGGTCAAATTATTTACATATGTACAAAAGTATCAAAATGTTCCCGAAAAGTATTCAGACTTAAGTTTGTAATAGTGAAACAACTAAAAAGACATTAAGTTTGTTATGAATCTAAATGAATTTGCTATATTAAATTGAAGGGAGTGGGACAATGCAATGAAGAAAAGGTCATGGTCATGAAAATATATAATGTCTGCCCTTGATCATATGAATGGAGCAGTGAATCGGCTACAATAAACTTCTGTTGCTATGTAATATCCTCAAAGATAACAATGAAAAAGGGATTTGGCTCTGAATGACTTTATTGTAGAATACAACACAACCATGACATTGTCCCTTATTTTACACATTTGAATTCATTACACTAGGAATTTGGTTAGCAAGATAAATATGCCAATGCTTTCACTATGGTCGGACCAATAGTGATTGTGTTAAAAATAATATCGGAAATAAATCAGCTGATGTACAAAACGACCTCAAGACTGTTGTTAACTGGGGCAAAAGATGGCTTGTCAATTTGAATGCCTCCAAAACTAAACTTCCTTTCATTAATCATCTGTGAAACCTCTCTCTGCCTTCCATCAGCATGGCTGATGCTATCCTCCAAGAAAGTGACTGACTGACTGCCTTGTCAGGCTAACATTCTCAGCTGACATGAGGTGGAAAGACTACATTGAATCCATCACTAGATCAGTTGCTAAGAAAGTAGGTTCACTGTGTCAGGCAAGACAATTTTTCCAGAATCTATCCTGCATATCTATGTCCACCATTCATCCATGCTTAGAATATTGCTGCCATATATGGTCCAGTGCCCCTGCTATTTTCCTGGAGCTCCTTGATAAGATCCAAAGAAGAATCAGCAATATTATTGGTCCTGATCTGGCGACTTGGCTTCAGTTACTTGTCCACCACTGTAAGGTTGCCTCTCTCTGCCTTTTTTATAAATACTTTCATGTTAATTGTTCAGATGTGCTCTTCTCTGTGGTACCTTGACTGTATGAATTTAAGTGCAATACTAGACTGGCGGTGAGATCTCATCAATTTATTGTTGAGCTAGCTACATGTTACTGTAACTTCTATGCTAACAGTTTCTTTTCTCACACTTCTCACTTGTGGAACTCTCTTCCAGATCCATAATTTCCAACTGACTGTAATCTGCAAAAATTTAAATGCAATGTCAATTACTACCTACTGTCCTCCCAATTGCTCTTTTTTCTTCTCTTTACTAATATTTCTGTTCTTAATTCGTCCACACCCTGTAAATTACTTGCATGCTACTGGCTGTACTGCCTTGCTTGGGGTGAGACTGGTTTAAAAAAAAAAAAAAATCTAATTTTGTCTAATGCAATAACAACAACAACAACAACAATAAGAAGAAGACTGCTTGCATGATGCTATGTAGAAAAATCTTGCAATAAAAGTGCATTATTTGATAATTGGGATAGTTAACAAAATATTTTTGTTGGAACCAAATTGAAATTAAAATGTGTGTCTGAAAATAAGGAAAATAACTGTTGCTGTAAGAAGGAACAAAGCATAGATTTCTTTTTTCTTCACAAAATTAAACATAGCTTGAATGTGAGGGGAAAATAATACAGAAATTTTTCAATACATGCTTCACTCTGTGTTAAAAAGCATATGGGAATAATGTGAAAATTATATTGTTAGATTTAATACATTTAACAATATATGTTTAATAGAAACTTTATTGATAAATTTGTATATTGTAAAGGGCCTTGAATTTTGAATAAAAATCTGCTCTCCTCATTGATATTTTAAAATTTTTTTTTATCATTTCACCCCAAGCAAGGTGATAATGCCACTAAGCTGCTATGGGTTACTGGGAGTGGGAGATAATGACAAGACTTTAGTGAAAAGAAAGGACAATAAAGGAACTGGATTCCGGAAGACAGATGGCGATATATGAATATTGTATAGTAGTTTATGTGTCAGGATTTCAAGATGGTACATGTTTGCCACCTTAAAAATTTATCAACTTAATAAGTAATATTCTTAAGTCATTTGGAGATTCCAAGATTTGAATATTATTTGTTTTTCTTTTGACAACTGTCTTCATAATTTCTCTTGCTTTTTATCACATCTTTACCAGTCAATTGTGAAATTAATAATACTCTTAAGATTTCTTTTGTGAAATCCTAAGATGAAATATTTTCATAATTACACAAACTAGTTTAATCTTTTTTTCCTACATTTTATCACAATTTTCAGCTTATAATTTTTGTGCTACCATTTCTTCTTTTGTCCTGGTTTTATATCTTTTGCTCTATTGTTGACGGCTTTGTAATAATTTCGCTTAAGGTGTTTGCAAATTGGGGAAAAATATTTTCAGGATTTATCTTTATATATTTGTCATTAGTTTTGACAAGTTTCTTCATAATTTTCATTGCTTTTTATTACATTATTTTTAGATGTGTTCTTCAGTTATTAAATTATTGGTCATTCTGTTAAATTCTTTTGAGATTCCGAAAGAAAATATTTGCATCATGATACATAATTAGTTTGGACTAATTTCTTTATTTTTCTGCTTTTTACTGCAATATTTGTTGCCCAAATAACTGTTGTCATAAGAATTTTGTGACAATTCAAAATAAAAGAACAGCCATTTTTGATGATATTTGAACTCATCTATCCCAAACCTCAGGAGAATCCATAGCCAATGCCTTAGTCATTTAGTCTATTTTGAAGCTTCTTTGATGAGTCAGACTTCTTCATCTTGGTCTTTCTGCCCCTATTTCTTTCTTTTGACTTTATTCCATGCTGCATTGTTGACAACCCGGCCGTAGTTTAAATAGCAATAGTACTTAAATGTTGTTTGGTGGTTGTGAGATGATGTATATTCATTGCCAGTTTTTGGTTAGTATTATATTTTTTATTGCTCTTTATACGGCATTCATGACAAATGAGGACCTCTTAAAGTAGGGGGTGTGAGTTCAAGTCTCATGTGAAGCTACTTTTTCTATTTTTATTTTATTTAATTATTATTAACCTGGCAGCCATTAGGCCAAAATGTGCCAGCAAACAGGAGGTAAAAGATATAACAAGTTGCACCAGTAATATGCAGAAAACTAGAAGAATTGAAAAGACAGTGGAAGAAGCATGTTGTGCACAAGTACAGTTATCATCTCTCGACATAATCAAAATGTAGGTTGATCTCTTTTTTTGAAGATCTCTAATGTCTTGGTATTGATTGCCGAAAGTTTGAGAGTGTCCTGCCACTTTTGACGTCTCAGATTAACAGATCAGCTGGCAACTCTATCAGAACTATCCAGACGACAGTCTGACCTGCAGACTCTGTCACTTGAGTAGTTCCAGAACTGCTTCAATCCCAACTGTGACTATTTATATAAGCCTGTAAATGGAAATCTTCAATTTCTGTCTTTTTCTCAAAAGTTTCCATTTATTTATCTATTATTATTTTATTCTCTTTTCGTCTAGTGGGTGGCTGCTTTTGAAAATGCCATTTTCACAGAATTCAGTGTTGGCCATAAAAACACAAAACACTTAAGACTGAGATAAAATCATTTACCATCATCTTCTATTTGGGTGTTCCAGTTATAATACCAAATAGGCTTGCTAGTCCAAATGGAAAGGCGTAGTAATTCTTGTTGTTTTATCACCCCTTTTTGTCTTTGTCATGTACTTCACAATGTTTCAAACTTGTCAAGTAGATGACTGTTTTGCCATGCTTCTCTTGCCTTCCATCTACCTTGTTATTGTTAAATTCTCCAAGCCGCCTTGTTATTTCTCCTCAAAATTTCAGCCGTCACTTTCTGATTGTTAACAGTACTTTCTTTGTAGTTTCTATTCAAGTTAAAAACTTTTTTCTTTTCCTTCATATCGTTCTCAGTTTCAGAAGTATTTTTTATTATTCTTATATACCTTCTGTAGCCGTCACGCCAAAAAGGACCTACTCCGTCGATCCTTAATTGCCAAAGCCTTCAGACACACTCATTTTATAGATCATGACGAAGCAGCCGATTGGTTGAGTGGGAGAGATTTACATATGCATAGGCGCAATCCGCCAATTCTCCCTTCCTCCAACTGCTCTGCGACACCATACACATGCAATGCGTGGGCGTTTTCAGGCATGATGTCGCGTATCTTGCTCACAACAATCACACTCCTCCCTGATCTGAGGATCACACAAATGGCAGCACGGTGCAGGCCGTTTTATCCTGCTACTTCGTCTCAAAGGAGCGGGCTTGGCTATTTCCTCAGTTGTACTTTCCTCTGCCGTATCGCTGAGTTGATCTCGTTCGAGGATGCCACTTGCACTTTCCGTTGAAGTTGTGTCTTCATGCATCTGCCCCTCATACACCATAGAGGTTTCTTCATCTGAGGTGTTATCATGGCTGCTGGTAGTCTCCACTCCACGCACCGGGCAAACATCTTTTACATGGCATGGTACTCCGTCTACAAGGACTGAATGAGGGCTATGGACTTTCGTCACTTTCCCCTTCTCGAACCTTGTTGTACACCGCCCATGCGGTCTCTTCACCCAAACAACATCTCCTGTAGTGGATGTTCCACAACCTGCGACGTCAGCAGGTGGTGGTGTGGTATCAATGCCCTTCACGCGAGTGCGGTAGGTATAAATTGTTTGCTGGCACTGTTGAAGCAGTGGTGCCGTCCTGTGGTGTCACATTATGCCAGTATACTGCCTCCATAAGAGAGCATTGTGTTCTCGCGGCAATGCGCTTTATTGTGCGGAGGGATCTTTCTACTATCCCATTCCCCGATAGTACGTGGGTGCATCGGTATCTTATCTGGACGCCCCATTCCTTTGCAACTCTTGTGAATCCTTCCCCACAAAACACCGCAGCATTGTCGGCAAGCAGTTCAATCGGCAGTGCTCTTTTGAAAAAGATGGTCTCCAACTGCCGAACGATATTGGTGGAGTCTTGGCGCTGCAATGGCCTCCAAATGGCAAACTGACTAGGACCACAGTCTATCAGTGTTAGGTAGTGCTGGTCCCTGAAATGGGTCACATCTATTCCCACTCTGCTCCAATTGTCGCGTACAGAAAGCCTGCCTAGCTTCCAATGCATCGGGGCAGAATCTATGGATTGACATTCTCTACAATGAATCACCTTTGCTTTCAACTGCAGTCTG
This sequence comes from Acanthosepion esculentum, assembly GCA_964036315.1. Classification (NCBI taxonomy): domain Eukaryota; kingdom Metazoa; phylum Mollusca; class Cephalopoda; order Sepiida; family Sepiidae; genus Acanthosepion; species Acanthosepion esculentum. The sequence goes on from OZ038494.1 coordinate 4,631,430, forward strand.
AGGTTGATGCCCCGCAGCACTGCGTTTAGTTCTGCCAAGTTGATGTGCTTATCCTCACTCATTGGTCACAGCCAACAAGCATCTTCAGCCATGACTCCACCGCTCTCTATGACAACACCAGTGGCTAATGAGCTTGCGTCCACCCATACAGTGACATCCTGTCCATCAACGCACCAGTCCCCATGCGCTGGATCTGTTTGCGCCACTCTGGCAAAAATGTCCACCAGCATCCAGCTCAGGAGGGGGTCTCATACTTTATCGTCCCATCCAGTTGTCACGGCATTTGCTCTACACTTTATGAACATAGTTGCAACACGTAGCCAGCCGCACACCGGAAAATGTCCCGTCAATTTCCCACACATAGAGAAAATATTTCGACGTGTTAGGTCATCGGGCAACATCGGCAGCTTACTTCCATGACTCCACTGAAACTTGTTGCGCTCCTCCCAGACATACAATCCTAACACACATGTGCCGCTCCGTAATTGTTCTGGGTCCTTGCATGTAAGCCGAAACCTCTCAAGTTGCTCTTTTACGTGGGATGCAGGACATATGTTCTCATTGATGAATATATCGTCAATGTATGAAGATGTAGCTTCGTTGATGTTCTCATCTTGCGCAACCATGGTGTTAACGATGGACCACATCAGGGGTGCCACGTTAAGCCCAAACCCCAAGCGAGTGAGGCAGTATCTTTTCCCCTTGATTTCTACTGTCTGGAATGGCCATATATTATTGTTCGTTCGTTTGTTTTTATTAATAAGGCTTCCATTATTTTTAGCCTTTTTTTTGCATGTGGATGATGCTATTATATTAGTGTTGTCGACAAGTATGTTCCGAATAGTGTCCGGTAGGTCTCCATGAATATTTAAATGAGATCTAATTGAGCTATTGTCAGAAAGGTGTAGAGTTAGTCTCTCATGTTAAACAATTTGTAGTGTGGCCTATATAATTATTTATGAAAGTTGATTCTTGAGGAATACAATTCCTTAATGGCCATTTATATTATATATATATAATTTATATATATATATATATATATATATATATATATATATATATATATAATGACTTAATACTACAAAATATTATTATATACTTAAATAACACTGATGTAAGTATCTTAATACTAAAAATATAAGGGGCAAGTATCTAAGAAACCTTTTGGCCAACTGTTCATCAGAGCTCAATCGTTGGTGGACTAAATAGGAGAATAAACTGGCACTTGATTAAGATATAAGATCATCTTCAATCAAATTTCGAAAATAAATTTGTAAAATTAAAAACAAATAAAACTGATAAACAAACGTAAAGAATCAATTATATATGTATATAATCTCTCTCTCTCTCTCTCTCTCTCTCTCTCTCTCTCTCTATATATATATATATATATATATATATATATATATATATATATACACACACACACATTCACAACTGAGAAATTAACAAGTATTATTCTCATAAATTTCCTCTTTTGTTTTTTTTAAAAAAATGCCTGGGATGATCGTTAATTTGAAAATCAAAACTACAGTGGCAAATAAAACAAATAACATGCTATTTAACAATGTGTACATATATAATTTATATAAGAAATACATGCACTTAGTTTTATTCATTTCTCCTTCAAAGATCTCTTATTTCTCTACCTGATCTTGTATTCATATCAGGTAAGAAAAAGCAGAAAAATAAAAAAAAAATGAATAAAAATAAAAAAAACCTCAGACAGAAGGAAATCTTGTAATAAAGACAAAGAAACTAGTCCAAAAGAATCAATGTGTAATCATAAGAAAAGTTTATTTCAGAAATTCAGACAAAAATCGGTCACATATGTTTTCATTAAGAGTTTGTTTACAGTCTATTCACAAACTTTGTTCTCATGTACTTAAAAAGGTGATCACAATGCTAAATTATTGCAGTCCTTGTTTTTTGATGTCCGTAATGCTCAAATATTTTCAATAGTTCTATTGTTAACATGTTTCTATTTTTTGTTAGGATTTATTTTTATTCTTTGTCATTGACTGATTTACAAGATTAAATTTCAAAAGTAGGTGAATCTTCCCAGGCCGCCCCCATTACTACCAACTCAGTGCTTCTCTTTCTGCTTGCAGGGATTTTTAACTCTTTTAATTAGGCTATTTAATAGGTACCTTCAAAAAAAAAAAAATGATAACTAAATTTAAAATGCATTTTAAAAAATGAAACATTTTCTTGAAGCTTTAATTTTAGTTTTAATTCCAAGCTAATATGTTGAAATTAATATTCCCAACAAGCAAAATACTTTCAAACCAAATTTAAATTGATTGAAATCTTCATTTTCTTTTTTTTTTTTTTTACTTATCAGTAAAACTATAAATTTGTCTATATTGACAAATCTCTCAACACAACATAATTCTCTTTATTAAAAATCTTTCAAAAATAAAATAAGCTTTTCTCAAATATTTTTTGAGGGAAATTATTTGACTTAAAATGCTCTTTCACCCCTAAAATTTGATATGATTGAAATTCTCTGAGGACTTCTTCTTATTACAAATATAAATATTATGTAGGTACCTCCAAAAATTTGCTAAAAATGAGCTTACCATGATGAAAAAAATGGCCCAAACATAAAAACATGAATTTTGTCTTCAAAATATTTGTTATTACTAAGAGGAAGGACCAAAGGATTTTTTGATTATTGAATTAATTTTTCAATTCTTTTTAAAATGTTCAAAATTTTGGTTAAAAATCTTGTTTTTCTTGCATCAGGGGTGGACTAAAAATTATTATGGGAAATTAAGCGTATTTTTGCAGTAAAAAAACAACATATTGTTTAGGAAATTCTTGCAAAAATCAGATAATTGTCAGATTTTAATGAAATTTTCAGGAATTATTCACAAATGAATGAAATTATTTTTTAATTTTTTTTTTTTTTTTTTAGAAAATCTTGGTAAAAATATTCTTTTTATTTACATCTGTTACCTCCACTTACTTAATTTTATGAAATTTCAAGAAATTAAAATTCCACCCTCTTCATATTTATATTAGCTAAAAGCAGGAATCCTTGGAGAAATTAAATCAATTTTTTTTTGTCAAACAGAAACACCATTTACTTAGAATCTGCTCTGAATTGTAAAATAAAATATACAATAAAACTATGACATTATTTAATTAGAAAAGCTTTTAATTGCTTTTATAAATAAGATATATTAAGAACATTATTGTCTTCAGAAAAATTTTGTTTTTGATGAATAATGAATTTTTACAAGAATTTTTTAATTAGAATGAATTATAAAGTCTAAAAATCATTTAAAATTCAGTATTAATTTCAGCCTTTTAGATGATATTATTAAGTAAAAACTATATTTATTAATCATAAATAGAAAAGCTTGTATAAATCATCAAATGCCAATATTTTTAAAAGAATTTTAAATTTTTTTGTCTGTATATAAACATGCCTATTTTTTATATACAGACAACATAACATTATCAGAAACTGAGAGTGAAAACTATAGTAAATAACCCAAAATATTTAAAATTCAATAAAACCTTAGATTACAAAGAATATTTTCTTAAATTTTTAAGATTACTGCGTACTTAAAAATTATATATAAAAGGCACACACATTTATTCAGTTACTTTTTTAATTCCTAAAGCTCCCATTGAACAATATTAGATGACTATCAATCTTTCATCAAACTGTCAAATCTACTAACACCTTAAATTAACAGCTACGGTTGGGTTAAAAAATGCATTTCTGCGATATTTTAAACTTAAAGTAAATAATATTTGTTTCAAATCAGATTAATTATACTTTAAGTCTGCTAATATTCCTCAAATAAAGTTTCAGAAAAATATATTTCTTTTGGCAAGATTTTTAACAAGGAGAATTACACTGTGATAAAACACAACTAAAAAACAGTGCTAATCAGCTATTTTAGCAAAAAAACAACAAACAAAAAATCCTTCCAGGTAATTTAAATTAGTTTTGAAATACAGTAAAGTATTTTGCCTATTGGAAATATTAGATTTAATGTATTAGCTTGAAATTAAAACTAAAATAACATCAAGAAAGATTTTTCATTTTTAAAAATTCATTTTAAACCTGTATTGTGTTTTCTAATATTATGCAATACAAAAAGAATTGCTTGAAATTTCCTGAAAATTTAAATGAGGGACGGATAAGACATCTAAAAAGAAAATATATTTACAAAGATTTTCTAAAAAAGAAACATTTAAAAAATAATTTAGTTAATTCCTGAATAGCCACTCTTCTAGATCTTTTTGCATAAATGCAGGGTTATCCCAGTTCTATCCTTAGACTTACAGAGTGCAATGGCTAAATTGTAGTGTAAATTATGCAAAAATGAAAATAAGACTCACATCTCATTTTGATAGATATATTTGCCAAAATTGCACAAAAATCTCTTGAAATACTAAAGAGTAAATTTATTCAATAAAATCACCATTGGCTTCAACCACGGCCTCCAGACGACCTCAGAATCTCCAGCAACTCTTCTGGATTGTCTTCTTAGATAAGTTTGTGAATGTTGCCATAATCCTTGCCTTCAATTCATCTCTGGTTTTACAAGGGGTTTTGTTTTGTTGGTCTCTCGCTCAACTGCACTCCAAACATAATAATCAAGAGGGTTGCAGTCTGGGGAGTTAGGTGGCCAGATGTAAGGGGTGATGTGGTCGCAGAAATTGTCCGAGAGCCATGACTGGGTTCTCCTGTTTGTGTGGCATGGTGCAGAGTCTTGTTGCCAGACATAGGGACTTCCAGCAGCCACCCTCTTGATGCAGGGCAGCACTACCTCCACAAGGATGTAAGCTTCTGTGTTGAATCTGAGGCCCTCACCAAGAAATTCAGGAGTTCTTCTCTTATCAGAACAATCAGAGTGAGTTTTGAAGCTGCTGTATCTGTAATCACCATTAAACTCATCTGACTCTTTCTGAATCCTCTGCACTGTCCTCAGATTTACACCTAAACACACTGAAATGTTCATATTGGAGTTTCTGGCACAAATGCCAAGTAATACAGCAAACGGTTTCCAAATTTCTGGTCGAGTGAATTGTGTCATGGTGTTCTTTTTCTCATAGATGGTACCCAACTGACCCTACTGTACTATGCAGTCAACAAGAAAATCAAAGACAAAGAAAGTGCAAAATTAAAAATATAAAATGGCAACAACTTACTCATCGCATTGTTCCTAATTTTCATCAATAGCCTTCCTGATGGCTTCATCTCTCAACTTGGTATCTATACTGACGACACAATTATTTAGTCCTGTCTTAATAGTAAGGCTGATCAGTTTGATAAGGTCGTCTTGGGAGCATATCTTAAAAGTGACCTAAAATCTTCTGTTACCTGGTGCAAGGAATGGCTTGTTAATTTTAATACCCCCAAAAGGAAACTGCTCTCTATTAATCATCTGAGAGACCCCTTTCTTCTTTTCATCAGCATGGCTGATGCAAACCTCTAGATTGGTGGCAAGTCTCATCATTTTATAGTTGAAATGGCAACTAGATGTAAGTTTATTGTTAACAGATTCTTCTTTCACCTTTCTCTCTTGTGGAGCTCTCTTCTTGGCTCATGCTTTCCAGTCAAATTTGATCTTCAAAAATTTAAATGCAATGCAATTATTTACATTTCAGACTAATGTCCTCATATTGTTTTTTTGGCTGTTATGCCTTCTACCCTTACTCAGCTATCTCTCAATACAGGTAACCTTCAAAGAATTCTAAATGAAATCCATTATTTATCTAATAAGGTAGATTCTTCTCATTCCACTGTTCATATCTAGAGATATCTCCACTTCTTTCAGTTATTGCTTTCTCAGTTATTGCTTGCCCTGTTTCCACTAAGTTTAAGTCTGTACTACCCAGACCCAGTCATGGTTAAAACTATGCTTTGAAATTGAAAACCTCTTGTGCAGACTCACAAACCAATGGCTGCAAATTTAGAACCTGCTGGACAATTCAAGTCTCTACTGGCCAGACCCAATTATGGGGATTCAGTGCATAATTACCATGTCATGAAATGAATGAACCAATACTTTTTTCTACTTTGCTATTGGCAATTCACAAGGGCCAACATATTTTTTTGAATTGGCTGCCATTAGTTTGTAGGTCTCTTACTAGAAGTCTTCAATTTGGTTTCAAAATTCTCTGATGGTTACCTAGGTCAACAGACACCTGAAGAAGATTAGAAGGCACAAGAGCCGAAATATGATAACAACAAAATGAGGCCATTAGTCCAGATGTAAATAATGTACAACTTTTGTTTGAATTTATTTCTTCAACTTTATCATGTTTCTTAACACAATGTTTTCAGCCGGTCTATTCTGTGGCCATTTTCAATTCTTGATCCAGAAGTTTAGCTTAAGAAAGATAAGTGGACGGAATTCTCTCACAATCTATGTAACAGATACCTGGAGAATTTTGCTATTAATAAGTGAGATTTAATGATTTATTACTGCAAAGTTTTGAAATTTGTTTGAAAATTTTTTGGCATTCAAGCTGTATATTGTACATTGAGGAAAGGGATTGACAGTGGCCTTGAATTAATGTAAGCATTAACTCAAATAGGTTTATTATATGTATAATGTAAGTGCATTATACATAAGTTTATCATAGAAATGCATTGAAAATAAAGAAAGGCGTTATCTGGTGCTGGAATTAATGTAATCATTACTAAGAGAATAGGAATATTGTATGCATAATATACATGAATTGCAAATCACTTTATCATATAAATGCACAGAAAATCGAAGAAAAAGAGATTGTTAGACAGCAATTAATGCAAGTATTACTGAGAGAAGATGGATAGTGTATGTGTCATGTAAATATATTATTTATGATTTTGCAACAGTAAATATCAACAAAGGATCTCAAATGTTGATTTTCAAGGTATGCTCTTTCCATTTTGAAAGTTGTCTTAATACAATCTTTGAAATCTTTATTCTTCTTTTTATTGTCTTGTGCCAGACTAAGCTAAGTTTAATAAATAACAATGCTCAATAGTAAACTCTTTAAGTTTTACAAAACTTATTGCCAGCATTAAATATTAGATTTTTTAGTTTTAGCTTTCCCCACTTATATTCAGACAAACATTTAAAATATGATAATGTTCTCTCTTTGACTGGAGAAGAGCAGATTGATTAGATTTGTCAAGAAGATGTTACTTCCATTTTTAGTTTTCTCAATGAAAAAATTTCCTCTCATGACAACACTGTATTCTAAATCCAATTCTGTTTAAGGCATTCTATGGATATTTGCTGACATACTCTTCCTTATCTTTTAACAGCAAATTTAGCTAAAAAATTATGAAAAATATATATTGTGATAGTAAGAATTTGAAATAGATTTTGTGAGATAAAGACATAGTTCAAGTTAAATTGTCATCTTAAGCATTTCATATGACATATATATATATATATATAAAAGTGGACATGGAAGTCAGCACTTAGAGGCGACAGTCTGTTTCATGCTAGTGCAATCATCAGGCGACTAGTGCTGTTATTTTTCTCGGCTGTTTATATAAGGGTCAGTGGTGCATTATGGGTAGTATATTTTGGCGGGTACTTTTACCGGAAGTCGCTTATTTGTTTATTTATTTATGTCAAATTATTTTGCTTGTTTTTTTGTTTGTTTTTTTATTTTTTATCTTATATATTTATTTATTTATTCTTTTATTTTGATTATCGATTAACCGCAGGCTTTCCGACAATTCTTCCGATGAATCTATATTTAACAAAGCCAAGAAAGACTACGAAACAGCCCTAAAAGATAGCGGATTCCCAGCAACACTCACATACTCACCACAGAACACAAAAAAGACCAACAGAAAAAGAAATATCATATGGTTCAACCCACCGTACAGCAAAAACGTAAAAACAAACATAGGAAAAATATTCTTCAAGCTTTTACACAAACACTTCCCGGAATCAAGCACACTACACAAAATATTCAACAAAAACACAGTAAAAATCAGCTACAGTTGCACCGAGAACATGGCACAAATAATAAAAAAGCACAACAGAAAAATTATTAACAAACCACACGAACAAATTAAACCCACGTGCAACTGCAGAATAAAAAACGAATGTCCCTTAAACGGTAATTGTTTACAAAACAACGTAATCTACCAAGCCACGACAAAATCAGCAGATAATGAAGAGAAAGTATACATAGGAGTAACCGAAGGACCATGGAAACAAAGAAATTATGTACACAAAATGTCTTTCACAAATAGTAAATATGCGAACAGCACAATGCTTTCTAAGTATATCTGGGAAATAAAAAACAAAACACACACCACACCAAAAATATCTTGGAAAATAAGGAAAAAATCATCAGCCTACAACAACCTATCAAAAACTTGCAAACTTTGCTTGGAGGAAAAAATAGCTATCATTACCTTCCCAGATCAAAATAAATTATTAAATAAAAGATCCGAGCTAATCTCAAAATGTAGACATGAAAACAAATTTTTACTACGTAACTTAAAATAGAAAAATAAATAAATATATAAACAAACAACAATAAAATAAGCAAAATAAACTACTCCAAACAAATCACAAAACCACACCTGTTAGAATATGCGAAATAAAATCAAAACAAAAGAACGGACGAAAGTTATAACTGTTATACAAATAAAAATAAAAATAATAAGCAAAACAATTTGACCCAAATAAATAAGCGAACAAGCGATTTCCGGTAAATGGCGGCCATTATAGACTACCAACAATAAGCTATATAAACAAATTTTTTTTACTACGTTAACCAAAAACACCGATCAAAATAAAAGAATAAATAAATAAATATATAAGATAAAAAATAAAAAAACAAGCAAAATAATTTGACATAAATAAATAAACAAATAAGCGACTTCCGGTAAAAGTACCCGCCAAAATATACTACCCATAATGCACCACTGACCCTTATATAAACAGCCGAGAAAAATAACAGCACTAGTCGCCTGACGATTGCACTAGCATGAAACAGACTGTCGCCTCTAAGTGCTGACTTCCATGTCCACTTTTATATTTACACACGCTCTATCTCTGATATTGAGCACTTTACCCCATAAATATAGCACACTTTAAGACTATATTTCTGCATATATATATATATATATATATATATATAATAATGGACTCTCCCATCAATTTTGACAGATGAGGATCTGACAGCTTAGTTGATTCAGTTATGAAATTTTGTATGATAAATATATATATATATATATATCTATAGTTGTAATGGAATGTCCCACTCTCCTTATTGCCTATTGTTGACTGATTATATCAGTTGATGTATATAGTGTGCAAAGGATATACCTGGCGGACTTGCTTTGGGAATTACTAGCTTGCTAACTGATTCCCTATCTTTCAGTAGTGTATTCTCTTTTACAATAAACCTCTTTTTCTTTCATTTACACCTGTATTGCTGTTCCTTTCACTCGAGTACCACCTTTGTCTGTTTGTAACCTTCTTTAAGGATGCGACATGTGTGTGTATATATATATATGTGTGTGTGTGTGTGTGTGTTCACCAAGGGTTAAATTAAGAGAAGGAAATATATATTAAAAAATTTGGGAAGAAAGAAAAACAAGGCTAAATCATGGGGTCAGGAAGAATAGTTGTTTTTTTGAAGTCAGTTGATTCAAAAAAGAGAATCCCCCAGATAAAAAGTAATGTAGGGCAAATTTTTAAATTTAAATTTATGAGTTGCAGGAACAACGTATTCTTTTTTGCTTTTTAATCATTTCATCCCAAACAAGGCAATAAAGCCACTAAGACGCAAAGGATTATTGAATGTGAAAGAATAAGAAAAAAGAGACACATTAAGGAGTGGGAATAATAAAAGAAGAGGAATCAAGAAAACTGTAGATAATGATTGATATTGCGTTTAAATCTTTGAAGATCAAATTTGGCTGGAAAGTATGAGCCAAGAAGAGAGCTCCACAAGCAAGAAAGGTGATAGAAGAAACTGTTAGCAATAAACTTACATCTAGCCATTTCAATTATAAAACTTGCCACAAATCTAGTACTGCACTTAAATTCCTAAAGTCTACGTACCATAGAGGAAAGTTCAGCAGAATAATTACCATGAAGGTATTTATAGAAAAGACACAGGGAAGCTACATTATGATGTTGGGAAAGTGACTGATGGTGATATGCCACATCAGGGCCAATAGCATTGCAGATTCTTTGTATTTTATCAAGAATCTCTAAATATATAGCAGGAGCCTCAAACCAGATGTGGCAGCAATATTCAAAGTATGGGCAAATGATAGACTTATAAATATATAAGATAGATTCTGGAGAGAAGAATTGTCTAGCATGACACAGTGAACCAACTTTGCTAGCAGCAGGCCTAGCAATGGATTCAATATAATATTTCCACTTCATGTTAGTGGAAAACATCAGTCTGAGAAAGCACAATGAGTTGCTCTCCTGTAGATTAGTATCAGCTCTGCTAATGCAAGGCAAAAAGGGCTCTCTTCAATGATTAAAAGAGAGCAGTTTCAATGTGGACGTATTAAAATTAACAAACTATTCCTTGCCCCAATTAACAATGGATTGTAAGTCATTTATGAGATCAGCTGCCAATTTGATCTGATCAAACTGATCAGACTCACTATTATAACAGGCGTAAATAGTTGTCATCAGCATACTGAGTTGAGAACTGATGACATCAGGAATGTCATTGATGAAAATTAGGAACAGTATAGGTCCAGTGATAGAGCTCCAGGGACATATGTTTTAATGCAAAAAGTTTTAGAAAAGTGCCCATTCAAAATAACTTTCATTTTGGGATTTGATAAGAAAGACTGAATCAGTTCAAAAATTAGTCCAGAAATACCATAACCTTTCAACTTGTGTAGATGACCAGTATATCAAAGCCTGTCAAATGCTTTTGAGATAGCCAAAGCAACAGCCTGAGCTTTGCCATTCTTTTCTAAAGCTTGATTGACTCTTTCAGTAATAATTGTTAATACATCAGCAGTTGACCTATAGAAATCAAAAACCATATTACGTGTCTGAAAGAAGACCCTACGAGGTGAGATACTTAACCAATACAAAATTAATTAATAGTTAGAAGGATCAGACAGTTCACCTGAGTTTTTAAAGACTAGAACTACAGAAGCGAATTTCCAACAAGCTGGAAAACAAAAAAAGCAGCAAGGCATTTATTATAGAGTTTAGAGAGGATAGGAGCCAGTTTGAGAGCACATTTCTTGAGGACTATTGCAGAGTTACCATCAGGTCCACATGCTTTGCAAGGATACAGTTTAGAGTTTATTTCTCTTTGAACAACATTAGATGACATTTGTATGCACTATGGCTAATAAGAAAGAGTGCAGACTGGTCAATGATTGCCACTTGCTTAAACCTCTTGTAAAGATATCCATAATTTAGTGACCTGAAATTATCTCCCTTGGACACATTATTTTGTCAGTTAATACTTAACACTTACATTGCTGTAGAGATACTTTATGAAATTTAGAATTTGTGTTATAAGCTAACTAGTGCTCAGTTATATTTCTAAACCATCATAGACATATAGTAGCACACAATACAACCTGTTTTGTGACATTGTTTTTACATTATATGTTAAGGGTGTCATTTAGCTTACACTGTACTGTAGAGTATCTGATCAAAACCAAAATGGTAGTATCCATGAGAAGTTAACATCATTGTCTTTATAGTCATTTATTTCTGGTAAATAGCAATTTCCTATTTTTCTGAAGATGTAACTTCTATAATTGTGAGAAGAGCCATTATCATTCCAAAACTTGCTTGAACTCTTTCTTTATATTGCTTTTATCATAACTCTTCAACTGATTCATTCTGCAGCCAAATGAAAGGGAACTTGACTGGAGAGTGAGGAAATTGAAGGTAGCAGCAGGTATTATCTTGTCTGACAGGTGTATAAATTTGGTCAGTATGAATTTCTGTATTTAGTAGGAAGAGAATTATATAGTTATAAGTTTTCTATTAGATAAATATCAGAAGAGGCTGGGGCAATGAGCTGTTCCATTAATCTATTATTTTTGGCAAGGTGGGCAATGGTGAACTTTGTAGCATATCATGGAACATATTTTCTCATAGGTTTTTTAGCTTAAAATTTCTTAGTGTAACTTATACCACTCCCCACAAAAAATGTCTTAAACCAAGAACTTAAAATAATTATCTGCATATTTTGAACCATCATCAGTTTTGAAGGGACCTATAATTTTAGTGCTTATAATGCTAGCCCAAAACATTACACCATCTCAACCCTGTTATCATCAAAGCGATGTAATTTTACTATTTCCATGAAGAACCCAACCTTGAACCTAACCACCAGCTCCAACCAATATAGCTCCATATTCATCACTAACAATTGCTGTTGTGAAATAAGTTTTTATTTACTGCTTTGCTCAACTTACATGTTTCTTTTTGTGATGTTTACTTAAAGGTAGTTTGGTTGGTTTCATGCCTTTAGACAATGTTCTTAATATTCTACATCTTTCTTCTCTGTTTCCATTCATAACACCAGCTTCTTCAAATATTTTGTCAAACAACTCCCCTTGATTATTACACTTTTAATTTTTCTCAAATGTATTTTTTTATGACATTCCTAAAGCCATTTTGTAAGCAGTCCATCAGGTGTTACTTTGAAGGAGACTGCAAACTTAGATGTTAGGTTAAGTAATTTATATTTACATGGTCAATTTCACAGAACTTTTGGATAGACCTTGGCCTGATGATTGCGTTTAGCATGAAACAGACTGCCACCTCTTGGTGTTGATTGCAATGTCCATTTTTATATTTACATATGTTCTGTCCCAGATATTGGGCACTTTAACCCATAAATATAGCATAACTTAAAAATATATTTTATCACATATATATGCATGGTGGAGTAGTGAATAGCGGCTTGGATTAAGGAATCGGAGAGACGAGTTTGAATTCCAATCAAATCCATTATGTTCACCTACATGCTAATACCCTTCTTTTCCCTCCAGCTATGAATAAATAGCAGAACAGACTGGGTTCTGTAGCCTTGGATGGCAACTTGTCTAGGAGAAGGACAATTCTGAATTCAAAACCTGCAGAGGGTCGTTTGGGGACCTTGTGGCACGTAGTGAACCAAGTCTCTGTATTCGGCCCTTCAAAAAGTGTGGTTGGTTCTGCACAAAGTCTTCACTGCTCTAATCAAATCATATGTGCTGGTGTTTGGGCTGTTGGTTCCTAGGAACTGAGCTGCTTGACCTTCATATGTCAAATATGATGGGAGAGTTCACTATATATAATTAATACAAATGAAATTAATAAATTAATGTTATATTCAGTGCCTTGACCCTGGAGTTTTGTAGATGAACCATTTAGTAATCATTCTGTCCACTTGTCAGGATGCTTCATCAATATATATATATATATATATATATAATATATATATATATATATATATACACACACACACACACTAATTCACTGAAAAACAACATAGCATGATGATAAAAGCCCTAAACTTGATAAAAACAAAATTTTATTGTCAAAAATGTTTGTTATTATTAAGAGGAAAGACCAAAGTATTTTTATTATTTTATTAAATTTTTAATCCTTTCTAGCATGTTCAAAATTTTCATTAAAATTCTTCTTTTTTTTTTCTTTGCATTAGTGGTTGAGCAAAGACGATTATGAATGTTTTAGAATGTTTTGTTTTTTTCGTAAAAACAGTGATTTGGAAATTCTTGCAAAATAAAATAATTGTTGGATTTTAATTAAACTTTCAGGACTTATTCACAAATCAGTTAAATTATTTTGGAAATTTGTTTTTTAGAAAATCTTGGTAAAAAATTTTTCTTTTTACATATGTCCCCCCCCCCCCACTTAATTTCATGAAATTTTGAGAAATTAAATTTTATTGACAAAAATTTGTTTCATGAGTTAAAAACAGGATTCCTTGGAGAATGTAAATCATTAATTTTTGTTTTTAAACAGTTACTCATTTCCTGAAAATCTCTGAATCGTAAAATAAAAAAATGCAATAAAACTATGAATTATTTAATTAGAAAAGCTTTTAATTGCTTTTATAAATAAGATTTATTAAGGATACTATTGTCTTAAAATTTTTTTCAATGAATAATGTATTTTTACAAGAATTGTTTCACTTTTTTAAAATTTTAATTATAATAATTAATGTTTCAAATCTTTTAAAATTCTGCTTTTTTCTTTAATAGCATTAGATGCCATTGTTAAGTGAAAACTATGTTTACTAATCAAAAATTGAAAAGCTTAATACAAATCTTCACACACCAAGAGTTTTAAAAGAATTTTTTTTTTAAGTGTATAAACTTTTCGATTTTTTAGTTTATGGGTGCCATACACAACATTATTTGAAAATAAGAGCGATGACTGTAGTAAATTTAAAGTCAACATTCCTAAAATTAAATTATGGAGAATATTTTCAAACCTTTTTTAAGATTACTGAGTACTTAAATTTATATAAAAAAAGCACTCATGTCATTTTCTTAAATTGTTTTACAAATAAAGTTTCCGCAGAATGATAAATTTGTCATCACCTTGTTATCACTTATCAAACATGTGGCGACTGTCGGTTAAAAACTGTTTGGTTTAAAAATGCATTTCTGTGTTATTTTAAACTTGAAGTAAATAACATTTGTTTCAAATCAGATTGATTATACTTTAAATTGGCAAATATTTTTCAAATAAAGTTTCAAAAAAGTATATTTTATTTTTGGAAGATTTTTTTAATAAACAGAATTACATTGTGATAAAAGACAACTAAAAAATGACACTAATCAGCAATTTTAGAAAAAAAGAAAAATTGATTCCAATCAAAATAATTTCTGTTTGAAATACACCAGAGTATTTTGATTGCTGGAAATGGTAGATTTAATCCTTTAGCTTTCAATTAAAGCAAAAATGAAAGCTTCAAGAAAGCTTTTTCATTTTTAAAAATTCATTTTAAACCTTAGGTATCACAAATTAATGGAGGTCACACACACACACACATATATATAAGATTGTTCAAAACTTCTTAGCCTGATCTACTTCCCCAAATGTAATCAAATACCTTTATTTTAAGGCCTTTTTAGTTTGGCTGAGAACTTTTCAGAGTCCTCTCACGACTGAAACTCTGTGTGTGTGTTTATTTAATGTGACTGATGAGTTTAATTAGCCAAGGCCAATTCGGATAAATTTGAGTATGTGGTTACCAATCACCTTAGCTGGTCAACTTAACCCTAAACCCTTAATGTCATGGTATAATGCAAATGTGAATCTCTTAAGCAAATAGTTGATTAATTTCTGCACATTATATGCTTGTTTTTCAGATACTGAACATTACAAACAATAAATCAGGAAATAATTTAAATAAGCACTTATCGGTAATCATATTTAAACTGGACACGTGACAATGATGGTAGATGATTTTAACATAACAGTTCTTCCATACATTATTTGAACTGGCATGTTTATCTTGTGTATGTGTTGTTATTCATTTGAACACAAGTTATGAGCTACACATTAGTAAAGCCCTGATTAAGGATCAAACTCACTATCAAAGGCTTGCAGGTCATTCTGCTATGGCAATGATTCAGTAGAGCAAGTGAATGTTTAATCTAATTCTCTTTTTTTTTTCAGCTGAATCTTAACAAGACTAGATGGTTTTTTTTTGGGGTTTTTTTTAAATTTCTTTTTACTATTTTTGCCCTCTCTTGATGGTAGGGGAGATAACACTTCCAAACTTGTTTAGATTCTCTGGAAACTCGAATTTAACCTGTCCAGCCTCATTTCCTGCTCTTTTGATAGGTTTTTACTCATTGACCAGCTGGTCCTCTGACTAATTGGGAGTAGCTAATGTTTATTCACGTGGAATTGATGAAAATAGATGTTAGATTCATATTTGCATGTGGGTGAGAGTAACATCTTCATTCTTGATGAAAGTAAATTAACAAAACTAGCGAGTAAAAAATTATAAACAATCATGATAATCGCAGATGTATAGAGTTGATTGGGTAGGCTGAATGCAAGAGTGAGAATTGGTCAAATAATAAAGTTATCACAAAGCAAACAATATGATGAGCACAATCTTTACTTTTTTGGAAGAAGTTATCTGTTATCAGTCATTTAACTTGGTTAGGAGTCAAACAAAATAACAATAAAAAAAATCGATTTTTTTAATTTATTTTGATGCAAACTTTGTTTATATGCTGGTTTGACCCAAAAGTTAATTGTGTTTTTGTTAGTTGATGGCATGAGGAATGTTTAATTTACAGTAACTTAATTTGGAAATTAATTTTGATTGCATTCTGACAGCTGTCATATTGGTGTGCATTAAAAAAATTCAAAATTGGTGCATTTTTATTTTTGTTCAAAACAGGAGATAGAAGAAAATAAATAATATTTTTGTCATATCTTTTATTTTAAAAAAGGTAAAAATGAAACTCAAATGCAAAAATAAGATTTATGCAGGTTATATTCCGTGCTAAGGGAATAAACACATAACACCAGGTGGATACTAGAAGAAAGGTTTATACGGTACAGTTATACACACAGGTCAACCTAGTAGTGTGTGCCACTAATTGGAAGGTCGGACATGCTTGCGTCGTCTCACTCACACTTCCTTCTCAGCCTCTTGTAGACAGTTGACTTTATATAGGTACTTACTACCTATAGTGTAATCATTCATGGGGGTGATTGGTTATTCCATTACATCAATGCAGGTTATAAAAGGGAATGCAAATGATCAATTTAAAAGTGGTTTGCAAAGTTTCATGACGTTCCAGGGTCTGACACAAAATATCTCAACCAATTAATGAAACTAATTTGTAGCAACTTGATTATGTTAGTTGCTTTGATGTGTGACTTAATATTATGTTAAATTTTTATTTGCTGAAATGTTGTCAACCATTATTAATTGTGATTGATATTTCTTTTGTCTTAATTATACTTGCTTTTCTTTGATAATCAATTTACAGTCGTCAATAAAGAATAATCGCTCAGCAAGGCACAAACTTGTATTCATTTTGCTTTAGTAAGCTTGTTTTCCATAACACCTGCTAATGGAAATAAAGCAAGTTAAATTAGAATTAAATACTACTTAAAAATGAATAATGGTCAACATTTCATCTAATAAACATTCCGGATAATATTACTAGTACTAATACTACTACAAAGTCAAATATGATACCAGGCAATTAAGTGGAAAATGAATTTTATAAAGTTACATTTAATCTGCCAATCAAAACTTTTGTAGCTCTGGTGACTGAGTAACTTTTAGTAAAAAAAGAAATCCCAAAGCAGTACTCAGCAAGAGCTTATTCTTTATATCTGAACCTCAGCAATTACTAATTGCTGTAGACTGACAGTAGTTTCCATAAAAAAGAACTAAAATTAAGATGTGAAAAGTACAAGTCAAAAATTAATACTCACTTCTGTGTGAGTTAATCGGTCAATGGAGAACAATGGAAACTATTTCAGTGTGTGATTCTGTATTTAATTTAAACTTAGTTTTGTGATTGGTGACAAAAGGTGAATTAGATGATTAATCCAAGCAAAGTCTGGTTTTCATCCCTTAAAAGGACGAGTTTGTGTATATTGTGGGATTGGAAGATAATCTTCTTTGATGAATTCTTTACAGTGATCCAAATTATTAATTCAAACAAATATTGCTCCAAAATGAAAGCACAATTTAATGAAAAAACATTCAGTATTTGTTACTGAAACGTTGTCATGTTCCATCAGGATAATGCAAGATCAGATATTTCTTTAATCAGAAAAAATTGTTATAGGTTGATTGGGAAGTTTTCACACATCTGCCATAATTACGCCATTAAAATTTGTTTGAATTAAAATTTTTCTTTTTTTTTGTTTTGTTTTACCTAAGCAATGCTAGCAAGATTAATTAAAATTTTCATTTATTATTTTGTATTGGTTATTCCAACAAAAATAAAAATTATTTTAAAACTAGGCTTGAAACAGTTTTTCATTGTGGTAACATTTAAAATTGACCTCATTAGATTTTTTGTTTTATTTTCTGAGAGAGAATTAAGGTCAGTCATTACAGATCAAAATATTGAAATCATCTTGAAAATAGGTTCAAGTTTAAGATGTCATTATTCCAAAGGTTTATTAAATGTTTGGCAGCACATTTTGAAGTTGGTCAAGTCTCACAGACTTTGTATTTATATTCATAAGCTGGTCAAATTTATATTATTGAGGAAGTTTGTGTAGCACTCATTTTTTTCAACTCACTGTATTCAAAACAGTGATCACTCCTGTCAGATAAATAATTCTAATCAAACAGATTCTTTATTTCTCATATATATATATATATTCTGTGTATTTAGGCAGCAAATATTCTTTAAGGCAAATATTCTTAAAAACGGCCCTTTATTTTCTAACTTTTACATGTCCAACTTAGAAAACAAAATATTCAATAAAATAAATAAACGCACCATTTATGCCAGATATATTGATGACGTCTTCATCCAAACTAAATCCATTAATGACGTATTTTTTTTTAAAGTTTTAGAAATAAATTTCATTTTAAAGTTCACTACTAAATGTCAATAAAGAAAATCCCATTTCTAGATATTCTCATTGACTATAACAGTGAGAGTTTTATCACATTTCTGTATAAAATGTCTACTTCTTCTAACTCTTGACTTCTAAATTAAAATGGTGAATGCCCTGAAAGAAAACTGCTGTCATTAATATCCTAAGCTAAGCATCTAAACTTATCAAAAATAATTTTCCTTAAAGAATCAAATAATATAAAACCATCACTCATCAATAATGTGGATCCTAATTATATAGTCTATAAGCAAAGCAAATTTCATTTAAACAACAACAATCTTAATAAGAAAAAAGTACAGTCATAAACATAATATTGACAATAACGCTATTAATATATATTACCAAAATCAAATGCATTACAATTAAAAAAAGATGCAACAGCAATTAAAAAAACATCACATACATAGATATATAAAACGAATTGATAAAATAAATACATTAGAATAGATTAGTTATTTACTACAAAAAACTTCAAAACTAGCAACTTAGTTTTTAAAGATAATATATCTCAAACTTCCAAGCCCCAATATAAGACCAACATTGTGAATGAATATATTTATCCATTCTGTGAATGTTTTTCTGTAAATAAAAAACACAAAACATATAAGATATACCACAATCAAACTTTAACGGAGACTCTCCTGCCACTGATCAGACCAGAGTACCATCAGAGAACACATTAATAAGTATCATAGTAACATTAGACAGCTATTTATAAACAATACCAAAATAATACTAGTGAAATCATACAGTAAAAACAGACTTCTGATCCTTGAAGCAAGATTCATACAACAAAAAACAAACCATAAATAAATAAAAACAATTATAATTTAAGAGCCTGTATCCTTAAATGTAGATTAAAAAAGAACATGTCACACTACACTTTTTTTCTACAATTTCACGTGCTTTCATCACATACTGAAAACTTAGCATTGTTACATCATTTCAAAATTTCACTAAAATTGTTTCTACCTACCCTGATGATGACTAAAGTTTGGACCATTTTTCCTGTACTTTTCTTCCAAAATGAACTTCAGACAGAAATTCTGCCTTGTCAGAGAAGGATTATTCATGACTTGTAAAAGTCAATCACAAATATAATTAAAAAAAATCATCTTTTAAATTTAAAATTCTAAACCCAATTCAGTGAAGTCCTAAAGGACAAAACATGTCGCAGGAAAACTTTTTCCACTTTGTCATAGATCTTTCTCCTAAAATTGTTCTTGATATATCAAAATTTATATATCGTTATCCCATGTGTATGTGTGTGTTTGTATATATATACTTAGTGATTAGCTACTTCAATAATTAAATGTGTAAGGTTTCTAATGGCAACATTTTATAGTATATGAAATAATGGTGGTGAAGAGATTACATGCACAAATTAACTGGCCAATTGGTTTGCAATGCAATATAACATTTATTAAAACAGAATTAACAAAAGAAAATTTTAAAACAAGAGTTTCTTTTGTTGCAAGTAACTTGCATATACAACAAAATGTTCATGAATATATTTGAGTGGGATTTATCTTGTTGGTGTGTTTTAGTGTGAAGCATTCACAGTTCTTTTAGCTTCAGTGTGGAAAGTTCTTGTCACACAGTTCGGAAGAGGAAAACACGGAAGAGAAGGAGTTACTTTAGGGTTCACGTTTTTATATTCGAGAGCTGCTGCTGATACAAGGCTTATTTAGGGCTGTTACTGCTAGTATGTTATTAAAAGGCACTACATATATATATATATATATATATATATATATATATATATATATAGGATGTGCCAGTTAACTAAGAACAAATTATAATAAAGAAAATATCAGTGTATTTTCAAAATTATTTGTACCCAAGTTGAACTTAAACAGAAAAAGGTAATTCAACAAAATTATTCTCAGCCTCAAGGACAACCACAATACAGACTCAGATCAGGTGGTTCTAATTTATGTTGACCATTACATCCATTATGGTGATTTTGATATTGGTTGACCCCCCCCCCCCCAACTCCTATCCCTCTTCACTTATTAATGCTCCCAATGTAAAAGTCAAAGAGATTCCAATTAAGACACTACATGTTGAAGGGGAGTTGATTGTGATAATTTTTAGCCAGCCACTCATAGTTGCTGTAGGTAATGTTGGAGGGAGTACAGTCCTGCAGAACTATATACAGCCACCCTCAATCTGGAGTTTCACTATCATGTTTTGCAACTAGACATCAGCAGTGACATTGACCCTGCAGGAAGAAGTAGGACATTATAACATGACCTTTATTGTTTGTGATCCCCAGTACTATTAATGATGATGTAAACTTAGTGGGCACATCAAAACAGATGCATCTATTGCATCTGTACGGATTTACTTGTTATTCTTCCTGTTTACCTTCTGGTTTTGGTTGAAGTTCTTTTCATCAGGGTGTGTTAATGGTTCCCCAAGTGTTTCTAATAAATCCCATAATTCTCTTGACTCTTTTTAAATATGAATTACCTTCTCCTTATCAGTTGATGTTCTTGTGCACTGTATGTCTGGTAGTGTGTACCTATCCACATTAAGCTGTTTGGTGCTGCCCTTGTTGACTAGTTTGGATTGTGATAGATGACATCCTGGACTTGCTGATTGGACTTATTGGTGTCTACAACATCTCGTCACTTTGGCCCTGGATGATATGGCCCAGCCAATGGCATTCAGCTCATTCCAAATTTGAACACAAACGATCTGGCTATTTAAAAAAAAAAAATCTGGCTATCATTGAGAAACTTTGCTTAGCAGCTAATGCCACAAGCATGGCATGACTTTTTATTTCCTGTGCTAAATTGAAATTTGCCATCTCTATGCTCACAATAAATCTATAGGAGAAATGAAAATGTTAAAATTTGGCACTTACTATGGTAACATTAGGTTATTTTCCATTTATGGCCTGGTAAAGGTCTTTTCTCCAAAACCTGATTCATCATATATATATATATATATATATATATATATATATATATATATATATATATATAATTAAAAAAGGAAAAAAATTATTGTCTCTGGTTGTAAGCAAAACATCCATGTCATATATATATATATATATATATATATATATATGGATTGCGCCTAGCATGAAACAGCCTGTCACTTCTAAGTGTTGACTTCAATGTTCACTTTTATATTTACACATGCTCTATCTCTGATATTGAGCACTTTATTCCATAAATATATCACACCTTAAGAGTATATTTCTCCATATATATATATATATATATATATATATATATATATATATATATATATATAAATTTATACATGCCGACACACCCATATATATGACATGCATGTTTTGCTTACAACCAGACACAATAATTTTTTATTTTTTATTTATATTATTTTAGTTTGCAATAAATCTGAGCACAATTAGTATCAATACTATCCAAATATTTTGGATCTAGCTCTTTTGACTATTTTCTTGGTTATTAGCAAAATCCTTGACCTTCAAATTTAGGGACAGAAGTTATATTGGTGGTTATTTTGTAGCCTGTCAGTTTTTAAAGTTGACATTGTAGCGTTTGTGCAGTAGGGACACACAAGGTGACATGCAAATAAAATAGTTTTTTATTAAGCAGAATATGATTCATCTATCAGTTGTTGTTAAGTACTTTCAAAATCTGAGCATCCAATCTGATGGATACAAGAATGGCTGCTGAAAAGTTCTTGACCTGACCTACTTTTCAAAATTCAGTATTTTAGTGACCAAACATTTGCATACTAATTTTGGAAAATGGGCTAGGCTGGAAACTTGTCAACACCCCTCTGATATAATTGTGAGAGACAGAGAATGAATGAGTTTTTGTTTTTTAATTTCTAAGCACTTTTGTAGCGAGAGAATACACTTACTTTGCCAAGTGAAGCATGCATATACCGTTTGGCATGTAAATCCAACGTGGCCAACATTGTGAGGAGCATCATCTGCAATTGTCCCACTGCACATGAGTGATGATGCTTTTTTTAATATTATCGGTCATTTACATGCATGATTAGAAATAGTAATAAATAAGTCGCATAGTCAGAGGGGAAGCAAACTCGTAAAGTATGGAGCATTTATTTAGATCAGAGTATATAGAAGTTTTGCTGTGAGAGCTGAACCCTGTTGATTCATTGTGTGACCTGTGCATTTACGTCCCTGACTTTTGACCTTTGACCTCCCCCTCCAGATTGTGATTTAACTTTAACTTTGTATCTATGTAAGTCTCTCTCTCTACATACAAAAGAAATAGGATTCTTTCTTTGTATATTGGTACAGAAAATAAAACAAAATAGCTTGTGAATTCTTCTTTAACCTTTGTTAACAGAAAACCATGAAAGGACAGGTTACTTAAAATTGATGTTAAGTATAAAATATTTGATGCATCCTTTTTTTTTTTGTAATTAGACTAGGGACTTAATGATGTTTATCTGTGCATTTCAATCCAATTGAAAAAGACTCAGAACAAAGTGAAAAAAATTGAAAAAACATTGGAAATACTGTTTAAAACCACAAAACCTCTGAAGACTGGAAATTTTACCGAGAAACATCAATGTTGCGATAAAATTGATATTTATAAGTAATCTTTTCATATATATATATATATATATATATATATATATATGAACACATCAATATGGTGTAATGGTTAGAAAGCTTGTCTCGCCATAACAATTACAACTGAGTAGTGAGTTCAATCCTCACTAAATGCTTCATATTTTTGGCCTTGTGCCACATCAAAACTTTGCTTAGAAAATCACCATATATAAATGTAAAAGTAGACACTGAGGTCAACACCGAGTGGTGACAGTCTGTTTCGTGCTTGAATGCAATCCTAAGGCCATGTGTGTTTTGTGGTGGCTTGAATATATATGCTGGTCAAATGCAAGGTCAAGTTTTTCTGGTTTATTGTATTATACTAACACTTATTGGGTAGGTGGCCATGGTTTTATATATATATATATATATATATATATGAAGAAATATAGTCTTAAGATGTGCTATATTTATGGGATATAATTTATCGATATCAGGGATAGAGCGTGTGTAAATATAAAAGTGAACATAGAAGTCAACACTTGCATCTAGCATGAAACAGACTGTCACCTCTAAGTGTTGACCTCAATGTTCACTTTTATATGTATATATATATATATATATATATATACATATATATATATAGACATATATATATATATATATATATATATATATATATATATATATATATATATATATTATGACAATCCTATGCTGCCACATCTGAATTAAAACTTACTAAATCCATGGAGGTTAAGTTGTTATAGTGAACTTTCTCTGACTGTGACTATTGCCTTCTCTCTCTGTGTCTGTGACAATTACCTCTCTCTCTATGACAAACTAAAAGCAGTCAGGCAAAAGCCCATGGAGTCTAAAAGGATTAATCCCTAGAAACTGTCACCTGGATGCTAAAAATAACTATACACATGGAGTCACCAGACTCAATATTCAAAATTGTATGCAACAAGTTAGTTGGGAGAATAAAGCTCTATGAGATTGGACCATCCATGAAATCATCATGTGAACAGATTCAGTTCCCAGGTCACACAAACTCCCAGTTAAGAGAACACTTGTGTGACCAAACGGGCCTACATAAAATTCAGTGGAGTCAGTGATAATCAGCACAATAAAGATTATTTTTAAATGGAAAGGAATCAACCTTATGCAAAAGAACCACTGCTCATGGTTGAATACAGTCAATGGATAAAGAATAACCCAATGATTGAACATTTTTTACCTGTAAAGAGAAAAAATAAAAGCCTGAAAATATAAAAGTTACTCCCACATGAAAATAAGATGTTAAATAATATATAAAAAAAGAAAGAAAATAGAGAAATGAGAAAGATATAACAAGGGAGAGAGAAGAGGAAAAAAGAAGAAAAAACAAACGTATTTCATTTCAATCAACTGAAAAAGCTAAGTGCTTTTTTCATACCCATATCTCATGCACCACATATATTTTTTTATATTCAGATATTTTTTGTTTCAAATTGTTTTATGTATGATTAAAATTTTGCTGAACTTTACATTTTTGTTTGTGGTTTATCTTATTTTTGACGCTGTGATAAAATTACACTATCGTAGTGTGATCCAGGTTATATCCTTGGCAACTGATCCACTTTAATTTTTTTTTTCTTATTTATGCTGTGGCTCACATGGGTTGTAACTAATATATATATATATATATATATATATATATATATATATATATATATAATAGAGAGAGAGAGAGAGAGTCCCAAAAAATGTATACACACTTTAGAAATGGAAAAACTTGTATACTTGTATAGATATTGTAATTCAGACATCATGAGATTAATATAAGCTACTTGTGGACTCTCCAATCACAAGAGATGCTCAAAATGGTGGCCTTTTACTTCCAGATATTTATTAGTATGCCAAACTACTGCTTGTTGGACAAAGTGTCCAGTGGGATTGCTGCACATGCATTTTCAGTTTCTTGTCTAAGGGCTGCTAATATCGTCAGTTTTCTGCGATGCATAACATCCTTTAGGGTCTCCCATAGGTAAAAGTCTCCAGGTGTTAAATCAGGAGAATGTAGGAGGAAATTGACTGCATCTCTTGATCCTAGTCAGTATCCTTGCACGTTCTCATTCAGATAAGCTTGCATGTCTTACTGATAGTGTGGTGGGTGCCATCTTGTTGAAAGAAAAATTCATCATGAACCATAAAGTTCATATATGGCAGGTAATTTGGATGTGCATAGCATGTGTAGGTACACTTGACCAGTAACAATATATATGAAAGAAACTTCAAAGAAAAATGATCGTATTAAACCTCTATATGACATTACATATCAGACATTGACAATTGGTGCATTGGCTTCTTTGTCCGCATGCACATGACAATTTACTGGTGTCCAGTGAAAACAATTATAATAGATATAACCCCCTTCACGCCGTTAGATTTCATAATGTTTGTGTCATTTGCCATAATATTTCTTGGGATTAATAGTGGAGTGGTTTCCCATTGCCATCTCTGCTGTGGTTTATGGAGACACCGTCTCTAATTAGCTGGTCATTAACTCATCGAGAGTTCTTCCGCCTTTTGTTAAGTCTTATTTTTCATCCTACTGCTTTGCTAATAAGCTGCTTCACTTGCAAGAACATTGAGTGGGGTAGCCAGTTTAGTTGCCGACATTCCAACTGTGGAATACTTACCCAATATATATATATATGTATATATAAACCCCCCCCCCTTTTGTTTGTGAGTAAAAGGTTTGTGGGTCAGAGTTAATAAGCAGGTTGAAGATTGGTAAGGTGGGATAATAGAATAAAATGATTAAGTTTTAACTTAGTATAAATTCAATTACCCACTATTAAAGCAATACGTGATTATCGAGGAATTACGTTAGAGTCACACTAGATACCAAAAACCTGAACTAAGCCAGACTACACATGGTACATATGTATATATACCCATACACATATAAGCATATATATATATATATATATATATATATATATATATATATATATGATGAAAATGTGGAAAAGACAAAGCAAAATCCGAATATGTGAGTTTACTGTTTTTATTTTGTTTTTGTTTTTGTTATTCTGTCGACGTCAGACGTTTCGGTCAAATCACTACTTACACTTTTACTCTCACAATGATACTAGGACTAAGAGAGGTGTTATTATCGGATTTTACTTGAGAGCTCTGCGAATCTGTTCAGCAAAATATTTAGATGACGAATTTGGTTATATCGAGGATACCTTCTCCAGCCTTTCGTATCCGAGACAACTAATACTCGGCGCTAAACATAAAGCCTTGAAAATCCACAGAGCTCGTCCATCAGTACATAACAACATACCGACTACTACTACTACATCAAAGGTGGAGAGAGGCACACTCTCAGCTGCCCCTGATAATCCCATTGGCCGCATCTTTCTACCGAATAACCCTCTGACCGAACACATCTCCAACAATCTAAACGCGCTAAAAATTAAAACTACTACATTACCCACTAAATCTATACGTAACATATTGAGTAATACCAGCAGACAACATATTACATCCGATGCTTGTGTCTATCAGGTGCCCTGCAGAGACTGCAACCTGAGTTATGTAGGCGAGACAGGTAGATCATTGAAATCTCGCATTTCCGAACATAAACGTGACATTCGCCTCAGTAATCTAAGCAGTGCTTTAGTTATACACATAGCCAAATCTGATCACAATTTTGATTTCGACTCTGTGAAGATCTTAAAATATATCCACAATAAGAACCTTAGACAGATTTATGAGGCTGGCATGATAGCCACCTCACATACAGTAAATAATAGACCTGGTTTCTTTCAGATCGCGAGCTCTGTGGCAAGATTAATGCGTGACAAACGTACCGATAAGCTATAGTTTTAAATAGTCCCCCTCACCTTCCACTTAGGACACAATCTTTTTCCCTGTGCGCAGGTCTTCGTAGTTGCCGCCCACGCGACGCCAGCATATCCGACTCTAAGAAAGAATACTTGACTTTAGAATTTCAGTTTTTCTGTTTCTGACCAGTCCTGTATATATCGTCTCTCCATCAAACTTAAATCTAATATAAATATGTCTCCATTAACCATGTCCCGAAGAAGGTCTATTTGACCGAAACGTCTGACGTCGACAGAATAACAAAAACAAAAACAAAATAAAAACAGTAAACTCACATATTCGGATTTTGCTTTGTCTTTTCCACATTTTCATCATACCGTCGGATCTACATCCACACATTTGCTTACATATATATATATATACACACACACATGCAGATGATTGGAATTTACACATTATCCTAACAGGTCCAAGACAAAATTAAATAAAGAATACATTTGAAACAATATCATGGAAAAAGGATTTCTTTTTAATTACAATTGGAGATTCATATTAATCTTGCTAAGCTCAAATCAATGGTAATTTAGTGAAAAGTGTAGCAGGCTCTAAATATGTCTCAATTTCAGAAACCAAATGCAATGGGTTAGTGAGTTTGTGGGGGAATCAAATAAAGATGAAGTCACTTGGTAGGGGGGGGGTGAAGTTCAGTGAAGTGCCAGGATGACCAATTCTCTTTTAAAGCCTAAAATGATGAAATAACAAAGGGAGATAACTCAAAATCAACATTGATGGCAAAAAGAAATATAGATTTAAATAATTAAGATAAAATTAAACCAATCAGTTAAGAATGAAATACAAAAACAAAAGATGAGGTTGGAAAGAGTAAAAGAATCTATGAGGAAAAAAAGACAGAAGATAATGATTGACATTGCATTTAAATTTTCAAAGATTAAAGTTGCTTGGAAACCAAGAAGCTAGAAGCCACAAATAAGAAGTGGGAAAAGAGAAATTGTTAGCATAGAACTTATGATTGCAACTAGCAATTTCAACTGTAAAATGATGAGACCTAGCTGCCAATCTAGTACTTCAAACAAAGATGAAGTCATTTGGTAGGGGAGTAAAGTTCAATGACCAACCCTCTTTTAAAGCCTTAAATGATGAATTAACAAAGGGAGGTAACTCAAAATCAACATATAAAATTAAACTGATCAGTTAAGAATGAAATACAAAAAAAAAGATGATGCTGGAAAGAAGCAGAATTACCAACAATACATTTTATCGGTAGTTGAAGGCATGCAATTGTGTTCCAAATATTTAGATTTCATCATTAAATAATCCATAGAGGTTGATATGCTGTTAAACAAAATCAACTAAACAAAACCTATTATTATCAAAAATATCTGGTGACAAGAAGAATGGAAGGGAGATATGGATTCATGCCTTTTCCAAAAGCATAAATTTAAAATGAACATCAATACCTTCAGCTGGAATTTGAACACTCTTTTCAGATTCCTTTCAGATGTAAATAACCATAATGTCAAAATTACTTATAAATCATATAACTGAGAGTAAACTGTATGGCTTGAAGCTATCTCAATCATAGAACAACTGCCATTGACAGATTTTTCATGGTCAAAAAATATGAATTTGACACTTGTTTAGTATTAATTCTTTATTTCTAGTCTATACTTTTGATCATTACCCTCAGACAAAATTTTCACAGATTGTTAATTTCTCACTTAATCATCAGCTTTTTTTCTCTCTGATTAATCAGTTTTCATATTCAGCCATCTTTGTCTATTACATTACAGAAATTTCATCCCTGGCTTAAGAATTATCAATTATTTCAAACATTGAATGAATTGCAATATTTTTCATTAATTTTTTGTTGCCAATCTATATTGAGAGTAATTAAATTAGTAATTTATTGATTAATTAGTATACCCATACCAGCAAATGACGGTGATTACAATAAAAAGCAACTAATATTAACATGAAAGAAATACTAACCAAAAATTAATAATGGTTAGCTTCAGATTTGTTCAAAATTCAAATAATTTAATTTGAAGGCTGAAGAATATATCAGCCAAAATGTTAATAAAAAGGAATTTAAGACATACGTGGAAGAATGCTTAATGTTTAATCTGAGAGGTTCAATCTGTTATTACTAATTGGTATCAGATGGCAGGAAATTATTATGAAGATGAAGTTATTAGTCAAATAAATGAGTAAAATCATTAGAAATATATATTTTGATTTGTTTTTATAGTTTACTGATATTGATGTTTGTTGAATAAAGGGTTATACAAACATCAAACTCAGTAAAAAGGGGGAAAAAAAATGATTCCTTTTTTTTTTAATCTGCTTAACATTTGAATATTGTAAGAAAAATTCTCTTCATTTGGACTAGTAAAACTTATTTCATTCAATACAAGAGGAAACTGTCCGAGCATTAAAATAAGACATGTTATATTAAAGAAAATGTAGATGTGTTTGTATGTATATATAGATGTTGAAAAATGTAAAGCCCAACTCATTTAAGATTTCCTTTAATATTTTCTCCAAATTTCCACACTTTACAAAATTCTTTACGTTGACTCTCTCGTAGTTGCTGTAGTAGTAGTAGTAGTTGCTGTTTTTGTTATTGTCTGAGGTTCAAAGTTGAATGATTTCCATTACTGCACTCATTTCTTGATTATTATCTTCTGATTTTGCACAAGTTATCCAAGATTCTGAGATAAAGTGTTTTCAGGATTTCACACATTTTTTATGACCAGTCTATTGATGTTTTTCTTCTTGATTTGCACCAGCCCTGTTGGCGGGGCTTCAGAATACGTCGACTGCACCTCTGCAGAGGGTAAAAGTCCCTCAATGGGGCCACCTGTTGGCTGTGGGTGGCGACCCATGTCATCTGGGGATGGGATCCTGGTGATTGAGCATGCCATGGCCTGGGTGAAAAGAGGTCATGGTCAGGCAACACATCACTTTGGCCCTTACCTGGGCTAGACGGGCGGTCGGAGAGGCCTGATCCGATCGATCAGCTAGTCACGTCAAGCACTAATACTTACCCACATAAAAACCCATCTATCTAAAACCCATAAGATGTTGCACAAAACCTTTCTGACACTTTACTACAAACAAGAGATAGATCATAAGTAAGTATTAGAAGGCGGTGACAAGGGTCAATCTACTAGTAAGGAAATGCCGTTACAGATAAGGATTTTAACTGACTTTTTCATCAAAAATGGGTCGGGAAAACAAAGTGAAACCTGAAATGCTAACAGCCACTTACTAGTGCGAGTATACCTTTCTTTTATCCCTGGGATAATAGGGCGAATGGGTTTCCCTCGTAACAACTCCCACTGATGGGCTCCAAGGAGGGTGGGGAGCAAGGAAGGTGAAATAAAAACAAAAGACCCCATATTGAAGACAGTTCAGAGAGCCTATACTCCGAAACCGAGTCAGACAACGAACTTGATCAAAAGGTGTTCCCTAGATTTATTGTCTTAGAGTCAATAGAGAACACCTCGATCACTAAGTTGTTTCCATTCATTGGTGAAAAAACAATGAAATCTTTAATAAAAACCATATCAATAAAAAAACTAAGGAACAACACCATTTTAGTAGAAGTTCCAAATAAAATTTCAGCAAATATGTTACTGAAGCAAAACAATTTTTCTAAGCTTAAGATAAAAGCCTACCTCCACACTTTCTTGAACTCCTCAAAGGGCGTGGTAAGAAGCCCAGATCTCTCACTCTGCACACTGGATGAAATAAAAATCAACCTAAGGAAACAAGGCCTCACAGATGCCCAAAGAATATTGATAAAAAAAAACAACCAAATGACTCCAACAAACGCTTATATTCTAAATTTCAACACTCCAAAACCTTCTACAGAAATAAAAATCAGATATATGACAGAAAAAGTGGAAGTATACATACCAAATCCTCTGAGATGCCACAACTGCCAAAAGTTCGGGCACCACAAGGAAAGATGTACCAGATCACCAACATGTAAAGATTGTGGAGAAATCGGGGATCACATTGACTGCAAACTCCCATTAAAATGTGCAAACAAAATCATGCAGCATACTCAAAAGAATGTGAAGTCTGGAAGAAAGAAAAAAAAATATCCTCAATTAAACACACAAAAAACATATCATACCCGGAGGCAAGAAGGATATTTGAGAGTTCTCAGAATGCACCAACATATGCAAATATAGCCAGAATGACAAACAACTCGATTCAAAAACAAGAAACAACACAAAACAATCTGTCTGATCTGGTAGAAGAACTAAGATCATTACTGGAGATACTAAAGAAAAATTTAATCAGTTCAACAACTAGATCTGATACCGAATTGGATCAAAAGGAAAATCCCCAATACCAGATCAACGAAACCAAAGATGTTACAAACCAAAGAAAATTACAATCCAAGCAACAGCAAATGCCAATCCTCCCCATCACCACTAACAAATTTAATAACTCCTCACCTCTAAAAATGAAATCTCCTTTGAAGAATCAACACAACAAAAAGAAAACAGAAATTGTCTTAATTGAAAATGAAAACAAATTCGAACTAATGGAAACCGATAGCCAAGAAAGACAGTCAAGACAGAGAAGTTCAAAAAGTCCCAACAAAAACAAATCAAAAACAATCATCCCATCTCAAACAAAGGAATGGTCTTCATCCAGACAAAGATCAACAAATGAATCAAAGAAAAAAACCAAAGGAACATCCCTCAATAAATAAACAGAACCAAAAGAAATCCAAGGGTCAAAACATAGCAAAAAACAAAATGCAACTAAGACAGAAAGCATAGAAAAGATGGACATCTCTATTACAAAATACAATATAGACAAGTAAATCCTCATAAGATCTCATGATTTAAAAAAAATAAACAATGGAACTGTCGGGGCTTAAAATCAAATATAAATGATCTCCTCCTTCTTATAATGAATCATCTCCCTTCAGGAAAGCTTCCAAAAAGCTGATGATAAAATAAAAAAACTATACACAATATAATTAAATTCATAACCCCAATCAAAGGGACATATTCGGCAATCTCTTTACAATGTTAACAACTTGAAAGAAGTTTTTGAAAAAACAAACCCCCAATACAATCTTAACCTTTCTTAAAAAAGTTAAACTATACAAAAAAATATAATCCCAATTAAATATCTGATGATAAAAAAGGGACCTCTGACACTTACCAGGCAAAAAGTTTCAAAAACAACGCAATTCTGAAAGCAATGGATATTTTTAAAAAAGCAAGACAACACGGAAAAAAAAAAAAAAAAATTTTTGAAAGCGATTCAACTCTATCCAAAAAAACAAAACAATTGTTTGACCTTAAATGATCTCATAAAGATTGATAGGTCGTTAAACATTAAACAAACAAACAAACAAATCTTGATTTGCACAATTCTTTACATTTTTGGAGGTTCTGGCATGGATTTTCATTATTCAACATGTTTCTTGATTATTATCTTAATATTTCTTTTCTGAATTCCTCCTGATGTATACCTAGAAGAAGGATGACATTATGGTTATTTGTATCTGAAAGGAATCTGTAAAGCATGTTCAAATTCCAGATGAAGGTATTGATGTTCATTTTAAATTTATGCTTTTGGAAAAGGCATGAATCCATATCTCCCTTCAATTCTTTTTGTCACCAGATATTTTGAAGAAATGTCTCATTCACTGGCAAGCCACAAAGGGAGAGAACCCTTGGTGAAATCACTCATTTTTAACTATAACTCCACAAGAAAATGGTTAGGGAATTTGTCTTGCACTGTTATTGATAAGGATGTTCCTTAGGATTGGTGAGGGTAGAAGATGTCAAAATAGATAGACAGGAAAGAAGCACACACAGAAAAACATTTAGAGGAAGGAAGATTATGTGAAGTGGAGTAGTGCACAAAGGGGGTATTTAGTGTCCTCCCCACGAGGGACAGATGTGGCACAAGGCCGGGTTTAAAGTGGGGTACCCGAGCCCGTAGGCTCGGCCAAAAATAGCCCGTAGATCCCGTATAAACGGGATCGGGTTGGTCAACCACCTCGAACGAGGCTCTGCCCTTCGGCGGAGCCTCGTCCGAGTTCCTCTCTGCCTAAAGGCAGAGAGTTCCCCTCTGCCTCAGAGGCAGAGAGTTCGACCGAATAGCTGAGACGTCCAAAAAGGACTGGATCTCGCACAAAGGGGGTAGGTACTGCAGCAACAGTAGCAACAGTCAACTAATGGCCTGACATTCAGTGAACCTTGGCAAATGGATAAAACATACAGAAATAACTTTTCTAATGAAACAGACAGACACACGGATGCTGGTAGTGAGGGACATAATATATTAAAAACCGCTCTCATTCTCCTCTAGGCAATTTATGAAACATTCATCCTTTCATGGTGTTTAAGGAGACATTTCTTATGTATTTCTCTTTTTATTACTACAAATCTTATTTTTAGTGGATAGCATTGGAGTTTTTCTTGGACAACAACATCTTAGTTGACTTCTATGAAGTTCATTGTTTATTGTCTACTACATAATAATACCCAATACTTTGAATTCTTCATGTATTTCTCTCCAAGTAGTCATTGGATTTTCTTAAATTTTGTGCTGAATTCTTCTCATTGATCTGGGAGAAATCTCATGTGCTGCACCAAATCTCGATTTGTTCTCAACAGTTTTCACCTTTTTATACTTAGCAATAATGGAACTAATAGTAGTAGATGGTATATTTAGGATCTCTGCTATTTTCCTCTAGCTTTTGCCTTCCTTCAAGTGTTTGATAATTCTTTTTGTGAATTTGGTAGTTCCTTGCTTTTTCCCATGATGATAATTATTGTTTATGATTTGTGTGCAGAGATAACCTTATTTAAGAAATGAATTGCAGAATGTTCTAGATTGTTCCAGTAATAAGATAATTGGAAGAATCTAGCAAAATCTTACAAAGAATTACATAAATAAAGGTAATTTAAGACTTTTGATATTAAAGACATATTTTGTATGAACATTTTTTTCACTTTGAAATTTTATAAATAACACATAATTTCATTTATAACAAAATTTTCTAATTGTCTTCTGCATATTGCAGCGTTATGCAATGGTGTAGAAATAGGGTATGAATTTTAAGATTTTTCATAAATTATAACTATGTTTAATTAAAAATTTCATGGTGAACGAATATTTATCCCCCCCCCAATCAGTTCAGTATATTTATCCCCACCCCCCAAAAAAAATCAGTTCAGTATTTCAGTTGATGCTGGCCTCAGTACTCCAGAAAACTTAAAGAAAATAAACTCTCCAGCAGGATTTGAGCCTGTGTCCTCCTTTAAAGGAAGGACCACTGTTGGATCTGGTGTACTTTTACCACTTGGCTACAAAGATTGTCACAATAAAGAAGGTTCTATTTTTGCCATTTAATCACACGCTTCTTTTCGGATTTTTCTTGATATCTTCCCAGTTTCATATGTGGAATGTAAACAAAGCAATTTTTAAAGAGTTAATGGATTTTATTCTTTAATCTGATATTTTTATTACATTATTACTAATTTTTATTATATTCATCTTTATATATATATATACATATATATATATAATATATATATATAGAGAGAGAGAGAGGCGAAGGTGGAGCAGCATACTTGATGGTTGAGGTAGTCAGGTATTTCTTTCTCATTCTCATGAATGATATTCAAATCATGGTAAGTCCTGATTTCAAATGCTAATTTTCAATACAGTTTGACACTAAAACTAATAATATTGGTATTAAAGTTTCTTGTCCTCCATTCAGTTTTTGGGTCAGATTTTGAGAATTATTTTTTAATCAATTCACCCCAAGCAAGATGATAATGCCACTAACATGCAAGGGGCTACTGAGAGTGAAAGAGAATGAAAAGACTTTAGAAGGAACTGAAATCTATCTACTCCTATTATGTTGACTGAGATGTTTTCAGTATAATAATTGTTTTACCAAGAACACAGCCATTGAGAAATATGAAAAATAACTTCTGGGAAAATAAGATAAATATGTCTAAAAGAAAACAAAGTTAATATCCACCATTAATTACTTTTTATCACTTGTCTTTGAAGATTTGTTTGGTGCAGATAAAAAAAAAAACCTTAGACTATTAGCAAACATTAGGTGCATTAGAATATTTTCTATAAAGTGCACATTAAAGTAAAATTGTTTTTGTTCTGATAGACGGCATGCTGTTGATTTATTATATAACAAAACATTCTTAAGATTGGATTCTTTATAGGTTTAGATAGGTCTCTTAAATGATCACAAATACTTCTTTTAAATATGAGTGAGTGTTTAGGCCAAACCCACTTCCTAAAATGTGATGAAATATCAGATACATACACACATATATTTATATATTAAGTAGCTGGGAGAAATGTGAAACTTAACAGAAGGAAATTGTGTCCCAATTGTATTGAAGTGAACTTGAAGATTCTTTATCATATATATATATATATATATATATATATATATATAGAGAGAGAGAGAGAGAGAAGTGTACATATAAACTAAATAAGATATTAGCAACTGTATATGTATGCGTGCGATAGCATGCAGACACAGATAAGCAAATAAATATTTATTTAATTTAATTTATGGTGCAAACAAAACAATGCTCAATGTAGTTAAACAGAACTATGAAGTATATATTAAGAAATACACATATACCTATGTTTATATATATATATATATATATATATATATATATATATAATATGTGTGTGTGTGTGTGTGTGTGTGTATGTATCTGTGTTTGAAGGGATTGATCATAGATTTAAGGATACCTTCTTTTATTTTTATTTTTTTCATTTTTAAAAATCTCACCAAAAGTCCAGATATTACATTTTTTTTAATCCATTTTCAGTTTGGCTGATAACTTTTCAACACTCTCTCATCTATAATATCAAACAAAATGTAACTTCATATATTTATCATACTTGTAACATTATCTCTCCTTAGCAATAAAATATTTTGAAGTTATGGTAACAGAAGGCATTTCTTAATGTCAATGAACAAATATCTAAACAGGGGGAAAAGATCAAACAGCTGATACTTTTCTTTTTATTTCTCTTCTTTTCTCTGAG
This sequence comes from Acanthosepion esculentum, assembly GCA_964036315.1. Classification (NCBI taxonomy): domain Eukaryota; kingdom Metazoa; phylum Mollusca; class Cephalopoda; order Sepiida; family Sepiidae; genus Acanthosepion; species Acanthosepion esculentum. Next base: position 4,667,478 of record OZ038494.1, read on the forward strand.
TCTTCTTCATATAGTTTTAATTTTTTGGAATTTAAAATGCAGAATTCTTTTCAAAATGCAACAGTCAAGCCAATTTTTCACATACCAATCTGAGATTACTCATGCAGAGAAAATAATCAATGCAACTGTAAAATTGCATAAATACTACCTTCATTTTTTTACCCTACACAGAAATCAGTAAATACAGTCTTTTTTTGGGGGGGGGATAAATATTCGTTCACCATGAAATTTTTAATTAAACATAGTTATAATTTATGAAAAATCTTAAAATTCATACCCTATTTCTACACCATTGCATAACGCTGCAATATGCAGAAGACAATTAGAAAATTTTGTTATAAATGAAATTATGTGTTATTTATAAAATTTCAAAGTGAAAAAAATGTTCATACAAAATATGTCTTTAATATCAAAAGTCTTAAATTACCTTTATTTATGTAATTCTTTGTAAGATTTTGCTAGATTCTTCCAATTATCTTATTACTGGAACAATCTAGAACATTCTGCAATTCATTTCTTAAATAAGGTTATCTCTGCACACAAATCATAAACAATAATTATCATCATGGGAAAAAGCAAGGAACTACCAAATTCACAAAAAGAATTATCAAACACTTGAAGGAAGGCAAAAGCTAGAGGAAAATAGCAGAGATCCTAAATATACCATCTACTACTATTAGTTCCATTATTGCTAAGTATAAAAAGGTGAAAACTGTTGAGAACAAATCGAGATTTGGTGCAGCACATGAGATTTCTCCCAGATCAATGAGAAGAATTCAGCACAAAATTTAAGAAAATCCAATGACTACTTGGAGAGAAATACATGAAGAATTCAAAGTATTGGGTATTATTATGTAGTAGACAATAAACAATGAACTTCATAGAAGTCAACTAAGATGTTGTTGTCCAAGAAAAACTCCAATACTATTGAAGAAACATAGGGATGCCTGGTTAAAATTTGTTTGTGTGCATAAGAATAAACCTGAATCATTTTGGGGAAGCATTTTATGGGCAGATGAAGCAAAAATTGAACTATTTGGGTGTAATTCAAGCACTCATGTTTCGAGAAAAGACAGCACAGCCTTTGCACTGAAGAACACAATCCCAACAGTGAAATATGGTGGTGGCAATATCATGGTTTGGGAATGTTTTTCTGCTAACAGTATGGGTAATTTAGAGATAGTAGATGGTAGAATGAATTCAAAAATATACCAAGATGTTTTGGGCTCTAATTTGTTTGGGTCATTAGTAAAGCTTGGCCTCCCAAATGAATGAGTTTTGCAACAAGAAAATGACCCTAAACATACGGCTAAATCTGCAAAAAAATAGCTTATTGAAAACAATATCAGTACACTCGAATGGCCATCACAGTCTCCAAACTTGAATCCAATAGAGAATTTGTGGCATTTATTAAAAATTCATGTTAATAAAAGAGCCCTGAAAAACATCCTGGACCTAAAGAGAATATGCAAAGAAGAATGGTATAAACTACCAACGGAAACTTGCAAATCATTGATTAAAAGCTACAAAAAAGACTGATTTCTGTTGAACTGAGTAAGGGATATGCTACAAAGTATTAAATAGGTATTATAATGTTGTACAAATGCTTTTTGCCGGCAAATTTTTTAATTTCATTAATATAAAAATTTTTTCTGATTTTTTTTTTTTTTTTTTTTTTGCATATTGCAGCATTATGTCATGATATACAAATATTGTATGGATTGTAGAATTATTTTATAAAATCTGACTATGTTAAATATAAAAATTCATGCTGTATGGATATTTCTTCCCACCCACTGTATATAAACATAATTCAGTTTTGAGTTTCATGCCACATACTTTCAAAGAACTAACTTTTCAAATCTCAGAATAGAATTGCTTGCCTACTGTCTCTAAAAAGGTTTTTGCTCACAGTAATAAGTAATAGAAAATGTCTGGATCACATTTTGACTCACACACTGTTCATATTGTTCGTATATTGAGTAACCTTATAGATAAAATATTTTATATTTGTGTGTGTGTGTGTGTGTGTGTGTGTGTGTGTATTTTTCAGATGTAGATTAATTTGTGAGTACATAAAAAAAATCTATTTTTTATTTGTGTATGCACACGCTTAAAAGCCACCCTGTCAGGCAGCTTTTAAGCAAGCTCCTATGGAGGGCTCTTGATTGGGCCTTCATCACAATACGTAGGGAAGAGTAGATGTGATAGGCAACAATAAACTACAGAAGAACTCAAAATTGATCACTGCATTTAAGCATTGCATTAATATCTAAGTTAACCTTTTAAAAGTTTGATGATAATTCTTCTTCCGCCACTTAATTTAAACACAATTTGATGTACGTAGTCCTTACTTTCCATAAAAAAGAATTATTTTTATTTCATGGGTGACTTTTGCCATTAATTTTGATTATTCCCAAATTTATTTCAAAGTTATAAAAATTGTTATCATACAAAAAAATTTATCACAAAAAATTATTAAAATATTGCCGAAAACAATTGCAGTAATGAAAACTTAGGAATCCAAAATTTCAGGATTGTGGGTCTGGATTTGGCCTGGAATGCTTTTAATTTGCTCACGGAGTTGGCCTGATTCCAAAATGGTATGATATGTCAAGCTACAGCCTCTAGGAGTAAAGTTGAAAAAGTGTGACACAGTGACACAATAATATTCGCATTTATTATAATATAGATGATGACATTTACAATATAGTTTCCATTTCTCCAGGTCTACCACCAATTTGTTAACTATCACTGAATTTGTCTAACAAGCTTTAGATAAGAATGACAAATCTTGGGTTGTGGTTCAACAGGCTTTGGAATATTGGCCTTCTTCCTAAGATCAAGGGCCATAGTGTCACTGGATATATATTTGGCTTCATCCAGTTGTTCCTAACCAATTGTGTAATGAAGGTCATGTTGAATGGACACAATTCTAGTTCATTTCACATTAATGCAGGGGTCCTCCAGGGTTCTATCCTTGGATGTATGTTGTTTCTTATCTTCATCAGCAACCTTCCCAATGTCATCAGTTCCCATCTAGGTATTTATACTGATGACACAACTATTTACTCCTGTCTTAATAAAAAGTCCAACAAAGTAAAATTGGCAACTGCTCTTGAAAAGGACCTCCAATCAGTTGTTAACTGGGGCAGGGAATGGCTTGTAAATTTGAACACTTTCAAAACAAAACTACTTTCATGTAATCATGATTGAGATCCTTTTTTGCCTGCCCTCAACATGGCTGATGCTAACCTCTAGGACAGTAACTCTTTGTGCCTCCTTGGCCTTACATTTTCCACTGACATGAAGCGAAGTGATTATATTGAATCAATTGCTAGGTCTACTGCTAGGAAAGTTGGTTCACTGTGTTGTACCAGAAAATTTTTCTCATCAGAATACTTCATGCATATTTATAAATCTACCATCTGTCTGTACATTGGATATCTGGTTTGGTTCTCCTATATATATTTATATATCTCAAAATTCTTGACAAAATTCAAAGAAGAGTCTGTCATGTAATTGATCTTTACCTGGCATATCGACATCATGGCATTTTCTCATTGATGTGCCGTAGCTTCTCTCTGTCATTTTTATAAATATTTTCATGGTGTTTGTTATGATCTTTCCTCCTTGCTGTCTCAACTGCACGAAATTAAACATTCTAAGAGATTAGCAACTAGTTCTCATGATTTTACTGTTGAACTAGGTAGATGTAGCTGAATATTCTATTCTAATATTTTCTTTTCTCACCTGTGAAACACCGTTCTAATAAAAAAATTTAAATGCAGTGCCAATCGCCATCTTTTGTTTTCCTGAAACTTGTTCTTTTATTGTCCCTTCTCCTCACTAAAGTCTTCTCTTTGACTTTCACTATCAGTAACCCCTAGCATCTTAGTAGCAGTATCACCATCTTCTGTCTTCCTGAAACCTGTTTTTTTATTGTCCTTTCTCCTCACTAAAGTCTTCTCATTCTCTTCCATTCCCAGTCACCCTTTGCATCCTAGTAGCAGTATCACCATCTTCTGTCTTCCTGAAACCTGTTCTTTTATTGTCCTTTCTCCTCACTAAAGTCTTCTCATTCTCTTTCACTCCCAGTAACCCCTTGCGTCTTAGTGCCATTATCGCCATCTTCTGTCTTCCTGAAACCTGTTTTTTTATTGTCCTTTCTCCTCACTAAAGTCTTCTCATTCTCTTCCATTCCCAGTCACCCTTTGCATCCTAGTGGCATTATCGCTTGGCTTGGGATGAAATGATTAAAAAAGAAAAATTTTATATGTATTTATTGGCCGTTAGCAAAATCAAGTATAGAGAAAACAGCTTTTTCCTGTCACAACCTTGGCAAATAGCAAACCCCTCTCCCATAATTATTCTATCTGCTTATACAATCAGTATCTTCTCTGTCAACAATTATTGCATATAAATGACCAGAAATGTCTTCCAACAAAGTTTAAGGGAGAAGTATGGCTGAGTGAGCAGTAAGGTAAATTACTCTCCATTAAATATATTTTACCTACTAAGGAAGGAACAACAAAGAGTTATTTTTGTTATCAACCTTGACCCAAACCAATTCCTATCTCTGTAAGATATGCTTTCATTTGTACTGTCATTGATATTATACAAAACGATTTAAATGTTATAAATCTGCCTCTTCTGCTGTACACTTATGAGCATGCTCATTGGCTTTTCTACATAAAAATTGTCCAATCATTTGTCCAGAATTAGTAAATGCCATGATAAAACCGAGGAAGTGAGATTGTGCATTTTCAGGAGGATGGAGTGAATGGTAGACATAAATTGCTACTTATTAAGTGTCGTCATTTGGTGTGGAGGGAGTGTAAAGAAAGGTCATTTTTATTCTGACCTCTTTAGATATGAGTCATAAAATCTCTACTTTGTGATGGACATCAAAACAGGTATTGTTTGAAGACATTTTATGGAGGGAAAAAAAATCTATTAAAAGATAAAGCAGAAAAGCAATTTGATGACATTTTGTAACTTTGTTCAAGCACTGAATAATATTTTAGCATAAATATATAATGAGGGTTCATATTAAATTTTCTTGGGTAAACAATTTTGGGTAAAGTTAAGTTAAAATAATTTTTTTTTTCTGATGTCATTTGTCCTGCTCTTCATGAAAATGACTATTTATTTTATTTCGGACTCTGTTCAGTTTTAAAGTGGCAGTCAGCAAAGTGACTTAAAAGTGAAAGTTTGTTTTATATTTAAACCCTGAGTTTGTGTTCTGTTTACAACACAAATATATAACCTTGATCTTATACCCACCTTTATACAGATACATGGATAATTTTAAAGTATGTTATATATACACTATTTACATTATTCAGACTATTGTCCTCATCTTTGTTGCCATATTTATTACAACGTTTCAGCCGTTGTACGCTCCAGCCTTCTTCAGGTGGTTGGAATGTCGAACTTAACCCTTTATTTCGCTCACTGGGGTAGACTGTTTTAGTTCCACGTGCCATGTTTAATGGATGTCAGTTATCAGTTATCTCCTGTTAATTCCCCTCTCCAAGTTCTCCATCGCCTTAACCAGGTATTGAACTTAAGTATTGAACTTTATCCACTCTGCCTTAACTGGGTATTGAACTCCATGTGTCCTCAAGGACACATGGCACAGTGGATAAAGGTGTTGGTTAGATCCAGTGACAGGACCCAAAGAGTGTGAGTTCAATACCTGGTTAAGGCGGTGGAGAACTTGGAGAGGGGAATTAACAGGAGATAACTGATAACTGACATCCAGTAAACATGGAACTAGAACAGTCTACCCCAGTGAGCGAAATAAAGGGTTAAGTTTGACATTCCAACCACCTGAAGAAGGCTGGAGTGTACAACGGCCGAAATGTTGTAATAAATATGGTGACAAAGATGAGGACAATAGTCCGAATAATGTAAATAGTGTACATAATACCTCATCTCAGAAATATAGACAGATATGTTATATATGTTAACCCTGTAGACTCCCTGTGAAGTATAGGGCCACAGCCTCACCACAGTAGGGGTTGCTGCTACAGCTTCTTTAGAAAATGGGTTTTTACATGGTAGAGTGCGAGATCCATGACCAAATTCAGTACAAGATGCCAAGCAAAGTTGGAGAGCTTAATCTGCTCCCCTTTTTAACCTATAACTAGAGGAAGTAGAGATAGATTCATACCTTTGCAAAGGATATTTGTATGCAAATGAATATATTCACCTTGGTTGGAATTTGAACTGAATATGCCAACCCCACTTTTTATGCTGATAACCACTAGGCTACATACACTATCTTAAAGTACGGAGACACAAAAAGTAAAATAGGTTGATTTTATCAAGTTAATAACATAAGATTTGAGGTTAGGGTTTTTTAATATCATATATTGAGTTTTGAGTCACAGTAAAAATGCAAATATATCTTCTTTTTTGTCTTTTAGGCTTCTGTATCTAAAAACTAATAAAAACAAATTGATATTTTCATGAAGATAGGTGCAAAGTAAGGGTCCAGTTTTTATTTAATTTTCATTGTAAATTGAACCTTGTAAAAACTTTAATTTCTTTAGGAAATGAACATTTTAATGTCATATTTTTCAAAGCACATAAAAAGTCATAAGAGATTATATTTTCCTACAAAAATGTATAATTTAACCAATTTTGCTATAAAAAAACAAAAAACTATGAAAATGATTTCCAGGAGAATTTGAGAGCAAATGATTTATAATAGAAATGCATTGCTAAATTGTTTTATTGTAGAAATTAAACTAACCTGCCTAGTTTCTGAAAATATTTAAAGTTGATTGGTCTTAATTTAAACTTTACAAACGTCTGAGTTGTTTGTCTTCAGTATCAGTGAACCAGTTTTTATCTTGAGTCAAAATTAGGATCAGTGTATAATGAGTCAATTCAGTGTCCATATATTTTTGGTCAGTTTTATTTTTCTTATTCCTTTATTTTTCATACAGCAATTTTGGTATTTTTCTGGCTGTTGTCTCTTTGTTGTTTTAACACAAAATTTCAACTTATGTCATTTTGGACCACCTTGTATTGTCTGAACTTTTGAGATAGTGTTTTTATTATTCCATTTACTTTTCAGATCATATTTTTATCTTTTAGTTTGTTTGTTTTTTGCATTTAAATAAAGTTTTAACCAATTAAAATCTTTGTTATATCTGGCATTTGGCAGTTATTTGGTATTTCTCATTTTCTTTCCATCATTTCAAATTGAACAAAACTGCCTAACAAAATGGCAGAAAAACCTTGTGAGGCAAAACCTCTCCTCCCAAGAGGTAAGGATAGAAAGTTTGTAAGGCAAAGGAAACTGAACATATGAATATTTTAATACTTTATAGAAAGTGATGCTGAGGAAACCTAATGAGAACATGAAAGATCAGTGTTAATCCATTGGGAAAATTGGTGCTATGAAGTTGGACATCTAAAAGAGCTGCTCTCAGCAAAAAGTAGAAGACTATACAAATTATTTGTTTGCTTTGAACATCAGTATTAGAGATCCTTATTTTTTACCTTGGCTCAAACATCAACTATGAGTGCTGGATTGATAATTACTAATTATAGTCTGGCACAAGATCAAAAATATGAAATATTACAGTCATAATACTCTATGGGAACAAATTCACCATTACAAGGCTCTTCTCCATTTGCATATGTGACTTTCTTCATCTTTGAGAATTTTCTATCATGGTTCAGTATTTTTCTTTTTGTTTTGATCTCATTCTGGAAGTTCATAAAGTAAGACCCTTAGTTAAATCTTTAATATTTGTTCTCTCATACATTTGTATTGAAAAATGTTCTATGCACAAAATGACAAGTTAATCTCGCTCAAATATTACTAGTCTTGTGACCCCATGTAAGGCAAAACTTTGTAAACTATTTACTGTAAATCTAAAAGTAATGAAAGTGATGAACTGCTATTATTGCTATCCATTCTATGATGAATGAAGTAGATACAGTGGGGAATATAATTTGATAGTTTCAAAGTAGGTAGCAGCAGCAGCAGCAGCTAAAATGTGAATAAAATCAACCATAAAATATTATAGACTCATTCTAAAGAGATTAACATTCTTAGCAGAATGCAAAAAAATTATTTTGATATCTTGAATAGTTCTTGAGTTTCAGATATTTAAAAATTAGCCCAACTTTTAAGCAGTAACATCTGTGTGTTTAAGCACAACATATACAAATTGCCTTGACACAATTTCGACTCATTTTGACTGAACATATCTAGAATAGAGGCTAGCCCATGATTAATTCTCTCATTAGACTTCCATCTTTAGAATATGTTTAATTCTTAATTACAGTTCATTAGACAGTGCATGCCAATTTCATATTTTCACTAATTTTAGATATTTAGCCAAAATGAGACATGCAGACTTGCACAGGTACAAAGCAAAAACGGGTGCCACTTTTGACTTAATGTATGGATTCGATTTAAATTTGGAACATGTGTTGAATATACAATAACCATCAGTGTAATTTGCTTTGCTTTTCCAAAACTAGAGAAATGCAGAACTACATGTGGAAGCAAATCTTGATAAAAGCATGAAAATGCCCTACAATATACCATTTTCTGCACAGGCCTTACCATGATTTGCAAACTAGTTGACTTTTCAGCAGGTCATGTTGTTCTTCATTGGTTTTGTTGATAAACCATGTTCAGATGGTCTTATTTCTTTTACAGTATTTTGATAGTTGTGCTGTCAGGGTGTGTGGCTGCACTTTACCACTTGAAAAGAGAGAAAAAATCCAGCCCCCCCCCCCCCAAAAAAACACGTCAGCAACAAGAAAATTTAGAAGAAAGTGCATAAATCGCAAAGAAAAATATATTGAAAGTTTCTGGTTGAATTCATTAGAACTTATGATAAGAATATTTTCTCAAATTATTATCACTTGACTTTTACTAAATAACTTAAAATATATTTAAAAAATAAACAGACTTTGCCTAGTGCTTTGAAAATAAACATGCAGTCACTTAATACATTTGTTTATTCAACTCTTAGGCTTGTTTAGACTCTACACTTTTGAAAAATAATTATATAAATCGAAATCTAACTGATCAGTGAAATGAACATATGACAAACATAGTTGGCACAACGCTATCATAGGATAAGCAAAGAAATGAAACCCATGTAGCTTATTCAATAAATATTATTATGGGCACTATTACTAAGCATTAAAAAGTGAATTTGTTAAAGAATTATAAAAATGCTCATCCAGAACATTATGAAATCAATATAAATTGGGGGGCCATAGCATCATAATTTAAAGCCAACACCATTTTGGTTATTTGCTGTCTCAGAAGTGAGTCAGCTATAGATTGTTCCAATGCTTCTCATTGCCTCTCTCTTAGTTTATGCTTAGTTCCACATACCTTTTAAAAGGAAATTCATTCAACTTTCGAAAAGATATGGCATCTCTTTGGGCATAAAGTGTCTGAAGAGTAGAAATTGATGGTTGAAATATGGTTTTGACAAAATAAAAATAATGTAAAACAATTTTGTCCCTGCTTTTCTGGTAACATTGGATTGAAAAGCCAGTTCTTGAGACATTCAGAAAAGCTAAAAGAAATGTTGTGTACTACGTCTTGTGAGCCAGCAAAAACATCATGTAAACAGTCAGAAAACTTGGATCAGTGCACAGTTACATTACAATTTGTCATACTTTAGAGTTTCATTACTTACAATTGCACAGTCAAATAAACAACACATCATGAAAATGAAAAGTTAGAACTTTATTTTGATACATTTTTTATTCAAATTTGTGGGCGATGCACTGAGTTAGAAACAAGAAAAACGCATGAAAATGTTCAGTTTTGTCAATGTGCATGATCAATGTGCTGTCAGTTGCTGTGACTTACTTAATAGTAATGGTGAAATTAGAAATTTCCATACAAGCAAAATTTGGCATTAATTAACTGAAGAGTTAGCATTACTGTTGGTTGAAATTTATAAAATCTTTTTCTTAAAACAGTTTTTTTTAGGAAAGTAAGTTTTTCATGTTCCCTGTTATAACTCTTTCTAGTTTTAATGGGAGTTTCCTTTCTAACCTTTTATTTAAGATAATATGAAAAATCAATATCTTGATTATATCATGATTTTCCATTCTAATTATATGTGCTAACCATTTTTGTTGTTGCTGCTTTTGGAAGTCTTCAAGTGATGTGATTTTTGTTATTTGGTAAATCTCTTTGTGATTCTGTTGCACCAGTCTATAAGGTCTGAAGAGGGAAAACCTCCTTTCCAATCTAAAGGATCAATTCACTTGAAACCATTTTTGTGCTGAGAGAACAGTTATGTGTGTGCGCACATGCATATATACATATACATATATATATATATATATATATATATATATGCCAGTTTAGACATTTCTGGATGAGTTGGACATCATACATGGCATCCATATGAGAGTTTAGATCTGACAAGACTATTTAAAAACCTGACTCAAGTTCTCATATTATTATTTTCGTTTTGTAGCTTGTGAGAGTGTTAGACAAAAACACTGCTTCTGCAGCTTTATCCTATGTTCAGTTTCCTTATCTCCTCAACAGACTTTGTTATAATTGATCCACGCACCAACCTTTTTGAAGGGTTTAGAATTTAATTCTACATTCTCAGTTTTTAGGATGGATTCAGGATATGTGCCATCACTATGCCCATTTCAATTTGAAAAGGTTTATCTGAAGTTTTAGTTTTTAGAGCATTTGGGAAAGAATGTCAGTTCATCACTAAACTGACCTCTGGAGATGAAAGAAGAGCACAGTTTTCTATTCATTTCAGATGGGCTATAAAATGTTTAAATCATCCAGGACGGTTTCTTTACATCTTTGCTTGTGAATATGCAAAGCATAAGAAGAGATTAAAAGCAGATTGGGTCTCTCGTTTCCTCCTTCTTGTATGCCTGATGAGATTTGAAATTACTTGGTTTTTGGGATCTTTACCAGGCACGTAGTCCTGTGTATGACGATAAACTACATCTGGCAGCAAGGTCTCTGATTGAGAGTTTGGAGGTTTTGAGGAGCATGGAAACACCTTTTAATTGCTGTTGTTCCCAAGTCCACCCTATCCTGGGGTGGTAGCACCTGTTAGGGTCCCAACTGTGGGCAAACAGTGAACTTCCAAACAAAAACAAAACCCTATGAAAGTATAAAAGCACATTTTTATAGTAAAAATACCAGCAATACATTTTTATAGAAAAAAGATTACCAATAATACCTATTCATCATAAAATTACCAAAAATACATTTCATCTGTAGTTGAAGCCATAAAATTGTGTTCAAAATATTTAGATTTTGGCATTAAATAACCCATATAGGTGTTGATATTCTACTAAACAAAATGAACCAAGCAACCTAACCAGACCATATATGACTTTGTGGAGTGATACAGTTCCTCTATCAGATCAATCAGTCAGTGGAGCCAGAGCTTGGTAGATTGTTTCTGATGAATGAGAAAAAGAAATCTCTTTATGTAATCATATGTTGCAGTGAGATGAACATTGCAGGTTTAAGTTTTTTTGTTTGATAAGTATACCATGCCATGGAATTGTTTGATCTCCATATATACGATCTTTACACCCCCCTCTTTACCAAAACAAAAGCCAAACTGGGTCATTAGAACTTGACTCTCATAGAATGGTGGGAGTTTAGTTAATAAAGTATTCATTACTACTTTCATCATAATAGTTCCAACTGAGATACCTCTGTATGTGTGAGGATCATCAAGACCATCATTTTCATTTTTTTTCCAAAGTGCATTTATACGTAACAGACTCCACTGCTTTGGAGTGTGCTTCTGATTTCAGACGTCCCTCATAAAATTAAGAAACTCTTTTTTTCTTTTGAAAGGGTTGTGAATTTCTTGCTTGTTCATTTTTCTGATTGTTTATAATAACTAATGCTACTGGGGAGGAATTTATCAAAAGGTTAGTCTCCCTTGGTTGTTTGTCTTTCAGCACCAGAGTCCATTAATAGACACTTTGACCTTCGGCCAGGTAATACTTATCTGGTTACTGATGACTGACTGACTAGATTTATCAGTTAAGTCATGTGACTGAAAATGGGGCAGTTTTAGAACTGGATCATACTCTTATCCATAATCTGAAATGTCTGTTCCTCTTACAAACTAATGAAAATATAAAGAAATTTTTCTGTCTGAATTTCTGGGATGAGTTATCATTATTTACCGTTAGACTCATATCCTCATCTTTGTTGTTACGATCGTGACAATGAAGATAAAGACGTTAGTCAGAATGTAAGTAAAGAATTTTTATTGTCTTTTCTAAGTTTTATGAAACATCCCAAAATCATGACTACTTCAAGTGATGTGTACCAGTGACCTGAAGGCATGAGCAGGTCAAAACTTTAAGGGGTTGTTTATATATATACCACATAATATACAATGCTTTGAATTATATGTGCCATATCTCATTTTTTAATTGTCATTTATGTTGTAAGCCTGAATGAGCTCTGCATAATTTTAGGATCATTACTTTGGTTCAGCACATGATGATATGAAAATAAAAAGTTTCTGCTGCATCAATTTAGTATTGTATGACATTGATTTTCTTAATACCTTTTATTTGATTGCTATCAACCTCAGCTACTCTAAGCAAATGGATAACATTATTCAACAGGGAATCTACAGAACTAAACACTGCAAACCACTTTTAACAAATTTAATATCTCAAACATACTGCATTCATGCTGTACTTATTCTTCTATAGATGAGAAAATATTCTTTATATTTGGAATCCACTTTGGAAATAGAAAAAAAATTTCTTTTTTTCATTTACGACAACTGTAAGGGAGATAAATCAGTGTCTTACATGTAAAAATGATTTGAAGCGCTAAACTTAACAATACTCAAATTTTTACCTTGTTTTTTTTTTTTTAAGTCAGCAAAACAACTTGAGCAATGATTTTGGATGATCTCAAAATTGGGAAAAAGCTTGGTAACCTTGCCAGTTGAAATATAAAAGAACCACAAAGAAAAACAGTGAAATAATTTTCTACTTTTTCATCATGTAGAATTTGTTCAACATAGTTTTTGTAGTTAAATCTGGTCAGTGTCCAACAATAGCTGGTATTGTCCATGGCAGTCTTGTAAATACTGTGAGAAAAGAGTGTTTATAATTAAAAAGGTCACAATTTCTGCTTCGTTCTCCCACACTGATCAGTTTATACAATGACAACATCAGCCAATGGGGATCATAAGGAAGAAGACACAAAGGATAAAAGTGCATGTCAGAAAAGAGATCAGTAAAAAAAGCATGAGAAAAAAGAACACAGTGCGCCTCCATGTTCACATTTTTTGTAATGTGATAAAATTCTGTTGGAGAATTTCATTTGTTTTAATAGATTTTCTTTGCAGCAGACATGAATTGAGATTACCTTATACAGTAATAAAGGTTAATCCCATAAATATTAAATGAAATTCTTATACAAATCATTTTCATTATACCATATGTTACTCAGACAAGTCATTGGTTTTACCACTAGGTTTTACCTAATGAATATTAAGTCATCTGAGTATTTTTTTAAATTTATATATAAGTCTTTATCCTTTTTTCATGACTAAGACTAATTTCATTATCCTTATTGTCTAAAAAATGGCAAGCCCAAACACTTTGCCCAGGTTTTGTAGAGTTAAGTTTCAGGTAACTTCCTAAACCAAAATCAAGGCTTGTTGGTTAATTTAATTTTTTTTCACTTACCTGTAATAGATATAGAAACATCACTGTTACTTTCATGATACATCAATTCCTCTAGGAGAGTCATTTTATTTTGTTATTTTTAAATATTTTTTTAATTTGCTTCTGTGAGATTTTGAGTCATTGTGATAATTTGGTTTGCAATAGAACAGATATTTCTTTCCAACTAAAAAAAAGTATTTTAAAAACACATCTATAACATCTATTTTGTGTTTAACAATTTTTTTGTTGCTGATCTTCATTTTTGGTCTGTAATTGGCAACATAAAAAGAATCAGTTCTCAGCTTACTTGGTTGCTAAGATGGTTGGGCTTTTCCTATCAGGGATAATGACTGATATTAATAGCCACCTAAGAAAGGTAGGATTTTGAATGATGATTGTCAAATAGACCATCCTGAAAGATTGGCATTACATAATCTTTTTACTATATATATATATATATATATATATATATATATTAATCATTTCACCCCAAGTAAGTTAATAAAGTCACTAAGATGAAAGGATTTACAGAGTGTTAAAGAATATGAAAAAAAGAAAAACATTTTTAAGGAGAGTGAACAGTAAATAAATGTTGAAAGATAACGATTGACATTGCATTTAAATTTTTGAAGATCAAAGTTGAATGAAAAGCAAGAATACAGAAGAGTTCCACAAGTGAGAAGTATAATATATATCTGTAATGTATATGTAAAATCTGCAATACCTATGTTATAAAAGGACAACAGAACATGTGAAGTTTTTTTTTTTTTTCAATCTTTTTGTTGAAGTGATTAAAAAAAGAGTTAAAATCTTGAAGATATGAAAATGGATGAATATGTTTACAGCTTTTATACTGCAGCTGAATTTTGATTTTAAATTTTTACCAGATCAATGGGTGCTGCAATGTTTTCTGTGACCCCAAAATCTGAACAGATATAACATTTATGCTGAAGTTCTTGGTTGGGGTCATAACTTTTCATCACTCCCTTCTTTCGGTTAAGTGCACTGAAAAGGAGATGATGTTGCAAAATAAATAAAATAAATGTTCTTTTAATCATGAAACTCTGACTTATTGATGTATGTAAAGCAAAAGGACTTGCTTTCAAATCTTGTTCAGTGTTTGATAATCGTTTAGTTGCAGTTATGTCATATAGATTATTTTTTCTTTGGGTTTTACTACAATGAAGTAAAGTTTTTGTTTTTTATGAAAACAAAACTACATGTTCCTTAAGTAGTCCTATCCTTTTTCCTCTGCTCATTTTTTTTCAGCAACTAAATTAGTTACAATGTGGCAGTGTAATTGTCTTTGAAAAGCAATGTTATTATGACATGAGGTGATAAGCTTAAAAACCAGAATAAAGTGAGAGTGGAGAAGTAAAGAGGGTGATTGACTGTAATATATAATTTTGGGAAGAAGTGAAGATTGAAAATTGGCTTGGAAAATAAGAATAAATTTTAAAAAATTCCTAATTGGAACCGTGAAGATTTGAAACTGAGAATTCTGCATAAAGGGATCAGAAAGGTTGATACCTGAATTCACATGCAAGTGAGTCATATGTGGGGCTAGGCTGAAATTCCGATGGAGAAATTTTAGCTTATTTTCACTTACCTAAATCATACTATTCTCCAATCTGCTCATATTCACACGTAATTTTGGGGACAGACAAAGGAATTTATCTGGCCCTGGACGTCTGTCATTATAAGCGGTACCCTCCATAAATACAAGTTGCTGGAATATACAGTGAGTCAGTTAAGTTCAAGCCCAGGTGTGGTTGCTAGCTCTCTTGATTAGCTCCTCATGTAAAGCACACCTGAAAAGTAATTTCATTTCCACAAATTTCCTAGCAGTAGATGGCTGAATTGAAGAAAGGCAAGTGCCAACACCCTTTTTCTTTACCTTCTAGTACCTACTGCCTGTGCTGGAATAATTTAGTTCCACCGGACAATTTTTGTCGTTTTTTTTTTAATAAATCTTTATTATTGAAGATAATTCTGCACAGCAAGTCATCTGCTCCTATGAAGGCATTATTTACTCAATATCCAGACAAAAAGAACACCATTGCTTGGCAAGAATAGAAGGAAGTAAATAATCTTTCTTTCTTCTCACTGGGAATCACAATGCACATCACTAGATGATATGACCAACTGTGAATAGCACCATAGTCAATGAGGACACACCCAGAAAAGTTACCATGGGCACAAGTGTATATCCATATACAGTGCTCTCATGACAAGGATAAAACCCTTGGTGTATGTTCGTAACAAAACCTGTGTAAAAACAAAAGAAAAAAAAATGATTGTTTTCAATAGACTGAGAATTGAATCTGAATCAGTTTGGCTTATAAAATCTGAAGAGTTATAAAACTTTTCTTTTCATCATCCTAGATTTGGAAATATCATTTGACATTACAATACTGACACTGGATGACCCTTTTAGATACTGATATTGATCATAGTGTAAACATGAAATGAAAGAAACAGTCAGTTCATTGTACTGCTTCAGAGAGTATCTGACTCCCACTGCTATACTCTCTTTACAAAAACCAGATCAAACCAGAAATGGAGTATTGCTGCCCAGTCCTCGCTCGCTTGTCTTGATAAAGTTCAAAAGCATTTATGTAGCCTTATGGGTGATGAATCATTTTCCACCTTACAATCTCTTTCCCATAGATGAAATTTTGCAAGACTCTTGCTATTATATTGCTTTTTTTCCATGGCAAGTGTTCTGATGACCTACATTCCTTGATTCTACACAGCTCTGACTTTTGCAGCTGGGACCCATCATGCCATGTACACAAGGATGAATCCTCCCCATCCCCTTTGTATTCCATTAATAAGAAGTAAGTTCTACTCAAACAGCTTCTTCCCAAGAACTGCTGCTTTGTGGAACAGACTCTCAGCAGGATGTTTTCCTGATCACTACTATCAAGGTTAACTGCTATCTTTCCTACATAATGTCATGAACTGCACTTCTTGCACGCTCATACAACATCACACAGTAACCTACTATCTTGAGTGGCTCTTGGGCCTTGTACTGGGTGAATCTTAGTATAAATAATGTGTGGTAATTGCAGAAAACTAAGGAAAGGAAATGGATGATTTTAATGATCTTGGGATGGAGCTTTAATAAAAAAGAATTTCATCACTTCCTGAAATTCCTTATGTAAAAACCATACATTTTACTTCAAAACTTGCCCCATTCTGAAATCTTTTTTCAGGCTGCATTGACAACCTGGAAAAAAGAAAAGACTATCCCAACTAAATTCTAATTCATCTATATCATCTCAACATGAAAACTGAAACATTTCTAAGTAAATCCAAATGTTCTAATAAATGCTAGTGACAGATCCCATTTGGCAACTAAGCTAGAAATAAATAATAGTTCTTAATTTTAAAAACTTGTCTCTTTCTTTCCTGTTTTGTTTCAACACGCTAAATAAAAAGAAGTGAAATGTACAACCAAATATAGCATTTTATCAACCGAGATATTATCATTATAATCATTAACTCACAACACTGAATTAAATTATATTTGATGTCATCATATTTGTTATCATTGCAATCCAACATAAAAATCTATCAAACTTAGCATATGTACATATCATCATAATTATTATCACTGAAGTACTTTACGTTTGAGGCCCCATCTTTATATTTACTGTTGTCAATGGTATATCTTATTAATTGATTGATCTTTTTTACAGTTTATCAACCTTTTACAGGTTATTTAAAACCAGAAAATATTTTTAGATTGTAAGAATCTTTTGAAGATAATGATTTACTGATACAAGTCGTCATACTAATTAACCCATAGTTGAGAGAAGAAGAGGTGGATTCATGCCTTTCCCAAGGGTATTTGTGCATAAGTGAATACAACAAACCTAACTGGAATTGGAACTTTGGTTTTTGATTTCCACATCCAAGCCATTATTTATGACACCACCTGGACATCCAAGCTTCCAACACTTGCTATTCTCAAGTGGTCACACATCTTGGTACTGATCAGACTCAACATTGCTTAACTTTGGTGATCATACAAGAACTGGTGTTTCAACAGGATATGGCCACAAGCCTGGTGTATATTAAATGCTCCTTTTAAATCTGATTCACATCATCTATGATACAAGAGAATTGTCCTCATTACATCATTTATTGTGTTATCTTTACTAAGATGGAATAAAAAACTTTGTACAGTTAAACTTTCTTAACCTGCCACTCTCTGGTCCTGCAAATCCCAGGGTCTTGTACTACACTTAAATCTAATAATATTAGTTTGTGGATCTGCTACTAAAACTCTTTGTTTTGGTTTCAATCTGTTGACTGAATTCTAATTTGTTGGTTAAATATAAGGCAGCTCATTAAACTAAATGTTTTAAAACCTAACTACAATTTGAAACCCAAATCAAAATTTAAATGTTTATTTCAGCTTCAAATTAGACATTTATTATTTCTGAATTTTATAAGTTTATTTTAATACAACAAATTAAAAATCATAAAAATGTTCATTTCTTAAGTTATAGTTTCTAAACTATATTCAGGTGTTTCATTTATGTGTCAATTTGTTTTCCAGCATTTTACTGTCTGGTGATGAACTGGTACCCAAGGTTAGTCAGTTAAATACATGCAACCTCTACTGGAGTTAGATTCTTTCTATTTTGAATTCAATTTTTTTATCTGGTGATTTTTAATGAGTTTCACTGACATGGCCATGTTTATGGAACTTTGAGTTTATCAGACTTAATTATGTTTTGAATTGTAGATTTTCCTTTCAAAGTTCTTTGATTGAAGCTTTGTAAATAGAACAATAAAAATGATAATGTTAGCCTCTGTATCACTCAGGTCAGTCTGCTAATCCTGAAGATGAGCAGAATAGTCAGTTTTCTCTCCAGACTTTCTTCAATTTTTTAATACTTTCCAAGTTAGACAAAACGTTCAAAGAGAATTCTTTATCATGAAACATTTTCCATTCATTTCTAATGAGTGTATAAATCATTTTTTTCTTCTTCTCCTTTATTTATTATTTATCATATTTTATGGCTGAATTAGCTTGGCTTTTCATAAAGACAATGAATTCTGAAGTTGGCAGAAAGGTTTCCAGCCTATCTTTTATTTAATATAAATACATTGTATCATTATCTGAAAGTATTTTCCCTAACATTTTTACCAATTTATATTGTGTTTCAAATAAATTGTGTCTTCTGTCATAAAAGAATGATTCTTGATTTGATTTGATGAATTCAAAGAATTGTTCAATATTGTGAATGACTGGAGTCACTGACCAGACAAATAACGAAATAAGTAACAGGTGAGAGAATTTGCTGCTTGTACAAGAACTTCCCATACAAACTTTATGATTGTTACCTCACATTTGTAATATTAGGACAGATGTTACCAGGCAGTAAAATCAACCATTGATTTTCTTGCTCAGAAAAGTTTTTCTCTTTCAATGTGTCATTTAATTGATTCATTCACTTTTATCTGCAAGTTTCCATATTTGTGTTGCAAATGCTCTGCCTCTTCATCAGTTTGCAATTTCTGATACGTTCAAGGACATTTTTGTCTTTAAGCTTAAAATCGCCCTTTTTAAACTTTGTCAATGATTACCAACACCTGTCTACACCAACTTCATCATTACTCGGTGCTGAACTCATCCAATGCATAAATTCTGGGGCATTTTATTTCTAAATTAAGCAGCAAAAGTAAATAGCATTGAATGTGCATTTTCTATTCAACTATGATTTTCACTAAAATAAACCATAAAATAAAGAATTCTACTACAAATATCCCTTAAAGAGTACACACACACACACACACACACACACACACACACACAAGTAATTAAAACAAAACCACTTCTTAAATTTCTTAAACATTGCACAAAACATGGTTCTGGAAATTTTGCATCACCCTTATAGCTTACTCTTGGTATAAGGCCATTTTTACTAGAGCACTTAATGGTGATCTATTTGCATAAAGTAATGTGCAAGATGGGCTTGCTAACTATATTCTTGAAATTGGTTTTAGTACTATATTTTTTCAGGACATAGACAATCATGACTCTCCACAGATTCCTTTTCTTTCAAAGGTCTTTTAGAGAATTGCCATGCAATGTTGGAGTAGTTTCTAATTGCTTTCTTCACACTTTGGAATTGAACATTTTCCTTCTCTTACACTGGTTGCTGTCCAAGGTTAGAGAGCCCAGTCTACTCTGATATTTAACCCAAAGCTGGAGGAAGAAGAGATGGATTCATGCCTTTTCCAAGGGCAGTATTGCAAAAGTAAACATGACAGACTGACCTCAATGATTCTATTTTCTGTGTTATTCATGCTCTGTTCTTTGATAGACATCTCCGAATTAATTATTTACTAAGTTTAGTCTGGCATAAAACCATTTTTAGTGGGGTGCCCAATGAGGATTAAAGCCACAAGTGAACGAAAAAAGCTTGTTAACCATCATGCTAGTGATTAAACTGAAGAAGGTTTAACTTTATTTACTTAGTTTTATTTAGTCTGGTACAAGGCTACAAGTGCCCCGATGTTCATAGAGAATCACCCTTAAATACTGACCAGGTTTAATGCTGTTTAACTTTGGTAATCAGATAAACACTAGAGATTTCAGTGTAGCTTGACTAGGAAAATTTTAAGTTACTCACTTGTTTACCAAGGTTTTATTAGGTATGTGCAAAAGTTTCCAGCACTTAATTTTGATAATTAGAAATAGAATATCCAAATGAAAATCATTTTTTGTTGGAAACTTGCACACACCTCATGTGAACTTCAGATGATTCATAATGATTATACTGATGAAAAATGGAAGGTATATATAAAAAAAATTCCTGGGTATGACAATAAACAACATCCAGCAACAAGGCTGTTGCAGGAGATTGGAGGTTTTAAAGAGAGTGGAACCACCTCATAATTGATGTTGTTCCCATGTTCACCCTGACCCAGGGTGGTAGCACCTGTTAGGGTCCAAGCTATGGACAAATAGGGAACCTCCAAACAAAAACAAATCACTATAAAAGCATAAAAATACATAGGTATATAAAAAAAAATTACCAACAGTACATATTTATAGTAAAATGACCAGCAATATATTTTATAGTAGAATTATCAATGATACATTTTATCTGTAGTTGAAGGCATACAATTGTATTCAAAATATACTTTGCTGAAGCCATAAAATTGTGTTCAAAATATTTAGATTTCAGCATTAAATAACCCATAGAGATGTTGATATGCCACTAAACAAAATCAACTAATCAAACAACCAACATGAAAGAATTCTTTCATGACATTAGTTCATATAATATCCTACAATTTCTTTAAAAAATGAAACTGTATTCCAAAATATAACTTCAACAAAACTACAACATACAACACACATATCACCACTTCCAATAATCATGTCCATACAAACATGTATATGCACACAAGCTCAGTATCATCTACCATGTATTCAATTGTGAAAGCAGAATAACATATATGATATTTTTATTACTTCAAAGCCTCCAAGAAAATTAAAATTCAGCATTAAATGACCCATAAGGTGTTGATATACCATCAAACAAAACAAATCAAGTCATGTTATATATAAAAAAAAAATTATTGGCCATTATATAAATGTTTGTAATATAAAATATTTGTTTATTTTCAGAATGTTGATTTATTATAAAAAGCAAATAATGAAAAAACATTTTTATGATTTGACTAATTTTATATTAAATAGTATATTTACTAAAAAAGGAAAAAAAGTCTAATCTCAAACATGATGATTTTGTAAACCAGTGGCCACAGACCAGAACTAATTACAATAATAACAAAGATTGTTAACGCTTAATGAAACATGTCGATGAGTAAATTACTGGTCTTTAAGCAGTCTATCAGTGAGACTTGAAGTTGGAAGATAAGTCTTGAATTTTTATTTATTTCTCAACCATTAATTACAAGATGTAGACATCTGATTATAAATAACATACTTTTTAAAGGTGATTATCTTCTCTTTCTCTTTTTCATCAAATGTAAAACAGAATTTTCTCTAGAGTTAAAAATGGAAGCAACTTTATACTCTCTGTTGGTAGTTTTTTGTGGATATTTCTGTTTTAACATGTGATGTGGTTTAATGCGTGCACATGTTCTTAAAAACTGCCTACAGCAAAATAGATAGATTTATATGTATTCGTAAGTATATGTGAGTTATAAAACATGTGTATATGTATATTCATACATACATACATGCATTTTATATATATATATGTGTGTGTGTGTGTCTGAGTTTATAATTTGAAAGAATTAATTTTAAATTCTTTTATAGTTGTATATGTTAACGTGTGTACGTATATATATATATATATATATATGTTCGTAATAAGTATTCATTTAAAAAGTTTTATTAAAATCAGTTGTTAATGTTTCATTTTTAATTATACAAAAAGAAAATCTCAATTTATTACAAGAAAAAATATATTTTGCAAATTCCTTTGATGATCAATTTCTACAAAATTACTAACAAATGAAACAACAAAATTAATTTCTTGAACCAATTTAGAGCAAAACATTAAAAAAAAGTAGAAATAAAAATTCTATTCCCAAAAATCCTTTCCCATTAATTTTTGTAATCCTGAATAAACTTTCTTTTCTTTTTAAATCACACAGTATGTGACATCATTTGTCTGTGATACATATATATTTAAATTAGAAATGTAATGTTCCTAATATGCTAGGATGAAGCTAATAAAAAACTTTCTCTATGGTAATGGTAGCATTAATGTTCCTGATAATGACTAGAAATGGTTGAAATTACTTGAACAAAAACATTATGACCTTTGAACTATTTCTCCATAAATTTCATCCATTTGGAAGACATGTGTGACCTGGAAAAATGAAATCAAAATTAAACAAAAGTTTTGACAAATTCAACTAACAAGACTTGTCTGTTTCATTTTTTATTGCATTTTTCCAAATTTAGTTATAAAATTTAAAATAATATACCACAAATACCATAGTTATAATGAACACCATTGTAATGATATAAGCGATACACTGACTTATTCCACCTATTGTCCACCTACTTTTGGTTCACTCTGTATATAGTTAATCAGTAAAAATGAATTCAACAATTTTTGTTAAATTCAAACAATGTCTGTTGAATTTTTTATTGCATTTTCCAGTTTAGAAATATTATGTACATCAAGATGAAAACTATTGATAAACTGTCCAAAGTTCCTATTTTGATCATCTCAGTCATTATTAAGAAATCTATGTTGTTAATAAGTTAGACAAGATTTTGCACATGATATACCACTTATACAATACACATGGACTTGAATTCTAGCATTCCAGAAAATACCAGGATCTAGCTAATGAAATCTTATCTTCTATATTGACAACATTCACTTCTTGATAATGAATAAGATAATCAACAGTGCTAGAACAGAAACATGAACTTTGGACAGTTTAGTCACAATTTTTGTTCTGATATACAAAACATTGGAAAAATGCAATAAAAATGAAACAGACAAGTCTTGTTAGTTGAATTTATCAAAACTTTTGTTTAATTTTGATTTCATTTTTCCAGGTCACACATGTCTTCCAAATGGACAGTAGTCCGAATAATGTAATTAATGTACATAATACCTCATCTCAGAAATATAGACAGATAATGTTTCCTATTTGTTCTTTATTTTATCGTCCTGTCAGATTACAATCCACATTTGATCTGCATTTGATCTTTAACTCATATATATATATATATATATATATATATATATGTATATATATGTGTGTGTGTGCAGTGAAAAGTAATTCAAAAATGTTTTTTGTCTAATTCTTTATTAAACTTTTTCAGTATGTCTATAAGCAGATATATATCAAGATAACATTTCTAAAGCAAATTGTCCCAAGTACATAAAGCTTTTGTTCAACTACTTTCAACCATTTCTAGTCATTATCAAACATGCTATGACTCACAATGATCAAAAGTATTTGAACAAAAAGCAAATATGATCTGGATATACAACTGTTTATTTGCAAACTGGAAAAATGTAATAGAAAATAGGCCAACCTTGCTATTTGAATCAATAAAACATGTTTCAATTAAATGTGTGTGTGTGTGTGTATGTATATATATATATATATATATATATATATATATATATATGACAGTATTGGGGAAATTGTATGACAAAGTGTAAAAACTTGTGAATCATTTTGTCCTTCAGGACTTGATAGGACTAAATTTTCTTATGTTGGTAGGACTACACATGCACATGGTAGAGGGGTGCTGGGAACTTTAGAATTTTTTTTTTTTCAGCCAAATTCATTTAGAGTCTTTTTCTTTCTATCACTTTTGTAAGTAGGTATTTCACACTGTGATATAAGAAGATCTGCCAGGAATGGTGAAATGTAAGAGCCAGGGCGCAAATTTACTGTACATGACCTCACGATCAAGGCACTCTCTAGATATTTTCTCCTTTGATTACGGTAACATTTTCTATGTCAAAGTTGTGGTCAGTCTCATTACGGTGGGCAACCAATGCATTTGACGTATTATTTTGTACAATGTCTCTTTTATGTTCATATAATCTTTTATTTAGATTCCTTGAGGTTTTTCCTATATATTTTTTTTGTGTCAAATATTACAGGCAATGGAGTAAACTTCTCCTTCAGGTGTTAGCTTATTGTTTTGTTTAGTATTGACTAAGTCTTTTATTGTTTTGTTTAGTATTGACTAAGTCTTTTATTGTTTTGTTTAGTATTGACTAAGTCTTTTATTGTTTTATTTAGTATTGACTAAGTCTTTTATTGTAGTAATAACAACTTTTATGTTGAGTTTAGATAGATTCTTTTTCATTGTATATGTGATAGAATTAGTCAGCAGGATAATATATTTTTTTGATTCATTGGGTTTCTCAGGAAAGGGTGTTTTTTTTGTTTTGGAATATTTTATGGGCCTTTTGTTTCAAAAATTAGGATACTGGAGAAGTTTGAAAGTGTTTTCAATGTATTCCTTCTCTTCATGTAAATAATCTGGGCTGCATATTCTTCATGCTCTTAAGTAGAATCTGATGATTATGCTGGATTTTATTTTGTTGTTATATTGAGTATAGAAATTTATTAGGTTGTTTTTCTTGGTTGATTTCTTGTGAACACCAAGTTTTAAACTATTGTTAACATGGTATAGCTTGATATCTAGGAATTGTGTTCTTCCATTTTGTATGTAAATTCTATTGTGTATTTGACTTTGTTTAGTTGATGTACTGGGTCAGATAAATCAGTATCATGAGGATATATATAGGATGAAGATACTATTGTTTGGCCTTGAAAAATATTGTGTCATCCATGATTGCATCAGATTTTCATCACACCCAGACACTATCATCTCGACTGATGATTAGTAGTCCTACAGCCATTGTTTGTGATGGACATTAAACCAAGGAAGCGTACAAAAATTGTAACACTGCATGAACACACTGGCAAGCCTTACCAGTGAGCAAATCAAAGTACTATAGACTGGCCTAGAAACTCTCTTGATTTAAATCCATTTGAGTATCTGTGGTAAGTCTGCAAAGAACGACTTTGTGGAATGTACATACAAAGTACTAACATGTGTACAGGGACATGTTTCATTGAAAAATACAAAAAAGTAAATAATTACAGAATTATTTGTTTTGTTTCCATTAATTTGTACAAGGGTGTGTATATATATATATATATATATATATATATATATATATATATATATATATATATATATACATACATACACACATATATATATATATATAAGAATAATTAGGAAAAACCTTAAAAATTCCTAGTCAGTAATAAATTTATTTTAATGTATATAAGCATATTCATTTCATCAGACCAACTACATTATTATAATTTGCTCTGTTTTACACGTTGAGTTCTCATATGGACTGAAAAGTCCCCTTTGGAATAATCCCTACCAATGATATTTTGGTATTATATATATATATATATATATCCAAATGAGAGAAAGAACAGATGGAGTGAAAATCCACAGTTCGTAGGATTTACTTTTAAAAAAGTGCTCAATACAATGTAGTGCAATATATTATTATATTTTTATTATAAGAGATTATAATAAAAACATTTTAAATCGCTACACAAAAGCTTTTCTATGATTGTATTTCTTCAGGCAATGGTATTGAAACATGAAAGCCTTTGTGTAGCAATTTAAAAATGTTTTTATTATAATCTCTTATAATAAAAATATAATAATTTGATATATTAATGACATATTCATACTAACAAAAAACTAGACAAAATAAAAAAAACTTTAATAAAATCTCTGTTCTCCACTTATCAATTTAATAACAGTATCCCTTTCCCCTTTATGTTTTAGTCTACTGCTAGTAGTTACAAGTTTACTATCTCCCTGTATAAAAACCCGTGAGTAAATGATGTCACAGATATAAAATAGCTGTTGTAAGAAACATGATTAACCAAGTAAAAATAATTTCTTCTTCACACAATTTATTTTATGAAGAACTGAGCAATATAAAGCAAATATTTATCAACAATAATTTCCCTAGCCATGTTGTTGGCAAGCAAATATAATTAGCCTTAAAGAACTTTAGGAAAAATGACACAAACAACCATCATAATATAAACAAAAATAAAGACATCATTAACTAATTCTACTGTAAGTATATGATCCCTAAATTAATGAGTGCAATAAATACCTTAGATTTATTATTGTTTATGAATTTTCATGACAGTTGAGAAATTGACTCTCCAGTATTAATAAAAAAAACAAAAAACAATGTTAAGTTCTTACATTAGTCCCACAACCACCACATTCTCTCGTAGGTTAACTTGCGACTTATCAAAACTCACAATTTGTGCACACATTGATAATCGCATCACAACCAACCAAAATACAAGTATTAATATAAGACAAATATTAGAAGATCAAACTAAATACTATAAAGTACTTGCTGTAAAAAACAACACAAAATACTCAAAGTTATGATACAGAAGAAACAACTCACAATAAATAAAAGTAGATAGTATTTAAAAACCTATCTATAAAATTTTGTGATTTCTGTCTGTCCATCACACCCTCTAAAACAGCCATACATTGACTAATCAAAACCAAATTTTGGGGAGAAGTGCAAACAGGGAAGGAGATACAAAGTACGGTTGGTTTTAATAGGGTGCATAAAAGTTGCAAAGTAGGGTTTTTGTCAATTTTTTTCCCAATCAATTCAGCTTATTCAAATTTCATGGATTTGTTTGCAAAATTTCAAATGCCAGGATGTTACTAGCAAAAGTTTTCGTTGTGATACTGACATTATTTATTTGTTGATAACGGAACCAAACATGAATTTCAGATCGTTTCTTCATTATTTTGATACATACATGCAACATCTTATTTGAAAATTGGAAAAATACAATGAAAAATTAAACATTTTTTTTCTGAGATTCTACGAGCTTAATATATTTTTATATTCCATTTCTGTTTCTGTTCATTGTCCCACAACAATCTCTTTCTCATTTCTTCTTATGCTTCACTGAATTAAGCTTAATAAATATCAACACACATTCATTGTGTCTAATATTACAAACCTAGGTGCTTGTATTTGTGACAACACTAAATGAAATTAAGTAAAATCTCTTGTTCCTTACATCTGCTTATATTTTATTCATGTTTTATTCTTTCTGGTATGTCTGTATAGATTTCCAAATATATTGTAAACATTCTTCATAGCCAACACCAGTGTTGAATGATAAATTAGTAACCCTTTCATTGCTAAAGGCAATGTAATTAAATTGACAACAGACTGCTACATTCAACTCCAATCAAGTCAAAATAGCCATGTTATATTGTTTAGTGAAGCACTTGGGGCCTCAAGCAATAACTGCTTTTCAATTTGCTCAGTCAACTGTGTCTTTGCTTTGCTAGTTTTATGTTTTCATATGCAAAACTGGAACTGGTTTAATTTTCACAAAATTTTCAAAGATTTTGCTGGTTTATTTTAAAAGAAAACATTACAGCCATAAAAACAGAAACTTTCTCCTGTACAAAGATAGAAAACCAGCACAAATTGTAGACAGTCTTATGTAAGTCTGTTGAATTAAATGAAACTGGTTTCTCAGCTTAAATGATGTTTTCTGTGGTTTTATATTTATAAACATTAGCTAAGTTTGATTTCATACCATAAGTACAGAGTACTTTGTGAGGATTGAACCCCTTTCAACAGCACACAAGCATTTGATTGACATTAACCATTATTTCATGGTGATGTACACAGCATATTTATGAAGCTATAAATATGGGGCACCGAGTGAGGATCAAACTATTCTTGTAATGGTCAGTAAAGCTACCTTACAGGCACACACACACATACACACACCTATATATACATATATATACATATATATATATATATATATAGGAAATCTATGACAAATTAGGAAAAGTTTTCATGTAATGTGTTTCATCCTTTAGAACTTCATCAGTTTTTATATATATATATATATATATATATATATATATATATATATATATATATATATATATAACTGATACAAATAAAACTTAGCTGATTAATGTTATATTCCATTACCTTAACTCCAGAGTTTTGTAGACAAACCTTTTTGTAATCATTCAGTCCACTCATCAGGAGGTTTCAGTAATTACATATATATAGTTTTAAGGTGTGCTATATTTATGGGCTAAAGTGCTCAATATCAGAGATAGAGCGTATGTAAATATAAAAGTGAACATTGAAGTCAACACTTAGAGGCGACAGGCTGTTTCATGCTAGACGCATGACATGGCCTGATAATTGCACCTAGTGTGAAACAGCCTGTCGCCTATGAGTATTGACTCCAGTGTTCACTTTTTATACACACATACACACACACACACACACATATATATGAGGAAATGATATATAAATTTTTATATACTAGAACAATTTTGAGAAATTTAATGACAAAGTGGGGAAAAGAAATTTTTGTGTTCCACCTTTAGCACTTCATAAGACAAAAGTGATGTTTCTTTCCATTGATGTAACAACAACGACACATGCACATGAAAAGAGGAAAATGTTGAAATTTTGGGCTTTTAAATTTTATTTTAGGTTTTATTAATTAAAAAGTTATATATAAATATAAGCAGTGTGGATGTAGGCATCAATACTGAATGGTGATAGTCTATTTCCTGATTAAATACTGTTGCAGGTCTATTGATTATGTTTAAGCATGAAACAGACTGACCATTCACTTCTTATATTTACATACACTCTGCCCCTAATATTGACGACTTTTCTCCTGTAAATATCATCATCATCATCATTATTCAACCATCATCGAACCAATACAAACAATCCTTTATTTAGCTGTATAGTTTGTACTATGCCAAGGCTACATACAATATAACGTACCTTATGAACTATATTTTAACAATTCAGTATATGGTAAATTTTCAAAAGATGTTTAGTTCTTGATCATTATCAGTAACTTGATATCAGCGAAAAGTAATATTGTTTGTATAGAACAAATTTACTTATGAAACAGAAAAAACAATAAATTACCTCTTCTTGCTTGATATATATATATATATATATATATATATATATTTAAAAAATTAGGAGATTAGCTAATCACACTACCTTGGTTTTGACCTTTTTGTATCCTCAGGCCTTATAGGCCAAATGATTTCCTAACACATTATTATTTATATAAAAATGCATAATGGGAAGTGTAATAGAAGAGAAGGTGTAATTTACAAAGCCAAAGTAAAAGATACAAATAGCCTGAGCAAAATATATATGGGTGCACTGAAGGCCTGTGATACCATAACCCTGGAGCTTGCGAAGTAGGCTGGCATGCCAAACTCTATCAAACGCTTTGGAGATGTCTAGGGCCACGGCACGAGCTTCACTGTTATTATGAATAGCTTGGTAGACAAATTCAGTGATGGCTGTAAGCATATCGGCTGCAGATCGGGCAAAGCGGAAACCATACTGCTTGTCTGAGAGCAGATCATGTGATATCTGGTGATTAATCACTTCGGTGTTGATAATGGCTTCGAAGACTTTGCCGAAGAGGGGTAGGAGACTGATAAGACAGTAATTAGAAGGGTCGGAGGGGTCACCAGAGTTCTTAAAGACAGGAACAATGGTTGAGGACTTCCAGCAGTCAGGAAAACAAGACTCCTTGAGGCAGTGGTTGTATAATTTAGAGAGGGCAGGCGCCAGTTCAGGGGCACATTTCTTCAGGACAATGGCTGGTATCCCGTCACCACCAGTAGCCTTGTGGTGATCTAAGTTAGAAATAATGCCCAATACCAACTACGGGGATATGTGCAATCCGCTCAAAAGGGCCTCGGTTCTACAGCTGATGTGCTTACGGCCATCACTGAAATTGTCTACCAAGCTCTCCAAAATAATGGAGAAGCTTGTGCCATGGCCCTACACATCTCCAAAGCATTGGATAGGGTTTGGCATGCCGACCTTCTTCACAAGCTTCAGGGTTATGGTATCACAGGTCGATTGTTTGACCTAATACAATCATTCCTGTCAAACCGTGAATTGAAGGTCGTTCTCAATGGATTCATCTCCAGCTCCTATCCCACTAATGCAGGTGTTCCTCAAGGCTCCATCCTAGGCCCTACTCTGTTCCTCATATTCATAAACGACCTTCCTGACGCCATAGATTCCCAAGTCGGCATCTATGCGGACGACACCACAATTTACTCCTGCCTCAAACACAAATCTAGTGATGCTGACAAAATTAACCTGGCAGTTCAAATAGAAAAGGACCTCCAATCAGTTGTGAACTGGGGCAAGAAATGGATGGTTAACTTTAACGCCTTTAAAACAAAACTGCTCTCTATTAACCACCACAATGATCCATCCCTGCATCCCATCAGAATGTCTGAAGACCAACTTCTCGAGAGCTCCTCTCTGCGGCTGCTCGGTCTCATGCTGTCCGCTAATCAAATGGTGTAAAGTACACTGGAACAGATGCTGGTTCCTCCTATGAAGGAGGAAGAAGGTTTGAATCTTGCTAAAGGCCATATTTTCTTTATTAAGTTTTCTCGACTGCACAGGCTGGTAGACAAAATAAACACTGTTTAAAAAAATTGGATGTTCTACTCAAATATGGATATTCACTAAAACTAACATTTGAAGTCATAAATATATAATGGCTGGCTACTCATTTCCAGCACACCCATCTGCTGGGGTGGCTAGCCAGTCCTTGTTGCAGATGCCTGCTCAGGCAAAATTGTGTTTGTTCAACACCTAAAGAACTTACCTGTGGTTTATACTGCAACTATGCTGAGTGGACCTTAGTTACAATTTTTAGAAGAGGACGCATAATTTTGTGTGATCACCAGTTTGAACAAGATTTGTACTTTCAAACTTTTGGTCCCAACACACACACACACACACACACACACACAGGTGCTGAAAAGTTCACTTTCCAACCACAAAGTGATTCTAAAATAAGTTCTGATGTTTGGTCATTTGGTCAGATTTTAAGGTGGAGGTTGGGCCATGAATTTTTCAGTACCCTCTTGTACTGTGACCACTCCCCTGACAGTGAGAAACAAAAGCCGTTGACAGCACAACATTGAAGCCCAAGATTTATCAGGTTACATCCCCCTTATCAAAGCAAAGTGTAGAAAAAGCGCAGAAGAAAAAAAAAGACATCTTTGCAAGGCTATGATCCCCACTGGCTGCCAAACCCTTTCCTGTAGTCCTCATTGACCCTGTAATAGACTTTGAAAACACTCCCAGATCTTAATTCACAAGGCCAAGCCTGAATATACAAGTGGTTACTGAAAAATCCACAACCAGATTCACTTCCCAAAAATATGTTCAAATATTAAAATATAGAAATGAGTTTTGAAAGGATTCATACCTTTTCAGCACTCCTATATATATATATATATATATATATATATATATATATATATATATAGTTTTAAGGTGTGCTATATTTATGGGATAAAGTGCTCAATATCAGAGATAGTGTATGTAAATATAAATATAAAAGTGAACATTGAAGTCAACACTCAGAGGCGACAGGCTGTTTCATGCTGGACGCAATTGTCAGGCCAGCCTGACGATTGTGTCTAGCATGAAACAGCCTGTTACCTCTGAGTGTTGACTTTAATGTTCACTTTATATATATATATATATATATATATATATATATATATATATATATAATTTTAAGTTATGCTATATTTATGGTTTAAAGTGTTCAATATCAGGGATAGAGCATATGTAACTGTAAAAGTGGACATTGCAGTAAACACTGAGAGTTGACAGGCTGTTTCATGCTAAATGCCATTATCAGGTCATGTTTGTTGTGTCTTTACTCAACGATTTATATATACAGGTCAGTGATGCATTGTGGGTAGTCTATTGTATTATTCTAATGGTTATTTTGGTGGATGGTAATGTTCGTGTTTCAAATTATTATTGAATGGGAATAATTGTGAACCCAAATTAAGTTTTGGGTCTACTTATAATGGTGTTTAGTAACTTTTTTAATTTTTATTGATTATTTTATTGTTGGTTATTATTAATGTTTTCTTATGTTTATGTGGTTTAGTCATGGCCTGATGACTGTTTAGCATAAAACAGACTGTCACCTCTGGAGACTGACTTCAATGTCCACTCACACACACACACATATATATAAAGGCAAGTTTTGTTGAATAATTTAGATACGTTTTGTCTGTTTATTTTCACTGGGATCTGTTTATATGCTCGAATGCGCTTCCTACTGTCTTGATACATATTGTTTTATTCTGAGTAGTTTCGACATTAACACAATGTCATCCTCAGGGTGTGCTTTTAAGACAAAAATCTAGTGTTCATTATTTCAAAAGACAAAATTGCTATGTTCACCTGAAAGTGTGAAGTAAGGATCACTAATTTTTGCGCCATGCGATGTATGTGTACACTCTAGAGGAGGTAATGCTAATTTTTGTGCCATTGTGCTTTTAATACCGACACCAGAATGATTATCAGAGCAGGTAAATGGATCCTATTGAAAATAAGCAGACAAAACTTGTCTAAATTATTCAACGAAACTTGCCTCAATGGAAACATGCTGCCAAAATACACACAGTATATATATATATATATATATATATATATATATATATATATATATATATATATATAATTTTTTTTCTTCTCTTTTCTTTTGTTAGGGAAGTTGTATTTCATTTTTTACATAAATAATTAATATTAATGCTTAAATGATAAATATTTTATGTATGCACACTCGTATGGTTTGATGATAACTTAAGGTGTCAACTGTTAATAACCATGCTGTCTTGATTTCTATTTCTACATTGTTGGTATGTACAAATGCTCTATCTCTGATGTTGAGCACTATTTTCCCATAAATATAACAAATTTTGAACAATATAATTATTTATCACCCTATAACTTTTTCCAATCATACTATGCTTTGGATTGGACAGAGAAAGTCAGAAAATTCCCCTACCCTGCAAAAAAGTCCCTCCCTTTTGTTAGACACCAAACTTCTAAGAGTATTTTCTATAAATTTTTGCTTGGCATAAAAGGGAAGGGCATCAAGCATTTGGTAAGATTAGGCAGAATTTTGAAAGATGTTTGGGTGATACATATTGGCCAATTGCATTGGGAATAAATATTGCATAAATAAATATTTGGTGAAAATAGATTCAGTTAACTTTCAATGTTTAAAGGGCAAAAGATAATCTTAAATAGTTTGACTTGCTTTTTGTCAAAGGTGTTTACAGAAAAAAAAAAAAATCAGTGTTTAAATGACACCATGTAAAATGTTCAGGAAAAAAAGCCCCTGTAAAGATTTTTTTAAGATAAAATGTACATAAAAATACTTTTTTTATAACTGGAATCTCTGCCCTTCCTCAAAAATTTTCCACATTTATTTTACGAGTATCTATTGTTAGTCATTGCAAAAGTAAATTTCTAATTTAGCTTTTAAATATGCATCCAGGCATATATTGTAGTTTTACTTGAGTGTGTCATGTCTTAAAAAGAAATGTATTTTTATTTGTCAAAAATTCTAAAGTGGATGGAAATATGGGTGAAAAAGATTAAAGAAAGAATAAACTGAATACATTTACTCTTTATAAGTTTTCACCTAAGATATGTGATTTTAAAAAGCAAAATGAAAATAAAATTCTGATACCTTCTACCAAAACACCACAAGTATAGAAGAGACAGGAATTTTTCATTAGAAATAAAGAAAAGACTACTGAACTGTCATGTAATATAAATCCTCCTATATGGCAATGAATGCTGGATAATTTCCTCATAGATGAATAGGAAACTTGAAGCAACAGAAGAATTCTAAGAATACCATGGATGGAGCATGTGAGCAATAAGGAAATTTTAAGGAAAATAGGATAAAAAAAAACACTTATGTATAAAGGGTGTTCCATTAAGACGGATCAAAGTCAGCAGTAAATAAATCAGTGTTATTGGTGAAATTTTTTTTATTTCCCTCTTGGGTCATGTTATTTAAGTCATAGCAATTATATGTGAAAAATATGTCCGCCAAATCTGAAAGAAAAAGAAAAAAATCATTAGACACTTAAAATTAATTCACATTTAAAATCGGTCCAAGTTATTGGAACCCCCTTTAGAACCAGAAAGAGTTGAAATTTCTGGTATGCAAAATGAAGAAAGAAGTATTGGAGAATTTGACACACAAGACATATTGAAGACAAGCAGGGCGAAGGAGAAGCAGTAAGTAACCCACCTAATGAGGTTAGGAGAGAAAGTAAGGAGACAAACATTGTTTAGAGCTACAAAAAATAGGATGGTGCACAGCAGATGAAAGAAGAAAGCCATCTCAGTCTGCTTCTCTCTTCCCTTTTGTAGAGGTGTTACGCTCATCACTCATATCTCCCTTCTGCACTTATTGCTGAACTCTTCAATCTGAACCAAGAAATACAAAACAACATTGAAAATACTATTTACAGGTTGGGATCCACATCTGACCACCTCATACAGTCTCAGAGTCACACACCTAGTAAAGTGTTGTCTATCTTTGTGAAGCTGCTATTTGAACTTCGTCTTCTTTCCTGGCATTGCCAGCAACACTTTCCAGTAGCTTAACAATCCTTCATACATTCGGAATATGTCGTCATACTTGATCAACTGTCACATTAGAAGAGTACATGTTTGTTACCCTTTACATTTCCCATACAATTTGTGGCATGCATCAGGTTGCTTAACCTGAATCTTCTCCCCTATTTGTACATGTTTCTCCCTTTCTTGAACAGCCACTGGCACAGCTCTTGGACACCTCCAATCATATCTGACTATAACCCTTTGTAACACTGATTCCATCACCAGTTTGAATGTAGATGACATGTTGTACCAAACCAGTTTTATAGTGACTCCTTTCAGTTGTTGTCTTCTTAACTGTTTGGTTAGACAATCCCATTCCCACTTGCTCTATAGGCAACACCACCTAATATTCTATTTGTGTAGTGTTTCTTTCATCACTTCTTCATGAAATATGGGGCTATTATCTATTAATAACTCATCCCTGTGTCTAAAAATATCTTGTTCACTATTTCCAGTCATAATTGCAGGGTTACTTGCTCTATATACCCACTTGTTTTGTACCACTGTCTACCAGCAAGAATTATATTGATGTGGTTACAATCATACTTTTATTCTTCGTCACACCATATCCTCTTCCTCAATATCTCCTACCTTCAGAATAATGTCCCTTGACACACACGACTCCTTTCTTTGTTTTAGGTATGTATCAGCTTTTTCTCCTCCTTTTTCTCCTCCTTTATAATATTACTCATTACTGCAACTGTCTCTTCACACAACTTTCCAGATTATTCTATTATCTCTCCTCTTAATATAGCTGCATATGATTGGTGGGTGGGGGGGGGGTCACCTTGCAATAGGGTTGTGTCCTACCAATTTTCTGCACATTGAGAACAATACTCTTCTGCTCAATTCATCTTTTATTTCCATCTGGCTCATCCTATCCTTCCCCAGGAGGAACTCGAATGTGGCTCCCTATTCCAAAGATTCTAGTATTTTCACAAGCCAAATTTCTTCAGGTGACCCATGACCTTCACTACTACATACCAGTGCCACATCCACTAAGATGTTATCTATATATAAGCAAGTGTCTTTTCTTACTCCTTCCACTCCCACCATCATCCTGAAGACTATTGCTAGCTATGATCTTTGCGACAGAGTTTCACCCAAATTCTAGTTTGGTTCGACAGTAGGTCCTATCCTTCTAAATTCACCTAGTGAATTTAGAAGGACAGGACCTACTGTCGAACCAAATTAGAATTTGGGTTCCATAATTTCGTATCGACACAAAGCCTTAGGTAAATTGATTTTGTCTATGACGATAAAAACCCACGACAAAGTCTCACTACATCTATCTATGTTATCTCCACCCATGTGGTGCACCACAAGGCCATTTACTTAAAAAATATTCAATACTGGCTTCACCTTATCTTTCATTGGCTGAACCAATACCATTAGTGGCAGTATCCTGTTTTCGTATCCTCCTTCAAAGTAATAGTATACTTTTACTTTTCTACTTCCTTATCCAAAACTTGTCTCTGCCTATTATTAAAGAATACTCATTACAGTTTATCTCTTTTTGTTAACACTAGATACATTCCTCTTTCCAGATCTATTCATCTGCCTACATGTCTACATGTTTGCCATCGAACTCCTTGTGGGAAATCCTTATCGTTAATCTTACAACTGATATGTCCCTTTCAAATGTTTCTTTCAGCATCACCGTCTCTAGTCTTGAGCTGTATACTTAACAGCACATCTTACCCTTCCAAACCTCACCCCCATTGATCACATAACAACACAGTTAATTGACCACATTACCTCCTTAGACAATGTAATCAACCACAATTACTTGGAGGTTTAGTTGTATCCCATATATATATATATATATATATATATATATATATATATGCAATCGTCAGGCAGCTTGACGATTACATCTAGCATGAAACAGCCTGTCACCTCTGAGTGTTGACTTCAATGTTGACTTTTATATTTACATATGCTCTATCTCTGATATTGAGCACTTTAGCCCATAAATATAGCAGATCTTAAAACTATATTTCTACACACACACTCACACACACACACACACATATATATATGTTCAACTCAATGACACTGTTACTTCTCTATCTAACCTTTCTCTCATCAACTGTCCTTATTATTCTTGTCCACTCTACCTATGCGTAAAGTTTTTCATGCAGTCTTTATCAATAAGGACATATAAATGCGGATTTTGGTCCTTTACAATCCCTGACTCCATCAGCACCTGAAACACTGCCCTTTGAACATTTGCAGCAGCTTTTTTTCATTCTTTCACTTCCTGCAGCATGTCCTTTCCCTTCTCCCTGTCCCAAGGATAACATGGTTATAAGATTTTATACCTTATTCACAGTTAGCATCCAAAGTCTCACCACCAAATCTCCCATGCCAGTGGTTTCAATATTGCAGCCCTGGCTAAAATGTGAGCCAAAAAATAATGCCAGTTAGAAAAGCTATTTGAATATGA
This sequence comes from Acanthosepion esculentum, assembly GCA_964036315.1. Classification (NCBI taxonomy): domain Eukaryota; kingdom Metazoa; phylum Mollusca; class Cephalopoda; order Sepiida; family Sepiidae; genus Acanthosepion; species Acanthosepion esculentum. Next base: position 4,704,777 of record OZ038494.1, read on the forward strand.
ACACCTCCCTGATGAACTTGGCTAACCATGTCAACCTTCTGATAGCATTCATGTAAACATTCACTGTTCACATCATCTTTTGCAGCTTGTCATGTGCCATATGTGCTCCCTCTGTGAATGTGTCCTTTTAAGTAAATTTTAATTTACTTCATGTCTAATTGGTTGTCCTCATTCATTTCTAAGTAAAGTGCCAATGCAACCCCATTACAAATATAATAGCATGAATCTAGCAACATTGCGAATTTCTTGCTAGCTGCATCTTTTTCTACACATGCAATCACATTTTATTTCTCATTCAATGGCCTTGTCAATCTTTCTCAACATTGCATCTTTTTTTCACTAAAATAACAAAATTAAAACTTTCTCTCACCTTCCCGAGAAAACATTAATAAGTATAGCAAATACTCACAAAGAAAATGAAACAAAAATTGCAGATGAGGAAACTTCAATTTGATTTGGTAGAAACTAAGAGAGAAAAAAAAAACACTTTTGAAAGCATGTTCATTTTTTTCCCCTGACTTATGCTATAGGTACAGCACTCACCAGTCATACAACAACAATTATTTTAATAGTATTAGTTATTCATTGTAAAAGAAATTCTGTCTCAGTCACTTTATATCTATCTTATTAACAACTAAAATTAATTAATCCATTCATAATATCGAATAATTTTTTCAAAAGTTTATAAAGAAAAACCTTGTTTATAATGGGACGTGTTGATAGTGTAGTGGCTATTGGCACAGAAAGTGAAATCGGCAAGCCAAGTTCAAATTCTGGTTGATTCTGTTTCATGTGCGACTTCACACAATGACATCTCACTGATGTTTGTGTAGCTCTGCATATGTGAAGTAAGTTCCGCCTTGATTGGTTATATCAAGGCTGGGGAACAGGTTCTCAAGAATGCATAGCAATCTTGCTCCTCTAGCCTAATTGTTTAGATGCAAGAAAGATCATAAAGCTCACCAATTCTACCTCCAGTGACCTTTGGCAACTTTTGAGGTTAAATAGAACCTTATTTGCCCTATTATTTGTAAGATCAAAAAAAATGTTTGTACTTTATAGAGAACATAGTGTTTCATTCCATTTTGTTAGGAATGGCAAGTTGTGCTCTTTGATGATGTCCGTGTTCAGCTTCATAATAACCTTTGACACAAATGGATATTTTTTGAGTCTTCATGATAGAAATTAAGTTAATAGACTTTTGTTGTTGGAGTCTGACTGTGGCTGTAATCTGCAATCTTAATACAAAAGTGTTAAAGTTTAGAATGAAAGGCATGAGATGTTTCTCTTTCAATGACTCTTTAAGGGTCAGAATGTTCTGGAAGAAAAAGAACAACTATAAAGTTATGCTGAATTTCAGATATGCTTTTTTTTCTACAAATTAAATAGAATTAGATTTTGGAAGACACCCTATATTTTAGATAAATTAATTTATTCAAATTCTTGGAAATTGACCAGATGTTTTCTCTGTTATTACTAAGATGAAAGAGAAAAATGTTTTAGAGGACATTTTATATCAGCATTTTTCTAAACTTTCTGCCATTATATCAAACATATGTTTAAAAAAATTAGTGTGACATTTTTTTAGGAGAAAATATGTGAAAATGAATTCATTAGCAGATGACTTTCTTTTTAATCATGAGTTATATCAGACGTCTGGATCATATTCTTAATACGAAAGAAAAATCTCAACAATTGTCATTCAACAATTAGTGAATGTTTTCCAAAAATCACTCTATATTTTCTTAATAAACTTGAAATGGCTTTGTGCTTGCACTTTTTCATTTTGTCCTAAACCAGTCTGATGTTGAAAAAAATATTACAGTTCTTAAGGATGCATTTGGATTTGATCCCCAAAAACATTTTAAAGGATTATGAATTTGCCATTAATTCTAGATTCAATTTAATTAATCCTTTAACTTCATAATAATGATTCATGCAGACTTGTTGGGGAATGACTTCACGCTTTTCCCCAGACACAGCATCACATGCCTATCAACACTCTATTGCTATTATATGGCAAATATTCAGATGAGCTCCATTCTTTAGTTGCATTACTTCAAAACTTTACAGCTAGAATGTGCCATACTGTGTTCATGTAGCTGAATCCTACTCATTTCCTCTGTATTCCTGTTGTAGCTCAGACAACTTCTTCCCAAGAATTGCCATTTTGTGGAATAGAATCCTGTGTGGATGCTTTTCTGAACATTACAATCTTAACCTTTTCAAGTCAAGGGTCAGTTGCTATCTAGCCTCCTTATCCTCGCTTCCTTCGACCTCCTTTTACATTCATATCACACATCTCATTCAGTAACCCTCTACCATGAGTGGCTCTCGAGCCTTGTATTCAGTGATCATTTAGTATAGAAAACTGTTTTAAAAAATGCATTAACCTTTTAATGTATTTATACATTATTTTTGGAAAGATAGTTAATTTAAGACATTTTAAGTAAATGCTCTGTTTTATAATAAACAGTATTAATAACATTTACCGGCCTGAATGTCCAAGAAATTTTCATAAAATTTGTATCTATAAAAAGAACGTATAAACATAAAAATGTCTTAAAATAATTGTTGGATTTTGTCCATTTCATAATGTGTAATGTCATTTGTTTACATTTGATACGCTTTGAGCAGATATGAATGTACATGAGAGATTCATGGAAGATTGTAGTTTAAAAGCAGTAAAATCGACCTTGCTAATCGAACGATCCTCTGTGGCTCAATCGGTTAAGGCACATCAGGCTATATGACGGTTCTGTATAGGATACAGGTTCGATTCCTGTCAGAGGACGAATATTTTCTATGAAAATTTCTCGGACATTCAGGCCGGTAAATTTTATTAATACTGTTTATTATAAAACAGAGCATTTACTTAAATATTTGTATCTATAAAAAGAATGTATAAACGTAAAAATGTCTTAAAATAATTGTCGAACTTTGTCCATTTCATAATGTGTCAAGATAATTAAGTAATCCAGTTTCGCTGTAAAGGACAATGATGTTAGTTAAAGTTTAGTGTTTTTTTTATATGATAGCTTTGTAGAAACATGAAATTGAAAAGATTTTGGCTGACAAAAATTTTCTTGAAAATTTCTCATCTCAGCCCCATAAGGTTGAGAATTTTGGAAGGACTTAAAAATTTGTGTCTGAATTACTGGGATGAGGAGTTATCATTATTTACATTATGTACATGTGGACTATTATCTTCATCCTTGTTGTTGTTATCAAAACGTTTTGGCTGTTGTACCATCTGGCCTTCATCAGGTGTTGATCCTGATAACCTGCAGGGAATTTAAAATTGAACCCTTTATTTAATTTTCTATTGATATCTTGTTCTTATTTTAGTACTGCACAATTATTGCTTGCCCCATTTTCTACTGACTATCAAGTCCACATGTCCTAAGAATTGAACTCACAATTAACATGTCACCAAATTCATCAGCACTTTAATCTGCTAAGCTATTGTTTTGTTGGACAGTTCTGGGTGTAGAATTTGGAGTCTTAAACTTAACCCTCCTGTTGATCAGTAATGATTCTGCTTGATGACATATAACAAGGAAATTAGAAAATATCATGTATTATTTCTTGAACCATTGCTACTGTTGTGAGTTTGATCCTCACTGAATGCCCCATGTTTGTGGCCTTGTGTCAAACTAACTGTAATTGAGTTAAGGATACAGACTACTATAGACTGTTCACAGACTGTTTCTGCTGTAATGAGTTTGATCATCACTGAGTGCTTCATACTTTTAATCCGATGACATATTAGGCTAAACTTTATAAATGACTGCATACAGTGGTACAGGGGAATATAAAAAAATTAGAATATTGTTGAAAAGTTAATTTTTGTTTGTAATTTCATTCAAAAACTGAAACTTACATGTATTCTAGAATCGTTATACATAAAGTGAAACATTTCAAATCTATTTTTGTTTGTTTGAATTTTTATGATTACAGCTTGCAAAATCCACTCTCAAAACATGAGAACATTTCATGAGACCAATAAAGAAGCGAATTATAATACAGAAGTGTTGAACTTCTTAAAAGTGTAGAATAACAACACTTACTGGCGTAAGGGTCCCAGCTAGTGGAGAAAAATAAAGCAGGTTGAAACTCAATACAAACCCTGCAAACTGACTGATGAATCAAGCTGGTATTTATACAGAAATACCTCCACTCATGTACCAGCAGCCAATCACAGCCCAAGCAATGGACTATCCCACTGAGCACAATGAGATACACCATGGCACCATAAATAGCTCTCTTTCTCAAGGTGGATTATTCTTCTCTCAGCTTCTTCCACAACTGAGTGCTTATTTTTGACAACATAATTGTTCTACAAAAAGTATATTCGTTGATGCACTCAGTACTTGATTGGTGCTCTTTTTGCATGAATTACTGCAACACTACATCATGGCATACAGGCAATAAGCCCGTGACATTGCTGGGGTATTATGCAAGCCCAGGTTGCTTTGGTTGTGGCCTTCAGCTCATCTATGTTGTTGGGTTTTTTGTATATATCATTTTCCTTTTGAAAATACCCTGTTTTTCAATGGGGTTCAGGTCATGCAATGGGAACCTGGTAAAGGGCTGTATTCACTGAACTTGATAAAACACAGGAGACTAACAGCAGCAGATGATATGGCACCTCAAATCATCATTGATGAAAAAATTCATGCCAGACTTCAAGCAACTTGGATTCTGTGCTTTTTTACTCTTCATCCAGAATCTGAGATTTTGATATCCAAATGAAATGCAAAATTTACTTTCATCTGAAAAGGTCAAAATAAATGCCGAAATGATAAAAGCTACCTACCAACATTAGGAACGAATTTTGTCAAAAAATTTTTAATAATTGAGGTAAAATTTTTTTGTTTTATTGTTCTCAGTTGTTTAATTAGACTGGCATATGCATTTGCATTCATACATGTGATGGTTGAAAAGATCTTGGCTTTCACCAAATCTGACCAAATGACCAAACAAATATCAGATGATTTTAAAATACTTCTTATAATTTTATACACACATGTTGCAAAAAAATTTAAAAAATAACAACAACAACAACAACAGCAGCAGCAGCTGTGCCACCAACAAAGCCTTCATCAACTGAAGACTATAGGGTCGGTTTTCAAGGGAGGAGGGGGAGTGAAATATATTTATTATTACTGACTGCTCCGACAGTACCTTATGGTGCCACATTAGCACCTTTATATATATATATATATATATATATATATATATATAATGCAGAAATATATAATAAAATATCTGAATGTGTGGGTGTATAGACAGACATATTAGGGTTATGACTTTTTGGCTTTTTTGATTTTCTGTATCATGATTCAATGAACTTTTGTTAAAAATAATGAAGAATGGCTTAATTCAGTTTTTTTTTTAAATCTCACCCCCCCCCCCCAGTACAAAATTTCTAAAATCATACATAAGCATACAGTACTAAGACTTTCTGAAGCATTCTAGAAATAAATAAGACACAAGTACTATCCAATTATATCATTAGCAAATTGAAAAAAATAAAGCTTATGAAATATTTTGATTTTTTACCCTTATTGCGTATATGGTAAAATCAAATTTTCATTTTGGGGGTGACTTTTCTCATGAACTAAAACGCATTAATGCCTTTTTCATTACTTTTCTACTAAATTTCTTTGATTTATGACACATGAACATATGGTTACAAAAAAGTCATAACCCTTATATATATATATATATATATATATATATATATATATATATATATATATATATATATATATATGAATATTTGTATGTTGCACATACATACACACATGCTATAAGAATGAACTGAATAAATATCAAAATAATGTTTACAAAGTTACAAGATTTCTTTGCTATCGAACAACACAGACACTAGATGCTATGTGAAACAGAAAATAATTTTCTCAAATAAAAAGCATTAGAAAATGAAGTCTTTTTAATTTCCCAGTGGTATAACCTCAAAAAATTAGATATATTTTCTTATCATTCTAATGAACATTATTTCAGTGTGTATCCATGTTTATTTTCAAACAGTTAAATTAACATCTGCTGGCCTAAATTATTGAAAGTCTTATAAAGAAATTGTACCTTACAGCCTAAATAGAATCTGCATTATCTTTTTTTCTGGGAATCCACTAGGCAAGGTACAATTAACCTTTTTAAGAAATGTACAACATCCGATGGGACTTTTTGGTGTTTACATCTGCAAACTTATATTTTCTTAACCTAAAAGAAATTTAACCATTGAATGTTTTTTTTAATCTGACATTCTGATTGCTATAAAAATTATTTTAGTGGATAATTGCTTAAATTACATTTTTTACATTTTGTGCTTGTAAGTATAAATTAGCAGGATAGTGAGAATACGAAAGAGAAAACGTGAGAAACAAGGCAATTTCAATGACACATAATGTGGAAAGAGGGCTTGGAGAACTTCATACTGGCAGGGCATATTAAAAGCAAGAGAGGCCGAGGGAATTCACAAGTGACCTATATAAGAAATTTGGGCAAATGGATGACAGAGTGGGAAATAGAAAGGATGTTAAGAGGGTAAAATCTTGCTTAGAGTTAGAAAATGTGGAGATCCATAATCAATCACTTCTTGAAGGTGTATATCACACAGAAGAAGAATGTTCAGTGTATGTCATTGATGAAGGGACATTAGGTTAAGTGCATTGATAAAGGAGAAGAATATGTTGAAAATGCAATATTTGTTGTGTGAAACAAATGTTTTTTAACGGTGAGGTTGCACACTCATTGATATTATTGATATAGACAAAATTTGGCTTTTTCTGGCACACAGTATGAAATCTTAATAAAGAAAATGTTCCCTTCAGCAGGGTTCAAACCTGTATCCCCCTTTGTAGGAGAAACCACCATTCAGATATGAAACTGAGCAAATATGGGCTTTCAAGTAAAATCTGAACAAGGGAGTGTGCATTCCTTAAAGGGGGAAATAGAACATTGCTGGGATGTGATACTTTCTGTGGTTGTGCCGTTTAAAGCACTCCAGAACAAATGGGGGTTTATCCTACAAAGGTGGATGTAGGTTTGAACCCTGCTGGAGAGTACATTTTTTTTATTAAGATTTCTTGAGTGTGCAACTGATAGACATAATACACTCTGTTTAAAATAAAAATGAGACGTCTATTTCATTGTAGGTATTCCCCTAACAATAACATTTGAATAAGAAAAATGTTTGATTAAAAATAAATCCATTGACTCTTCAAGAGTCTCTAACTGATGTCAAATTGGTTGAGTTTCAATCCCGGCTTGAAGCAATTGGATGTCTAGCCACACTGATGACCTGTAATACAGTGAAACAGGCTGTCTGTAGATGACTATATATATATATATATATATATATATATATATATTCATACATGTTTCATTAAATAATATAGACAAGTGTTGTCTATTTATTTTATGTAAATTCTTTTCATATTATCTGATAAGCTTAATAACATTATCATTAAACGAAGAAAGAAAATCACAATATTGATACATATTTTTAATCCAATCTAAGTTTTCAGCTTACGTAAGCCATTATCAAAGATGACAATTAGAGTACAATATATTAAGCAATACATGGATGAGAAATTGATGATTGTTTCTGTTTACATGGATGATTTCCAAGTAACGATAAACAGGTGCATATAAGACGCTGGAAGTGAAAATCGCACCACAGCTCATGACGTCACACATGACCACGCGAGAGTGGATTTGAGATGTATTAAGTATGGGAAGCCGTTGGTATAAACAAATGGCTTCTGTTACCAATTATAAGCATTTAAGGATATTTGTGGAGATTTCATAGTTTATTTTGTTCAGGTTAGGTTTCAACTGTTTTATGTATATAGCTTCAAGAATTTTTAGTTTTTGTTTATTGTTTTCATGTTTAAGTATAGTTGTCTTCAACAAGGATTTTCCAGAATTGTGTATGTGGCCAGGCATGTTGTTTTAAATGCCTAAAAATGTTAGAGTTATCATTCAAATGTGTCAAGCATCATGAAAGTGAGTTTGTGGTGTGACCAACATAAATATTATTTAATTCGTTGGAGATACAATCTCCCAAAGGGCACTTGAATTTTTAAACTATGTTGGTTTTTTTGCAAATCTCTAACCAGGGGAGAAGAATCATTGTGAATAATTGAGTTGGATATACTAGATTTAGTGTAGTATATGATTAACTTAATTTTTTTGCTAGGATCCGTTGTGTATATATATATATATATATATATATATATAAACAAACACATACATATACAATTTGACTATTATTAAAACCCTATTATATAAAATTTAAAACAAAAAATTTTCCTTTTTAAAATGAAAGTAAATGTTAAGAAAAAAAATTAAGTTACACATTTTAGCAAAAATAAAAATGTTTTTCAAGTTAAGTTTTTTTTACTCTCAGCTGTAAAATATATAATTGGTAGTAAATTCCCCCTCACACACACACACACACACACACATACATACACATATATATATATATATATATATATATATATATATATATAAAAAAGGAGGCACAGTGGACTGTGGTCTTGGAGAGCTGATTTCAAATTCCAATTGAATCCATTATATTCACTTAAGTGCTAATACCCTTGGGAAAGGTGTGAATCCTCTTCTTCTCCCTCCAGCTATGGGTAATTAGCAGAACAGACTAGGTTCTATAACCTTAGATGGCAACTGGTCTAGGAGAAGGACAACTCTGAATTCAAAACCTGCAGAGGGTCGTTTTGAGACTTTCTGGCACATAGAGCACCAGGTCTCTGTATTCGGCCCTTCAAAAAGTGAGGTTGGTTCTGTCTTCACCACTATAATCAAATCATATGTGCAGGTGTCTGGTTGTTGGTTCCTAGGAACTGAGTTGCTGACCCTCATGATGGGAGAGTCCATCATATATATATATATATATAATAAAAGCATTCTATTTCAAAACAATCTCTCTGTATGATATAAAAATCCATATTTATATCCACCCAGAAGAAAGAAAATTTTTCATAAAGACTGGAGTATCTTTATTGTTTTAACACACTGCAACAATTATCATAGCTTCATCAAAAACACAAAAATGGCATTGAGAATTTATAGCCTGTAAAGGAAAAAGAGATAAAGAGGTTATATACATTAAATGCAAATAAGTCAGACAGGTTGTTATTGAGAGGGTGGTGAGGCTGCTAGAACCTGGGGACTGACCTAGATTTTTTTAGTAGGACAGATAGAGAGAAATCTCACAAATGTTACTTGTCAATGTCCTTGTTTGTAGGTGAAATTATTTGGCAACTTGACTCATTGCTTGGTTGAGAGATTCCAGGTCTGTTGGTATTTTTCACTCTTTATTTTATGGCTGACTGATATAAAGCTGTCAGGAAAACGGCTGGCTACCTTATTTTTATTTGTCATAAATTCCATTATGTTGGGACTCAGTGTATGTATGATACACTAATGCTTGTGATCTTCAAATTTCTAGAAATCTGCAATAGATGTGTCTAAATGTTTATGGTTTTACATTGGCTTTTAATAGAAGTAAATTTGGACCCATTTATTCTAATACAATTTCCATCTTCTCTGCCAAACATTTCATACAACGTATGTTTGCACTAATTTTAGTTTTCTGTTGTGACTTTTTATAACTTAAAAAGAGGCTATCTGATTTCTGTATGTTCTTTTAACAAAGCATTTTCTTGTAATTTTGAAGATATACATAAGATAGGTTATTTAGACATTATAAAGAAGACATTTTATTTGTTTTTATGTGAGGCGTATTACTTCCACCACCACCACAGTCTGTCATGGTTAAGCTGATAATTAGGCTTGTCATCTTTGTACGCACACTTAATGACCCCTTTTTTATCTTTTAATTTGTGAAAGATCAAAATATCTGCTGATTTAATAGTTATTCATCATAACAAATATTCTTACACACGCATATATGAAGAGTGGCTGAAAAGTTCTGGGCTTGATCCACTTCCCCAAACTGTCCCAAATGATCGATTATTTGAATTTTTTTTTTTTGAAAGGACATAAAAAATGAAAACTTTTCAACAGTTTTTTATATACAAAAATAAAAAATGGAAGTCTATGTACACACACACACATAGAATATATATATATATATATATATATATATATATATATATATATATATATATATATATATATATGTATATATATATATATATATAATAAATTATAAATGTATGCATACACATACACATATATACATTATACACACAGAATATGAAAAATCAGAATATCCTGTATAAAGAAATTTAAGACTATAAACATTTTCTAGCAGATTTATTTACCATAACTTTTATATTCAGAATTTAACATATCAGATTTTACTTGGGCTCTAAAGAACCAACTACCCAAGTCCATAATGGCTAACCATTCAATACATGTTGCCAATCTTTTTTATCCAAGGCCTAACTAATCCCTCCTTATCTCCAAGATGGCAGTAACCAAAATATCAACATTGCATCTCTCCTGTAAAGCTGTTAAAGTTGAAATATAACTAATTTATTTATTTCTCAGTTTTGAGGAGGTTTCAAGTATTTTTGACAATGGTAGCGTGGAGCCATATTTTGTTAAAGAATCTGCCACCTACAGTTTACCATCGACCCAATGCACTTGAACTTTCTCCTCTTATACCATCTCTCTTAATTTTGCTTTATCTGCTCGTAATCTTTTGTCACTGACAATGCTTGAGCTTTTTAAAACATTTTTTAGTAACGCATAATCTGTCAGTGGTGATATGTTCAGTCCAAAAATCTCTTGTACCAAAGAAGCAATTAAAACTCCAATTAAAACTCCTGCCTCACTCAATGCTAAAATCTTTGAGACAATGAACTTTTTATTACCGTTTCCAACCTTTTAGATTGCCAACTTATTAATGTCACTTTTTTGTTCTCACCTTGAATAAAAATAATGATACCCCACCCTGTGAAAACCCATCTTCTGGACTAGCATATGTAACATCGGAATATGCAAGAACCTTGATATTTTTAGGATTACCTAAGTTAGGAAATCTGAGAGCATCTTTATTGCACCCCCTACAGCTAAGATGTTGGTCCTTGTGACTATCCTTAAGCTAAAACCATTATTGGTGCACTGGATGAGATTAAGTAGAACATTATGATGCAGCTACTAAAAGATCTTGTAGATTGTTTTGAAAAGTGTGTATTATCAAAATAAGTGTACTTTGAAGAGGACTAAGGCACTGTTGCTCATTAATATTAAATGGATGTGTACTTTTTGGACAGACCTTGCGTATCATAAATGATTGATTTAGTGCCACTGATGGTGCTTACTAGGGGCACTAAATTGATCATTTACTGCCATATAAGCCCCCTTACCTAACCAAAGGCAGTGCTTATTCAAACAAATTTGAGTTTCCAAGTGAGACTATTTGTTGATGTTGATTTTCACCACTGTTTTCAAATTAAATAGAAATGGAGCAACAGAAAGAAATTTTCATATTGAGTGAAAAAGAAAATTGAAATTAAAAGCTAAGAAAGAAGAAATCCTGAAGATGGCAGGAAGTGTTCAATGCAAATAATGAAGGTACAATGTGATGGTCAAAAGCTTTTCAGTGAAATATAGCATGAATCCATGTTAGTGGGTTTATGATTGATGCCCGAAAGGACTGTGGGTATCATGTAAAACGATAATGAAAAAAGGTGAAAATATTATACAATAACAAAAGAATCACAATTTGAGAATTACTTGAATATTAACGTTTTTGCTGGTTCTGACTGCTTGCATAACGTTATGCAAAAGAATGGCTTGTCTTTATGCTAAAAAACATCTATCGTCCAAAAAGATTGAAATCAACTCATTTAGTATCATTTGTTTCACAAGTCTGACGTTTGTCTTTGAAATTTTGAATGCAATGAAATTAGCCTAACTGCATGGTATTCCTATTCAATCATGGCTGAAATGCCTGTTTGGTCGGACATGTGATATCAGATGCAAAAATGCATTAGCCTGGGATTGAAACTGTTACTATGAATTGAACTGGTCATGAAAAATCTCATGTTTCTGTTTGTATTACAGCAAAAGCAGATGGCACAAAATTCCCCCTGATTGTTTTCAAAGGTTTTAAACAAGAGACCTATGCAGTGGATAAAGAATTTCAAAATTGTGTCATTGCAATTTTTCCCAATGAATGAACAAATACCAAGATGATTCATATCAGTGAAAATAAAATTCTTGCTCTATTTTCCTTTTATTTAATCTGTACAGGCACCAGATGTAAAGTAGAAGAAGCCATTTAAAGTAAAAGCTTTAGAAAATGATGACTGATGGTTTGCTGAACAAATAATTAATAAAAAAACTCCATGAAAAGAAATGTAAGCCTCTGCTGTGATGTAGCATTGTAAATTGGTTCTTGTAAGTGTCGAATGAGTTAATTTCATACCTGATCAAGAGATCTTTCAAAGTGTGTGTGTTGTGTCTTATGACAGATCAATCAGAAGATTAACTAATTAATGAAATCGGTTGATAGAAAGCCTAATATTCCATCATCGTAATGCTAGATTGCATGGTTACTTGATGACCAGGAAAAAATGCTTACAGCTTGGCTGCCAAATTTTCACTAAGCTCGCAAATTCAGCAAATTTGGGAATATTCAGCTTACCATTTATTCCAGTCTTGAAAGAATTCTTGTAATAAAAAAATTCCATTTATTGGGTGACTGCTAAGGGGCTTTGCAGCTGTATTTTGCTAAGAAAGATAGAATATTTTGAAAGGATGGAATTATGAAGTTGCATCAAAAATGGCAGGAGGTAGTAAAGCAAAACTGAAAATATGTTGCTCAGTAAAATTAATACTGAAAAAAAGTTTTCTTTTCTTTTTACTCAATAAACTGAACAAATTTTTTGACCCCCTCCATTTGGAATGCCATAGATTAATGATGATCAAATTGGTTTAAATATTTTTGTAGTTTTGATCAGTTTATATTCTCTGGATATATATATATATATACACAGACACACAGCTATAAGGTAGGTTCAAATGGAGTATTATTCCAAAATCCATAACATTATATTTTTAAAAAGTGCTCAATACAAAGTAGAGCTTTATAATATTTATTTAAAATTATAACAAAAACATGTTATATAATTGCTACACAGATACAATCATTTTTCAGCACTATAGCAGCAGTGATGGTGATTTACTGAAGAAAAAAAAACAAAAATCCAGTAAATCATCATGACTTGAAGATGCACTTGTGCTGAAACATGATTGCATCTGTGTAGCAATTATATAACATGTTTTTGTTATAATTTCAAATAAATATTATATATATATATATATATATATATATATATATATATATATATAACTATTTTTTGTGAAAGACGGATATCTTGTATTTGCAAATCTTTGAAATTGAAAAGAAATATGTAAAGAAGTGTGTAACACACCCTTGCAACAGAGTCACATCCTTGGTCACTGGCACCAAATAATGTAACACTTTTTGTTGTTGCCTACACTCAATGGTGGTCTGGTCCTCATGGCCTTAGGATGACACTTTAACCAGGAGTTAACTCTACACTAGACAATGCTGACGCTGGTCTCAGCTGGTTGTTGGTTACTGGCTGCTTTGATCCACACCGTCTTTGTCCATGTTGCATTCTTGATCTCAGTGCAGTAGGAGATCAAAGGTCATAGTCTTGCAGCACTGGTCAAGCCATGGCAGGTGCTATATTAAGGAAAAAAAATATCTTCACAACGAAAAAATAAAATGAGAGATTCATGGGGATTAATTTTCAGTTTCTTTATATAAGCTCTTGGTACAACAAAAATTAACCCTCTGCACATCAGTCTCTCTAGTGATACTGGGCTTTGTCTAAATTTCTGGAAGGCTGGGTACAAAGTCTTGAAATCAGGAATTCTGGTTGGTAGCCAGCATGAATTCCAGAATCCCTTGATGCATTTTCTCAGCCCAACTCAATGATCTCCTCAAAATCATCTGCTTATATGCACTTCAGCCCAAACCTGGTGAGGAGCCAAAGTGTTCTGGGGGTTTATTGATTCTTTAATTTTCATTAATTCAAATAAATGTTTTCTTTCTTCCCTATTTCTGCTTTCTTAATCAACTTTGGAAAATTATCCACCTTCCTTGCAAGTAGTCACAGGGGTTGCTTTTCCCCTTAACTCCAACCTGCTTTACTTCACATCTCTCACTGCTACTCTGCACAGGTGGGTGGGGGTGCTAAACTCTACCCCTTCCTCCTCAGTATTCAACCTCGACCCACTTCCCAGGGCATGCATAACTGCCTTTGTGACAAATCTAATTTTTAAAGCTATCTCTGTCCAGCAAAAATACAAAGCAGATAACCTATGACAGAATTTGTTTCCATAACTCCAGCCTTAATCATACAGTACATCTGACCTCATTAAGAGAAATTCATTCTCATTTTAACCTTCCAAGTAATAAATAAAAATTATTTTCCAAATCTTTTTTGTCAATGAAAATATATTTGTTTACCTAAATTCTCAACAGAAGAGAGACTCTCTGTCTTTCATCATTGGGCTGGTCACTGTCTTCAGCAAAATCTGAAACCAAATCACTTTCTTGGCACAACATGATTGATTTTTTATAACTTCGACTCTAAGAAAAAGGGTTTATTCTCTGTTTTCATCAACGAAAAATATATGTGTTACTCTAATTTCTTATGAAAGAGAAAAAGCCATTTCTCCGAATCTGTTTTCATCTGTATACTAGAGTCTCAATAGATAAGAAAAATAAACTTTTAGGAGAGAAGAAATCCAAATGTCTCATTCTTACTAAGGAAAATGCCTCACTCTTTCTATTTCCAGCCTATATTTCATTTTGGGTTGTCTTCTCTTTTCCTGCTTAGAATTAATGTTTAATTACTTCACACCCTCAGTGACACAAATGGAGAAAAGATTGAGAGATTAGAGAACATGACATGTTCCAAAGGAAAGTCAAAGATTAAATCAATCAAAATAGTGATCAAAATAACAAAAATAATGATACTCATTCAAATAATTCATGAAACAACAATGTTTCACCTCAGAACATCAAGTATTATAAAAGTTGTGATGACTAATGATCGATTAGTTTTAGAATTTTTACTCTTAAATTATTTAAATTCCGAGATATTGTATTTTTAATTTATAACTCATTTTTCTTTGTTAGCATTTGTGTGCCCACCTGCTGTTTAAGCAGGCATGAAATAAAACCACCCCAAAGTTTTTTTTACTGGCTTTTGTATCTATTGGCTTACATTTGACTGTTAAGATAAAAAAAACTTTTTTTTTTTTTGTTATGCATTTCATGTCATCGAAGTTAAAATTCATTGGGACAAAATTATGAAATAAACATTGATAAGGATTTAAAATGTGTACTAAAGTTGCCTATAAATTTATTATTTTCTACTTGGTTCTATTTTTAAAACTTAATTTTCCTTACCCTAATCTTAGGGAGACAATTATGCTTTCATTGTCATCTCCCCAAAATATATTTCTCTTTCAGATCTTAACACTTGGGGATAAAATGGATTTGTAATAATCCAATTATTGGATTAGAGATAAAATGTGTTGGGCAGCTGTTCTTGATGTTATTTTATGAGTGAAATATTGAAATGTTATTGCCAGATTCTAGGGGCTCATTCACTCATTACTTGCTTGCCTTCTTTTTCATCTACAGATTTCAGTGTGTGTATGCATGTGTGTGTTAATATGTGACACAGAAATTATTTTTCTTTGTAATTTCACCATTTCTTTAAATAACAAGTTTTTCATGATTTTGCTTCTTTCATTTTCTGTAAAACTGAAATGGCTTTCTATGCATTTAGAATCTCCCTCCATAAATACATAGATGATCAATATGTACACAAATGTTTCTCATATATATATATATATATATATATATATATATATATATATATACACACACTCACACACACATATATATATATATATATATATATACTCACATGTTGGTTAGGGACCTCATGTATGCTGACGATTGTGATTTAGTATCTCATAATGAAGAGGAAATGCAAATATTGATGGGTAGACTATCTCAAGCTTGTCAAGTTTTTTGCCTCACTGTCAGCCTCGATAAAACTGTCATCATGTTCCAACCAGTACCAGGTCAACCATATACTGAACTTTCAATATATGTGTATGGCCAGAGGTTGCAGGTTGTGGACAAGGTTCAACTACCTAGGCAGTACCATCAACAGGCAATGTACTTCGATGATGAAATAACAAGTCAGTTACAGAAGGCTTTTGCGCCCATCACTGCTCTGAAAGATCAGGTATGTCACCAGTGAGGTTTGAAACTGGCCACCAAGGTATCAGTTTGTAATGCACATGTTCTTATTTGCCTCCTGTACTCTTGTGAAACATGGGTCACATACAGTAGACACCTTATTACTCTCAAACACTTCAAACAGTGTTTGAGATACATCCTGGGCATACATTGGCTGTCTCATACACCTGACACAACCATTTTAGAAAGAGCATTGTCTGTCAGCATTGAGGCCCTAATTCATTGCCACCAGCTTTGATGGACAGGTTATGCCATTCGTTTGGAGGATTCCTGAATTCCTAACTGTGTAAAGGACTCTCTGAGTGTTTGCCACATTACTGAAGATGGGTGGGAGAGAACTACTTGCAATAGGGGTAACTGGAGGAGGACTGTTTATAGTCGTTGTGAACGGTTCCATAGAGGTCAGTGGAATGGGCACAGATAAAACAATCTGTGGGAGAGAGGGAATTACTCAGTAGCCATGTGATCAGGGCAAAGGAGTTTGCTTATCTATAGCAGGCCTAGTTAGCCATCATAGGTGTCACCATATCAAGCACCTGCCAACTATGGGAAATTCATCCAACTTGATGACTTAAGTTGTGCTGTGTGCCAGAAGGTATGCCAAAGTCAATCAGGGTTGACCTGACACATCAACATCAGGAACAGCAACAGCAGATTCATCGGCAACAACTCCAAAACTTACAGATATATCAAACTGCTTACACTTGCCGTTTCTGTCAAAAACATTGCAAGTCCCTTGATGCTTTTAAAGACCATTGCTGCTCACATAACAACTAAGAGACGATAATTTAAAACCAAAAGAACTCCAAAAAGGGAACATAAATAAAAGGAGGGAGAAAACAGCTAGCGATAGTCATATTTAAAAAAAAAATATTATAATATACACATATATATATATATATATATATATATATATATATATATATATATATATATATTATATTTTTTTTTTAAATATGATTCCTTCGCTACATAAGAGTTCTCATGTTTCAAAAGCGAGAGCCGAGACCTTAATTTCAAAAATTATATTGAGGTCTCGGCTCTCGCTTTTGAAACATGAGAACTCTTATGTAGCGAAGGAATCATATTTAAAAAAAAAAATATTATAATATAAGCTCTACTTCTGTATGGAGCACTGTCTTTTTAAAAATAAAAGCAAAAATACTAAGGAACTCCGGATTATTTACCTAACGTGTTCTTTCCTATTTTTCTGCATACCTGCACACACACACACACACACACACACACACACACACACACACATACATACATACACACATATATATATATATATATATATATATATATATATATGTGTGTGTGTGTGTGTGTCTATTAGGTAGAAAAATTTACTTAATAAGCCGATCAAACCTTTGGACAAACCCTATAGAGAGAGAAAGGACATAGGAATCAATACTGCAAAATGATTTTTAGAGCGCAATCCTTTGTGGCATGAAACTGACAGTCACCATGCAGTGTTGCTTCCTATATATACACTGTTCATATCCATAAACAGCTTATCTCCAATACTGTGCATTCTCCAACCATATAATAATGCCAACGATTAATGCATTTTAATCTAACATTTCTTGTTTTTGTTCAAACAATGAAAGTTTTATTAAAGAAAATGTAATAAGACTTTCTGTAACAAGGCTGGTAGCCATAAATTATTCAGTAAAGACAGAAATATTCATTCAAACATGTATCTTCACTAAAATAAGATGTGTAATAATGCACGCACAGACACACACAAAGGGAATGCCAGGGAATTGAGAACGAATCATAAAGGGAAATAAAGATATTCAATAGGAAAAAAATCAGTATATTTTCAAAAAGGTTTTTAGACACATTCAACTGGGGAAAAGGTTTTTTGAATAAAACTTTATTCTTCCTCAATTTGGCTGTATGTATGTATTAAGCAGTTCATGTTTATGCTAGCCATTCCGTTCCTGGTAATGTGTGGCCATTGGTTGGTCTCTGTTGTAACCTAGAGAGGGTTACTGAATGAGGAATAATGAAAACAGAGGTTGGAAATGAAATGGTAATCTTTATAACATCAACAAAATACAATACTCACCAGTAGCAGGAAGTAGATAAACCACTACTTAAAACTTGAACTACTTAAACAGTATATTACCCCCACTTCCAATAGTGTCCAACATATAAGGATTGGGACATACCCATTAGTTTTCATATGTACGATATATATTTCTTTCAAAAAAGCCCCAGATCTAATAGTAGTTGAGAGGATTCAAATCAAGTGAGCTACAGGGCCACATGTTATGGGAGTCACATGATCGTAAAAATCCTCAGCCAGCTACTCCTAAAATATATATAGCCACCCCGTCGATCTATAATTTCATTGTGGCTGGTAGCATTGACCCTGAGGTTCTGTGGGAAGGAAATTGTGCAATATGATGTGGCCACTCTTTGCTTCAAAGGCCACGAGAAACTGTATGAAGCTGGTTTGCATCACTGTAGAGGTCTGCATAGTGCCACACGTTATTCTACCTGTTCTTTTTTCTGATATTACCACATGTCATTCCACCTGTCCACCTGGCTTCTTATCTGATATTGCCACATGTCATTCTACCTGTTCACTTATCTGATAGTGCTGCATGTTGTTCTACTGTTTACCTGTTTACTTTCTCCAAGTCATTAAGGTTGGTGACTAGTGTCTCAATCAGAGCATGCCTTTTCATTTCCTGCATCAGTTGGCACTTTGCTGGATAACATTACATTGTCTTCTATTTATGGCTCATGAAAGATATATTCTCAAAAAACTGGCACACTCTCTATGTACAACGGTTACTCAAAAAATAATCTTTCTAATTTTATTACATTAGCCCATGAGATGTCATTGATGTATACAGGACATTTATGAAGACTAAACAGTGGATTTGAACAGAATTAGGTCAGCAAGTGGATAATACATTTAAGCAATGGTAACAGTATTGTGTGACAACCTATATTTCAAATATGGGATTCAGTCTGTTTTTTTTTTCTTTTATAATTTTTGAAAAACACATAACCAATGAAGTTACTCTGTGGAGAAATATTGCATTTTTACTAAAAGCTTTCTCTATCCAATGACAGTGTTATACTCCCTGTATCTTTTGTACTTTCTGTGGAAATAAATATACGAAATCGATTTTTGAAGCATCTATTGTTTGTGTCTACCAGGAGTGGGCAAATTACTGCTCATGAGTTGCATGCAGCCCACCTGATTAAGATATGCAACCTCCAGGAGCACAACAAGCATTACTTTTTAAATATTCATTAAATACATTTAGGTATTTTGGGGTTACATATTGCATATAACAGTTATTAATACAAAACAGGAACAAAGATTGAAACCATAAATATTTAATAGTGAACTGCAGTAGTTGGGAAATTCACTTGTTACAAAATTGACATGTTGTGTTATGCATACCACAGGCACCTGGATCACTACATCTCACACTGTGCAGATGTCAATACACAATTATGAACACAATGGAAACTGATGTAGGGATCTAGGTGCCTGTGTATTCATCAGTTGCAGATATACCCTTTGACCTCATTTCTGTGTTTTGCTATAAATGTCTTACAAGACTTGCTGAGAATTTCTATTATTATAAAATATTTTTCTCAGATGTACAAATCTTGTTAATATTAATGTATCAAATGAATTACTCGCTAATTTTTGCAGTCTGTTCATAAAATATGTCTAATAAGCAAATGACTGTACAAATAAGATCTACTTTCACAATAGTTCTTTATATTGTTGTGAAACTTATTGTGATGTAGCCCACATTACACATGGCAAACAAGGATGTGGCCCTCCATGAAAAAATATTTTGCTCATCCCTGGTGTATACATACAAGTAATGTTTCTTAAAGTTTAGCTTTCTATTTCTCCACACAGTTTCATAGGCACTTTCAGTCAACCGCTATTTTGCCAGGTTGCCACTCAGTTGTTCTGCATTACAAGGCACAAAATAAAAGAAAAATGAGTTATACATTACTTTCTAACAAATGAACTTTACTGCTCATTCATTTTACATATTTTCTAAGTAAATCAGCAAATCAGGTTGTGTTTTTTTCATTTTTGAAGACTAATTCTAATTTTACAAATTGTAGATGTTGAGCTTGTTGAATATCTTTTGATTATCTGTTTGCACAATGATAATAGTCAAGTATCACTTTCCAAAATTCTTGAGAGAGTTCCTTTATCTTTGACATTCTGGTACATACCAGCCAGATCTTCCATGATCATTCAGAGGACATGTTGCTGATGGAAGTTGTCACTCGTCATATATGGCACGTTCTAATTGTTTATCAGAAATTTGCAAATTTGAAGTTTATCTTAAAATTGAATTTTTTTTCATTTTCTTCATTTATGTTTTTGAAATGTGTCCAAAGCATTTATCTGTTACTTTCTGTTGTATTTGTCAAAAACTTTACATGCAGGCAAATATTTTATTTTAGACATATTATGTATAAAATATTTACTATATACAGTTCAAGTTTTAGCTTAGTAACAATAAAATATGATAATTGTCTTAAAAAATCCTGTGTATACAATATTTTTCCATGTCATTATCTCTCTCTATATATACATACATACATACACATATATATATATATATATATATATATATATATATATACGCACACACACACACACATATATATATATATATATATGCACATACATACATATACACACACACATACACACACAGAGAACAGGAGAAAGTACTGAAAAGTTTTTGGTTTAAAGTCCTTATCAAAATGTAATAAAACATTTTTTGGTTTGGCTGAGAACTCTTCAGTACCCACTTGTACATTCTACACACACATGATAATATAATCCTTTAGTTGTCACTTGAGCTGGTTTTATGATTCAAATATTTTGTAGATTTGTTTCTCATGAAGATAAAGAGTTTAACAGATTGATGTCAAAAGTAAAATTCATTGAAAAAGAAGTTAAATATATTTATAGCATTTATTTTAATATCATAGTTACTTTAATATTCTGTAAATGTATTTCTTGCTCATTGGAAAATTCTTTTTATATGGCAAAATATTTATGCCTAAGTATGCTTATAAAATCAGCAAATTCATAAATGTTGTAGATAACTAGTTTTAAAGTCTTAACCAAGGAAATAGACACACAGACACACACACTAAATAACTATATTTACACCAACAATTTAAAAAGTCATAATTTGATGAGATTTAATCTTTACTTTAAAGTAATTAGTTCGTTGCCATGGTCAAATGCAAAAGAAATAACAGACTTGTCCAAAAAACAGAATTAACAAAGTTTGCAATAAAAAGAAAAAAAGGGCAAAACTGAAATAGAATCAAGCAAACAAACAATATATATAAAGCAAATTTACAGGTAAGAAAGCAAAAAGTTTACAAACTATGAATTGGCATCTATGCACAAAATCAAGGTCAGACTAATGAACACAGTGGTTTGTCTTATAGACAAGGCAGATCTGGACTGAGTCAAGTCAAATTGTAAACCCACCTATTTTATTGACTAAGAAAAATATCCCAGCATCCATTTGTGGACTTCTGCCTATAAAAGGGGAGGGGGAAAAGTTTTGTAGTCATTTCCATATGGAGTGAAATGAACCCCCCCCCAATCCATTGTATGAATAAACTCATATGAACCTCTCCTTAATCCCCCCACTTTCTAAGTGGCCATTAAATTCAAACAAAAATACATGCAAACATTTACATATAATTTGCATACATAACAGAAATATTTTTTTTTAATATTTCAAAAGTGTTTTTTTAACTATTTATTTTTCAACTTGTAATATTTCAAATCTTTTATTCTTTTTTTTAGGATATTTTAAATCTTTTTTTAATTTTTTTCATTTACAAAAGGGGATAATAAAAAACTTATTTTTACACTTTCATAGTGTTATATTCCTATATTTCACTATTTGCCCATAGATGGGGCCCATCAGGTGCTATATGGACCTGGGAACACCAGCAATTAAGAGGTGGTACCATACTCTTCAAAACCTCCTGATCAGAGGCCTTGCTGTGGGATGTAGTTTATTGTCATACCCAGGACATGTGGCAATGGAATACTCTTTGGGTTGTTGAACATATTGTGGTGAACATTCCTTCTCTCTCCCCCTGCCTATCGTCAATAATGGAATGTGCCTGTTTATAAATAGTTTTTGTTTGTACTAACTGCTCTATTGTACCGAATAAATTGTAATAAAAGACACAAAGCATAGTAACCCAAATTAGATTTGTCATACAATTGCTGGAGCCTATAGATGGCTCTCTTGTATTCTGGATAGTCAGAAATTAATTCATACACTGAAGAGCCTCATCAAGAGTTCATCAATACCATAAGAGATACCTTCATAAGTGGACTTTTGTCTCCTAATATTCAACAACAACTCCTCAAAAATATAATTCTGGACCTCACCACTGCCTTTGACCAAGCCAGAGCTCGAACAAGTTCAGAAAAGTTCAGAGTCCACAGTGACTACTAAAACTCAAAAATATTTCTTTTGTGGAAATCATAGGCATCCCTGCTGTAACTGCCCTGCTCGGAATGCGACATATCGAGGATGTGAGAAAATCAGCCATTTTGAAAAAGTATGTCATTCCGGTACATACGCCACTCTTCATTCTTCTAATCCTGTGGTGATGGCAGCATCGTTTACAGATTTGTTTTCTGCAACTACCCTAAGAAAAATAAACAGGAGGCAGGTCAGAGCTCTCGTGGACACTGGGAGTACTGAAAGTTTCATATGTGAATTGCTGGTTCAAAAGCTTCATCTGCCTACCCTATCAAGGAATAATGCTGTGTCAATGACATCAACCTCTCCGAGCTCTTGGATGTTAGGTTATTGCCTGGTAAATGTGGAAATGGAAAGACAAGAATATTCTGATTTTAAACTGTGCTTCCTGATTAGTGTGCTGCTGTCATCCTTGGGCAAGACTTTATGGGGTGATACAAGAGTATCTGTGTGAAATTTGGTGGAAAGAGGTCCCCTTTAAGTGTGTATGGATTGACTACCTTTTCTATTCCCCCTCCCTGACTCTTTGCTAATCTTGCTGAGAATTGCAAACCAATAGCTATTAAGTCTAGAAAGTACAGTAAGCAAGATAAAGAATTTATTACTGCTGAAGTAAGAAAGACGACTTTCAGAAGGAATTATTGAGCCCAGCACTTCTCCTTGGCAAGCCCAGGTCATAGTGACCAGTAATGAATGACATAAAAAGAGGATGGTGGTCGATTATTCTCAGACAGTTAACAGATTCACGATGCTGGATACTTACCCTTTACCTAAGATTGAGGAATTGGTAAAGAAGGTGATACAATATAAAATCTATAGCGCTATAGATTTGAAATCCACCAGGTCCCAATATATGATAACGACAAAATTTATACCACTTTTGAAGCAGATGGAAAGTTATATCAGTTTTGCAGGATACTATTTCGAGTAACCAATGGAGTAGCTTGCTTTCAAAGGATAATTGATAAGTTTATAAATGACAATTCACTCTCCCACACATTTGCCTACTTAGACAATATAACTATCTGTGGTAAGATCCAGGAAGAGCACGATGAGAACATCGATAAATTTACGGAAGCAGCCAAGAAATACAATTTAATTTACAATCATAATAAATGCTCTTTTCTCCGACCTTCTAGGCTACACAATATCTGAGGTTACAATTAAACCAGATCCTGAGAGACTTTGATTGCTTAAAGAACTTCCCCTTTCTTGCAATATTCATTCTTTTCGTTGTGCACTGGGAATGTTCCCTTACTATTCCTAATGGATTGCTAAGTAGTCTGTAAAAGTCCCCCTCTAATACAAGCTAATAGTTTTCCACTACCCAAGACTGCTGAAAAAGCTTTGGTTACCTGAAAACTGAATTCGAAAACGCAATAGTGTATTCTATCGATGAAATGGTTCCTTTCACCATAGAGACTGATTCTTCATTCTACGCGATTGAACCAATCTGGTAGACCCGTAGCTTCCTTAGCAAGGACATTGAGTATCAGCAAATGTAAACGCTCTTCTATAGAAAACAAAGCCCAAGCTATCGTAGAGGCCTCATGTAAATGGAGGCACAACTTAATGGGACGACACTTCACTTTACTTACTGACCAGAGATCAGTTGCATTCATGTTTGATTTGAAACAGGCTGGGAAAATAAAAAAAATGATAAAATCCAAAGGTGGAGGGTCGAACTTGCCAGCTATAGTTTTGATATTAAACACCGCCTGGGGAGAGATAATGTTACTGTAGATATGTTATCTAGAGTTTATTGTTCAGCTGTAAGTTTAGACACCCAAGAGAAATTACACAACTCTTTTTTGTCACCCTGATGTTACGCAAATGATGCGTTTTGTTAGAACATGGAACCTTTCTTTGTCTGTGGAGGATGTGAAGAGAGTATCTACTGCTTGCCCTGTATGTGTCAAAGACAAACCTAATTTGGGTTACTCTGCTCCGTGTCTTTTATTACACATGTACTTCACAGTGGATCGGTGCATTTAAATATACTGTTGGTGGACAAATAAATTATAATTTATTATATTATTATAATTAATGAGTATGTTCTTTACCAAACAACAATAATGTGTAGTGAAATTTACTACGTTGTCTAAATTCTTAACAACATAATCTTTTAAATATTCATGCATTTTTCGTAACCTGCTTGGATATCATCTGTCTTTTATTTCTGCACTAGGATTATCTCCTGTATTATTGCTTGGATTTGTTGTGTAGCTTCGCTTTCTCGTGCCCCCTCCCCAGGGATTTTTCGGCAGATAGTTGGGAAGTATTGCACCATTTTATTCAACTGGAAGTAAAGAATCATCAGATGTAGGATTTTCAAAGTTTTAAGTAAATTTTATACACCTGACTCTTTTGACGTTCTTAGTTTCATGTATATATGTTAAATAGGCAGAACCTGATTTATTGGAGCCTATGAAAATTGCTTTTTCACATTTAGTGTCCAATTTCATCCTATCTTGTATGTACACATAACAAATCGTGCCAGATATATGCGTATTGCTGAGGTTAGATTTGCAACCTGTGAACATTTTGAAGGCAGTTTTCTCAGTTCTTTGACTGTAGCACAGAGTTCTAATATATGTGGCAGTCATAATAACATACAACCACAAAAACTTTGGTAGATATGATTCTATTTATAGACGTCTACCCATTTTGAATAAAGATCGCCAACACTGCTCTGCAGTACCATTTTCATGTGCAGAGTATGGGGCCCGATTTCTCATGTTTAATTTTATTATTAATCAAAAGATTTTCAAAGTTTTCAGACATGAATTCTGTGCCGTTATCACTTCTTAATTATTTTATAGAGCCGTACAATGCAATGTCAGCCAAATATTTCTTTGTGGCAAGAAACGTATCGCTTTTTTGTTTCAGAAAGTAAATCATAATTTGACCAGAATAATCGTCCATGAAAGAAAGTGTAGATTTGAAGCCATTCAAGGATCTCAATTTGATCGGCCTGGATAGATTACAATGAACAAGCTCTAATATTTTAGTTGCCCTTTTCTCAGGTAACTTCTTTTTATACTGTACCATTTTGCCTTGGATACATATTTTACAGTTTAAATCTGATTTATCAACAATTTTCATGCCTTCCACACCTTGAAGCTGTATAATGTCTTTCAGATTGCAATGTCCAAGAATTTGATGCCATTGTTTTAGGCTACATGTAGCAGTCTTGGAGGTTACTGCAGTATTTAAATAGTGTAGGTGTCCATTTCTTTTTATGTCAAATTTCGCATCATTAGGGTAGATAAGTTCTGAGTAATTATGGCCAAATTTTACAGAAGCTCTTTTTTCAGCAACAGCTGTATCAAGAATATACTTTCCTTGAATGTAAGGATGTATAAAGCGTTCATTAAAATGTAATCTCGTATATTTCCTTTGGTGTCAGTTGTAGTGATTTGAGCATTGCCTCTTTTTAAACAATATTATTGGTTTGACTACCATCTGCCAGTTTAATATAATGATTTTCTGGATTAAAATCATTATCAAAAGTAAGAAACTTAGATTCATCAGTAAGCATATGTGTGGTAGCACCACAATCGATGAGTAAACCGTTTTTGTTGGAAACGGTGTCTAGTCCAATCGAAAAAAAGAAATGAATGTTCATTATCTGAAACATGTTCCACATTTTTTACAAATTGAGCTTTTCATTTTTATTTCTGTACTTGGTTCTTTTATTTCCAGGTTTGTGACAAGCATGGCAGATAATATTTTTATTTGGTGGATTGGAATTATAGTATCTGTCTATATTTCTGAGATGAGGTATTATGTACATTATTTACATTATTCGGACTATTGTTCTCATCTTTGTTGCCATATTTATCACAATGTTTCAGCCGTTGTATGCTCCGGCCTTCTTCAAGTAGTTGGAATGTCGAACTGAACCCTTTATTTCGCTCACTGGGGTAGACTGTTCTAGTTCCACGTGCCATTTTTAATGGTTGTCAATTATCAGTTATCTCCTGTTAATTCCCCTCTCCAAGTTCTTCACTGCCTTAACCGGGTATTGAAATCACACTCTTTGGGTCCTGGGTAGATCCAGTGACAGTGGTCTTGGCATTCGGAGAGACATTACGGTATTTTCACTGTTATTCGCCTGAATCATCTTTCCAGTTTCTTCAAAGCTTTGCAATGTTACTTTGAATTCACTAAATTTTAGTAGCTTGTCTTTCTGATTAATAACAGTTGTAAATCACTTGAAATTGGAAGGGAGGCCATTTAGGACCATGGCTATTAATAAAGATTCGGTAATTATTTCCACAGAAATAAAGTGTCCGATTTTTTGGCCCTAATAATATAATTAGTAATAGTTTCAGCACTGGCTTTACATAGGGATGTTAATTCCGTATACAGGGAAATTATTTTGGGCTTTCCTTTCCTCAGGGGCTTCTCTCATAAGAAGGAACAAACTTGGATCATCAAGAAATTGAATGGATGCCAATTCGTAGTTTGTAAATTTTTTGTCTTCTTACCTGTAAATTTGCTTTGCATATATTGTTTGCTTGCTTGCTTGATATTATTTCATTTTTGCTATTTTTTCTTTTTATTGCAAACTTTATTAATTCTGTTTGTTGGACAGTTCTGTTATTTATTTTACATTTGACCATTGCTACTAACTCATCAGGTTATCTGCCCAGGAATAGATTCTGCTCCGACGGTGACAAATTGAAATATGAAGTATGGGAAGTAAAATTTTTGAATTATATGCAAGTCCAAAAATTACACAAAAAAATCTTGGCACTTTTTGATCGTCCCAATGACGTTTGCCAAATTAATTCAATTAAATCAACAATACATTTACGTAATTTTTTTTACATTCATAAAATAAGCAAACAAAAAACAAACAAAAATGTCTGTGGACATATGTTACGAATCTCCAATGAAAATCTTAATGTTTTGTCAAAAAATATTAATTAAAAATGTAAAAAGTGTGTTCTTATGATTTTTCTTACTTTCACAACAAATATAAAAGCACAAATTTGCATCTTCCAAAAAACAACACTTTTAATTAATAAAGGTTGAATTAAAAGACTAAGATGTCAAAATTTTTCCTTCAATTAGGAAAATTCACAATGGCTGCTTCTGATTGACAGAAAAATCGATATTGTAAACAAATAAAAATCTATTTAAAATAATCATAACATGAAGAAAATTTCATGAGAAATAGTTAATCTTTACCTGATTTAACTATACTAAAAAAAAGTAGTCAAATTTTATTTAAAAACAGTATTTTTATAATATGGGTGGCTTGCATCAGTTAGTATAAATCAAAAGGTAATTTATATGGGTGTGGTGATATTTGTATGACTAACTGATGGACAGCAACTCAAATTCATGTTGACAGCTCTAAACTGAATTATGTTTGTAAGTTTGGTGGCCCATAATAAAAATCAGTATTTTATCTTTTGCAAACTCATTATTTTTCTGTAATTTTTTGTTGTTGATCATCATTTTTCTTTAAATAGAACAATCATTACTTTTAAAAAGTTAATTCTGGAAAACATTCATTCACATGAAATGTTGATTAACTCAAATACATTCAATAATTTTGGTCTCGAGTATTAAATATTTTTTGGCAAAAATGATTCTGCCATTTAAAGAATTAAAATTTTCACTGAAAATTTTATTTTCAAAATAAAACTTATAGCATATGTACAAATGAAGTATTGGAGTAATCAGAAAAAGTTTTACAAGGAAGACAATTGCAAAATATTTCAATAGTTTGCATGAAGACATGAGAAATCAATGCAATATCTTCAATATTGGTTTAATCTAAAAAAATAAAATCCTTATTTAAATAATCTACTCCTAGGTCATATTTTGAAATTGTGTAGAACTTATAACCTTCATCTTCTGTAAAATAAAGCATTATTTATAATTATTATTAGTAAAATTCAGCTGTACATTGAGATTACCTAAATTCTACCTACAATCTTGCCTTATAATATATTGGTTAATTTTTATACAAATTCTCTTGAAAGTAATGTAGATGTACAGTTATTTGCTCTTTCAATTAGTGCATCTTAGCTACAATATATCTGGTGCAAAAATAATTACAAGTGAAAAGCAAAAATGATTGTGAGTCTGTGAACCCATAGATAATAATAATAACCCATCAACAGCCATATAATATTTTTTTAAAATTTTTTTAAGAAAAGTTGAAGAGAATATTTTCCCATTATCTTTGTATATTTATTTATTAAAGGTCATCAAACTTTTAAAAACAAAATCCCAGTTGTACACCTTTTGAAATAATTAATAAAAATTTTTAAAAATATCAAATTAATAAAACTATAGAAAAATCTTTAAAATGATACGAAAGAAAATTTTAATTTTTTTTATGACACACAATATCCCTAGAAGATAAATTTAAAAAAAATAAAAATAAGAAAATGTTCAAGAAGGGCTATATTTTATTTTTATTTTGTTTTTTAAATTTTAGATCAAGGTTTTTCTGTATCAACCTTTCTTCTGGGTACCAAATTTTCATTTTCTTAAGTATTTATTTTTCAAGGAATTATCTTTTAAAAAGTGTAAACCTCAATATGATCTACCTGAATACACAATAGATAAACATCAAATTAAAAAGACTGGGTGCAATCACACGAATAAATTACATATACTGAAGACAGTATGTTGTTTTTTTAAATTCTTTTATATAAATGCCAGAAATTTTATTAAAATTCAATAATTAGATGAATTTTGGAAGAGTTTTAAAACTGATGTGTGTTTTTACGACCAATATTTTTTACCAACAGTATTTGCACAAAGTATACAACAATTTTTAATCTCTTATTTTGCTTAAAATACAGAAATAATATTTATAGAATTTTTTGCATTCTTTCTACTTTCAAATAGTAGAATAAAATTGAGCATAAAATGAAGTTTTATGCATGTTTCATGCCTTTTTATACAAAAATGTCAAATTTCCATAATGAAAATTGAAGATTCCGAACATATGTAAAAGATATTTATAGAAACAAGTGTGTGTGTATATATATATATATATATAACTGAATACAACAGACAAGGAATAGTTTGTTAATATTTTTATGTAATTTCTCTTGTTTTCATACTTGAGAATAAGTAGTTGTTTCAAGACAATGCAGAAATTGTCTATAGTTCTTCTTATTATAACACCATGAGTCAATCCTGAACAACAGCAACCAATTATAGCACACACGCACCAGTTGATCATGGGTTAACCCTACAATGGTCAGTATCGTTGTTGGTCGCTGGCCGTTTTGATCCACACTGTTTCTACACATGTGGTGTTCTTTGATCTCAGAGCAGTGAAAATTGAATGTTATTGGTAATTTGGAGCACTGGTTAAGCCATGATGAAGCTGTATTATGAAGGAAATAAAAATGTTCTCGCAGATGAAATAAAAATGGAAGATTCGTTGTGTTAGTTTTAAATAGGCTTATATAGTTCTTGGTACAAAAATCAACCCTTCCCTCTTTAAATTTCTATAGTGACACTTTGCTTTTCTAAATCTTGGAATGGGGTTCAAAGTCGGGAATTCTCCTGGCAACAGGTCATGCAGGGTTTTGGTAGCAACTTGTCTTGTCTATCTCTAATTCTCTGCCTGAGTTGCCAATGTGATCTGCTTATATCTTGTCCATCCCAAGACTGGTGTGGTTTCGACTGGTCTGGGAGTTTTGGTAATTCCTCAACTTTCAGATTTAGTTGCAGGTATTGCCCTACCTTTATAACTCATACTTTCTCTTATTTATACCATTACTTCCAAATGGGCAGAGGTAAATTTTCTTTGCCAGTTCTTCTTTTCAGGTTCATGAGTATGCACGCTCATATTAGGGGTTCATATCACCTCTTAAAATTTAATCATTTGATTAAGCATACAGGGGAATTACAAAAAAGTCTTTCTTCTTTTCAAGTTCAGGAGCATACACATTCATATTGGGGTTCACAACACCCCTTGTAATTTAATCATTTGACTTGTTTTATTGTTTGTTTCTCTTGGTTGACTTTCCTCATTCCACAATAGTTTTTTTGTTGTTGTTTTCCCTTGACAGATGTTGATTCCCTTTCTTGTTCCTCCACTAAGTTCAACTCTCTTCCTCTTCCGAAGTTGATCTTCTTTGGTAAAGAAGATTAATTGGTGTCCCTCGTTCATTTTCATGCACATTTGTCAATATCTGAAGATTAGTTGATTTTTCTCCTATGCTTCTTCAGCTTCTATATTATTGCCATCATGGCGGCAATAACTACTAAGGTACCTAACATAGCATACCAGTTCATTATGGTCTCTGAATTATCTCTCCAAACTATATTCTCTTCTCCCATGGCACTCAATTGGTCTTTTTTGTCTTCTACTGGCTTTAATAATTTTGGCACCTCCTTTAATGTAACGTCAAGGAATTTCTCTGCCACTGGTTCCCATAATTCTGTCCAATTATTCAGGCACATTTCAATTAACTTTACCAATGAATCTTTTTCCTCATATTTCTCTCTGGCTTGATAATATGGGGGAAGAGAGACAGATACCCCAAATGCTAAATATCTCAGGGGCAACTCTATTAAAGTCAATGGGGGATTTATCTTTATTGCTTCAGTGGGTCTCCCCACACCCCATAAATCAATCTGGGTGGCTATTGCCCAAAGTCCATCAGATATACTGACAGCCTGTGGTAATACTTTATTTGTCAATATTCCCACTTGACAATTTTCTTCAATTCCCTCTTTATTTCCCTGAAACAATTCAAGTACACACAACCTGTGATTTCTTGTCACATAAATGGGACTTAATGTGGTACGCATCTCTAAAGCATTGGCGCTACATTTCCCTGCTTCTCCTGTTGTTATCAACATAAATCTTGTTCTCACTGAATTTAAGGCTATATATTCTGTCTCAATTTGATATTTTGCAACTGCCCCTGATTCTTGTTCTACTCAGTGGGTAGAAGATGGGTAAGTTTATCACCTGATATATCTCAAAAATACTTTCCCTGTCTAACAATGGAAGGGACATTAAAACCAACATTTTGTTATATTCTAACAAAGTAATGTCTTGTATTATTTCCATAATTCTTGGTTGGGGTCTGCTGCAACCTCAAATAGTGAGGTAACTCAGTTTGTATTTTTAATAGCAACTCTTTCAAGTGACCAGGGGTCACTATACTCAGAGACAAGTGTCCCAATTATAATATGTCTGGCTGAGTTCCCACATGCTCTAGCAAAATCATCAAGGACTGGCTGGTCTGGCGTAACTTATTTACAATTGTTATTAATTGAAAATGCTGCTGGACGATGTAATTCAGTTGCCATGCTTCCAGAAATATTGGCTACTTCTTGTCTTAATTCTTGCATATTACTTATTAACCAATTTATATTTGTTGTGCTTTTCACCAACTCTAGTCTTGCCACATTCAGTATTGCTACACTTTCCTGTGCTGCTTTTGCTAAAATTTTCTGATCCTTCTCCTTATGATCTTTATATCTGCTTCAGACACTGTCCTGAGCAGAACGCTTAACGTCTTCCCAGCAATGAGGACTACTGCTCTTTTCCCTCACATCTGTAACAGTTCAATTCCCTTCAAATAATTTTTCATATCCTTCCACTGGGATTCCATCATGGAAGTTTCCAGCTCCAGGGAGTACAGTAATCTGAGGTACTGTCCTTCTCTGGTATA
The DNA here is from genome assembly GCA_964036315.1 of Acanthosepion esculentum. Classification (NCBI taxonomy): domain Eukaryota; kingdom Metazoa; phylum Mollusca; class Cephalopoda; order Sepiida; family Sepiidae; genus Acanthosepion; species Acanthosepion esculentum. The sequence goes on from OZ038494.1 coordinate 4,737,335, forward strand.
CTTTTGTGCTACCTTCACTCTGGCCACACTCAGCTTAATCAGTTCACCTCCCAATTCTGCTAACACTAATTCATATGGGTTCAAATCTATTATGAAATTGACTAACCATTTTGGTCTTGTCATTGTCACTTCACTCATTTTTCTGAAAATCGTATTTTGGCTGTGCTTCCACCACTACCGTCATTAACAGTAGCATCAGTCTCATCATGTCAGCCATCCCTGCAAGTGTAACAAGATTTCCTTGCTTCATTCTTCTGAGAATTCAGTGCTTGCATACATACTTATTTATTCAGTATATTTCCACTATTTCTTCTAATTTGTTTTTTGATTTCTATCTATTGTTGTTGCTAATCAACTTCCAGTACATTGATTAGTTTCAGACAGGTGTGTGGTGCTTTTTCCCAAAAGTCAGGCTTCATCGATACCACCACCAGACATACATGGGCCCTTAGGCAAACCAACTACAGCACTTATAAGTGTGTCTGCCCTCCACACCTCTGTCCTCACCAACCAAACTTCTACTTCCATTTTTCTGGATAAGTTATTTTTAATGACCTGATGCCACCACGCACTCAAGCGTGCACTTCCCCGTAATGACATGGCGATACTGAATCCACCCTTCCCATTCTTCTCATTTGCATTTCCCCTTATTGGGTTTCAGTGCATTTCACCCCCTCAATCTTTGCTTCACTGGTAAACCTGGCTAAACCTCTGGCCTATTCTTCTCCCTTAAATGTTTTTGGAGTTGAGAAAGAGAGGTATTTCATCCTCCTCTTCCCAATCACTTGATTCTTCTTTCGTAACTTCTGGATCAGGGCAATGGATATTGTTTTCCACATTCCATCTCTCTGGCTTCTTGCCTGAGAGCCTCCCTGATTCTTCTTCCATAAATTTTGTATCAGGGCTTTGGATATTGTTTTCCATTTTCCATCTCCCTGGCTCCTCATCTCAGGGCCTCCCTGTCCCTTCCAATCTCTCAGTAGCTAACTGGTTAGTCATAATCCATCTTTTCTTCTTCATTTTCAGATTCACTCTCTGATTCTATTTCCTCTGGTTCTTTGGAACCTTCTCAACCATCAAAACCTCTATTAGTTTTAAATTATTAATCCATTTAATCTTCTTCTTGGCCTGTGCGAATATCTTATGTTGCTGTTCTATTATTAGCTTAGGGTGGTACTCTCCCAGGTATTTTCTGCAAGGTTTTACTAGGTTATCTACTGGCAAGACCACATCTCGTCCAAAGGTCTCATTTATAAAGAACCTCACTGTCGCCAAGGCCTTTATCAAATACAAGTCCCAATTTTCAGTATTATCTTTTGCAAATTTGGCCAATATGCCCCCTAGGGTTCAGTGAAACCACCCCAATTTTACATTACCCTGTGGGTGATACACAGAGGTGGTCACATGCATTGTATTTATGCTTGCCAGGTCATTATCTTATTCACATTCTCTGGTCCATTGTCTGTGACCAGCTGTACTGGGGCTCCATAGTGAGGAAATATCTCTGTTAGTATCAAGTCGGACACTGTTTGGGCTCTCTTGTCAGGTACCACATATGCCACAGATCAATTTGTTAGCCAATCTACAAAATTCACTATGTATACATTTTCTCTTGTGGTGAAGACCATATGGTCCTATATATCCATGTTTACCCTTTCAAAAAAGATTATCAGGAATATTCGTATCCATCAATGGCACTATCTCATGTCTCCTGCTCTGGCCTGAAATATCACACATCTCTGCACATAGATGGTAACCTCACTGTACAGCCTTGGCCAATAATAATTCCTACCCATCATGTCATAGGTCTTGATATTTTTCCAACACTTCGGCTCTCAGCTCAGTGGACACAAACAGTCTGAGTCTTATTTCTTCTTCCCTTCCCGAGAGTTAATATTGCATCTCTTCATGTATTACATAGTTTGAGGTGTCGTCTGTCTCTATTTTTGCTCTGAGCTCAGCTATCTCACAGTCCTTCTGACTTTCTCGTATCATTCCAGTCAGGATCAGTCACAATGTGTGAGGTTCCCTTTGCCTCAGTTTCTAATATAGGATAGTCTTTTAATCTTTGTGAATTGATCACTGGTAAGCTCTGTCATCCCCCCCACCAGCCCTAATCTCACAGATTCTGCTTCCAGCTGCTTTAGAATTCTCAACAGCAAATCCACGCATGTACTGACCTTTCCTGCTAAATATTCAATCTTACAATTGTACCTATTTAATTTCAATACCAACTGCTGAATCTTTTTGTTAGTCCACTCAGATTCTAGCAAGTATTGGAGTGGCTTGTGGTCAGTCTTAATGGTCAACATAGCCCCACTTTTCATCTGTCCCAGCACATTTCACCATTCTCTAGTCATCCTCAGGAACAAGCAAATTCTGGTAGTCAGAGGGTAAAAAAAAGAAAGAAAGAATAGTTAAGGTTATATTTCAGTGCCAACTGAATTTGAACCCAGTGTCTGTAAACAATGTTTCTGATTTTCTCTTTGCTTCCTCTGAATTTATTTTGATTCCATCATTTTCCAATTTAGTTGTATCTATTTTCTCCATTACTGTTGTGTGTGCCTGGATGTATGACACGAATGATGTTTCAGCCTAACTGAAAAATCAGGTTTCATGATAGAAAGATTTATTTACAGAAAAGTACTTTGTGTATATTAAAGATATGAACGCAGATGGGTGCTGAAAAGTTCTTTACCCAAACAAGTTTTCCAAAAGTAAAAAAAAATGGTAAATCTAATTTTAATCTGATTTTGAAAAGTGGATTAGGATAAGAATTTTTCAACACCCCCACTTATATCTGTGTTTACACATTTTCGTCTCTCCCTCAAATATGCATAATGTATATGTGTGTATACATGTGTTTATATAATGTATATATGTATGCATATACGTGTTTAGATATCATGTATATTAGTGTATGCAGATATATATGTGTGTTTGTGACTAAACACACACACATACACACATCTAGTGTGTGTGTGTCTGATCATGAATATATACACATGGATAATTTTCTCTAATCCAGTTTGGAAAATTGTGGCAGGTGTGAATAAAAGTCATTTTTTACTGAGATGCATTTGATAAGTTTACAAGTTTTTGATTAATTTGTCTTTTGATCTTGTGTATTGATTATTTAGATCTTGTGACACATGCTTGGACTTGAAAAGTTTTAAACACATTGAATATAATTAGATAAAAAAAATTAACTTGTGTGGGGATTTGTAACAGCTTGCCATACAGACTGTCTTTTTTTTTCTTTTTGTCATTATCATGATCATTATTGTGGCTATCATCTGTGAAGAGACATACCATATACATGTGTTCCCATTTATTTATTGATGTAAGTTGCTTGACATTTGTGGGTGTGCATCAAATTATCCACACACAAGTTAGTGAATTTGCATCTTGTAAAGTGTTCTGGATTTTTAGTAAATATCCCAAGATTCTCTTATCTCCCCACCCCCAACCATGACCAAATTTATCTCTCTCTCTATCTCTCTCAGAAGTACCTTTCTTCAGTTAAATGTGTGGTGATAAAAACGGTAAAAGAGGAAAGTGGAATCATACTTTTAAAATTTGAGTGCCATTTTTTGTTTTCTATCTTTTCTCATTTTTTGTTGATCGCATTGTTAGTGACAAAAGCAAAATAGCAAAGAGGAGAATGTAAAGTTTGTTGATTACATTTCAACAAATTCACAGCCTTCTTGAATAATCTGGGGGACAACAAATTCTTTTGTGTTTATAGAGCTGACAATTTGTTTAAATATGTCTATATAGGTACATTAATTTTTAAATGGATTTTTTATTCTAACATTATTTTTAATGTGTACACATGTTTGAATTGCTCTCCTTGTTTTTTAATTTTATATTTCATTATTTAAGAAAATAAAAAAGACGTAGGTAGCAAGTCAGACATGCGTAACCTCTAAAAATAATGTTTATAGTGGTAGGTATATTAGTAAGTTTTATTAAAAACTAGCTTTTAAAAGCTGCCCTATTGTGTGGCATTTAAGCCAGCTCCTGCTGAGGACTCTTAACTGAGCCTTCATCACAGTAGGTAGGGAGGTGTAGATGCAATAGGCAACAATAAACTACAGAAGAACCCAAAATTAATCACTGCATTTAAGTATTGCATTAATATCTAAGTTTACCTTTTAAAAGTTCAATGATAATTCTTCTACCATTGCTTAATTTTTTAAAAAATTTGATGCATGTAGGTCCTTACTTTCTGTACAAACAATTATTTTTATTTCATGGGTGACTTTTGCTGGATTTTGCAATTAATTTCAATTATTCTGAATTTTATTTCCAAGTTATAAAAAATTTTATCATGCCAAAAACATTTTCACAAAATATCATGTAACAAAAAAAAGTAAAAAAATCCCCCAAAACAATCGCAGTAATGAAAACTTGGGAATCCCAAATTTAAGGATTCTGGGTCTGGATCCATCCTGGAATGTTTTTAATTTGCTCACTGATTCGGCCTGATTTTAAATGGTGTGATATATTGGGCTTAAGGCCTCTAAGAGTAAAGTTGAAAAAGTGTGACACAGTGACATTCGCATTTATTATATAAATTATAAATGTAAAGTGTTTCAGTATTTTTGTCCTATACAGTATCAGATTTTATTCAGTCAATGATTATTATTATTATTTTTTTAATCATTTCACCTCAAGCAAGGTAACAAAGCCACTAAGGTGCAAGGAGTTACTGAGTGTGAAAGAATGAGAAAAAGAAAAACATTTTTATGGAGAGAGAGAACAGTAAAAGAACTGGAATTAAAAAGACAGAAAATAATGATCAAAGTCCTCTGGAAAGTAAGAAGTCAGAAGTGCAAGAAAAGATACTGTTAGCATAGAACATACAGTTACTATTTCAACTATAAAATGATGAGACCTAGATGCCAATCTAGTAATGCATTTAAATTCATAAAGTCTGGGTACTACAGAGGAATGTTCATCAGAATAATTTACATGAAATTTCAGATTCTTCTTTGTCTTTGATGAAGAATCTCTAAATATATAGCATGAACAATGGACCATATGTGGCAGCAATATTCAAAACATAGACGAATGGTAGACTTATTAATATGTAAGATAGATTCTGGAGAGAAAAATTATCTAGCATGACACAGTGAAACAACTTTCTTAGTAGCAGACCTAGCAATGGATTCAATATAATCTTTCCACTTCATGTCAGCCAAGAATGTTATCCTGAGAAGGCACAATGAGTCACTTTCATGGAGGTTAGCATCAGCCATGCTGATGGGAGGTAGAAAGGAGTCTCTCAGATGATTAAGAGAGAGAAGTTTGTTTTGGTGGCATTAAAATTAACAAGCAATTCCTTGCTCCAGTTAACAGATTGTAGGTCATTTTTTAGATCAGCTGCCAATTTGAGCTTATCAAACTTACTATTGAGACAGGAGTAAATAGTCATGTAGATACCAAGTTGAGAACTAATGCCATCAGGAAGGTCATCGATGAAAATTAAGAACAAAGTAGGTCACAAGGATAGAGCCCCTGGGGGACGTTGGCATTAATACAAAAAGATCTAGAAGGCCATTTAGGATAACTTACATTCCACAATTTGATAAGAAAGACTGAATCTGTTCAAGAATTTGTCCAGAAATACCATAACATTTAAACTTGTGAACAAGTCCAGCATGCCAAACCCTGTCAAACACTTTCAAGATATCCAAAGCAATGCTCCAAGATTGACCATTCTTATCTAAAGTCTACATACTTTGTGAGGATCCAGATTAGAGATGATAGCAGAAACCATAGGAGTTATGTGCATCTCAGTCAGCAGAGACTCAATTCTAAGTGGAAAGTTAGGCAAGGATGCATCAGATTAATCTGGAGTAGAGTTTAAAAAGAAATCACAGGTAAAAAATTTTGCTTTATTAGCAGAAGTTAACACCTCAAATTTAGTGAAGAGAGAAGGAAGAGAATGCTATTAGAGAGCCGCCAGTAGACACAAGAGCCAAATTTGTTAGAACCTATACAGCGTCTCATCCTATTAGCAAATAAAGACTTAATCCCTTTGAAGATACATTTACATTTATTACATGCAATCACAAATAGGCATCTGTTGTGATTGGAACTGTCATGCTGGTATAACTGGAAAAAGTGATTCCTGTGGGCTATGGCGGCTGAACAGTTGCATTGATTTTGTTAAGATAAAAATGTATTATCCAAGAACATAGAATAATTCTCCATATTTATATATCGTCAACATTGAAGAAATTATAATTTTACTTCTTAAAACACTAGACCAAAATATTACCTCACCTCCTTCCCTTTGATTTGGTTTGGTTTGTTTAATGGCACATCAACTCCTTATGGGTCATTTAATGTTGAAATTTTATTTTCTTGTGAGCTTTGATAATTTAATTTCTCCAAAAATGTATTGCTGGTAAACCTTTTAATTTTTTTCCAGTAATATATTGTTGGTAATTTTTTTATTTACTATGAAAATACATTGTTAGCAATTTTTTCTAATGTATTTTTATATTTTCATGTTTTGACCCCAGGTTTTTACTATTTTCCCATAGTTGGGACCCTAACAGGTGCTACCACCCCAAGTCAGGGTGGACTTGGGAACAACAGCAATTAATAGGTGGTTCCATGTTCCTTAAAACTGATCAGATGCCTTGCTGCCGGATGAAGTTTATCATCATACTCAGTATGATTTTCCCTTTGTGTTGTAATTTTGATCTCATCCTTGTTGCCAAAATGTTGTAACCTAGAGAAGGTTACTGAATAGAATAATCACACGTAGATTGGTAAGGAATGATAATACTTAGGACAAGAACAACACATGTAAGATTTGCCAGCAGCAAGTAGAAGTAGTAGTCAATTGTTAGAAGTGAGTCAAGCGAATTCCACAATGAATCTCCAACTGCAGACCAACATACAGTATTTACTACTGTATTTATGTGAATAGGGACATACCCATTATCGTTCATTGGTATGCTACAACACTTTGTCAATTGATTATTTCCACGAATGACCTAACTTCTTGCCCATTCATCAGTTCCATTCAAAGTCGCTCTATATTTATTATCAAAAAATTCTTCTTTGAGAAATCATTTTTTAATGAGATTTTTGCCCAGGTTACATATTTTTCTTTTTGTTCTTTGGTTATTTTCCTTTTTTAGCCAATCTTCTTAAATATTCGCAATCTTTTCTTTTTGTTTTCATTTTTGCTCAATCGACTTTTCTTGTTTATTACCTCTTTAATTTTTTGGAAATCTCTTTTTGTGACATTCTTAGAGGCAATTTTTTTGTCTTCTATTTGGCAATGTTCTCAGTTTTCTTTTTGATGATTCTAGAATTTCTTTTCCAATGTTGGGATTCCATCATTCAGTAACATCACAATTTGTTTTTCTTTTGAATTTCTTTCTTCTGTCCCATGGCAATTTTTGTGTGTCTGAAATCAAAAAATAAATATTAATAATAATAATAATAATAATAATACTATTATAAATATTTCTTGAGCAACCCTTAAAATCTCATACTATCCAATATGTTATTCTAAATATATAGAGGAATTTTAGAAATTCAAATTTATTAGGCTAATTTGTAAATGTCAGTTTTATTGTGAAAACATTGACTTGCATCATAAAATTTGACATAGTACTCATTATATATGTATATATGTATATTATATATATATACACACACACATTGATGTACATAGATCCATGCATACACACAAGGCCAAGTAATTGAGAGCAAATTGTACTATAACAAAAAACAAAGATATTCAAAAGAGAAAAAGAATCGTTGTCCATACCTGGTGATGCTCATTCATATTGACCATCGCCTTTACAGTGAGCCCTTGAGTAATTTAGTAATTGCCACTTCACTCAAGCCCTATCCCAGCTGTGCATTTTGGGAACTGATGTATATTGTCATCAGATATTGAGGCAGGAGCTGCTCAAAGTAAATCAAAGTTGAAATCTGCCAGTAATGGTTTTGAGTTCAAAGTTGTCCTTTTCCTTGATTATTTGTCAACTGATATAAGAGAGTCCATTTTGCCTGGGGAGAAGTGATGATTTCATGCCTTTCCCTTTGTAAAGGCATGAAATCATGTGTTAAACTGAACACAAACTGTTTCAACTGGAATCTGAATTCTTCTTGCTGATTCTATTTTCTATTAACCACCTGAACTTCCAGTTTTTCCATCCACACACAACATTTCTTTTCTTTTTTTCTTGTGGGTTGGTATTAAATATTAATAATAAGTGGGTTCCTTGCTATAGATCAGCTGGACACTTGACCCTACCTCTTTTAGTTTAAGTGCTGTCTGGGGTAGGGATCCTTGGTTTCCAAGTGCTGGAATTTTTCCAAGCTTGAAGGTGGCAGGAAGTTTTGTCAGTCAATCTGTCTACATGTATGTATAGGCAGATGCACACACACACACACACACACACACACACACACACACACACACACACACACACAGAGAAAAGTTTTTGTTCCATTCCACATCCCAAAATGAGTATTCTGATGTTTAGTCATTAAAATATAAATTTGGAGAAGTAGATTTTTCAACATCTCCTTGTGCAAGCACACACACACACACATACATATATATATACATAAGTAATTAATGAATTTTTAATTCATTATTTCTTATTGCTATAAATGTTATTTTTAATGAGTACATGTCTGACTTTAAGGTGTTTTCTCAAATTAAAAAAGGGAATACAAATTTGATTCCTGTCATATTCTATATATTTTCTTTAGTAAGACTTTGGATCCCTAGGCTGGTAGATATAAATTTTGCTGTTAAAAAAACAGGCATGTCTACTGAAACATTAAATATATCATTTATAAGAAATATATATATCTGTGAGACAAGAGATGATTAAAGTTTTGTAAGTTTCTTGTTTGTACACACTTTAAATATAATACAATTGTAATAAAACAATTGTCACATAAAATTTGTCCCTGAATATCAAATTATAATCATTATTGATATAAAATATAAGTCACCAAAGTTCAATATGGTTCTTTTTATGAAAATCTTTTACAGTAAGTTTCATTAGAATTTTAAAACTTTTGAAAAGCAAATCACTTCCTTGTTTTTTTTTTTATTATCAGTTAAAGCATTGTAAATTTAATTTTGACTTGTATTTCTTTCATCTTAGATCTGGTTGTTTTCCATCACAACCACTCAGACATTTTACAACGGAATTGTAACATGTAACTTCTTACTAAGCCTAGATATGTATTTACATTTGGACTGGGAGAATTTTATAAAAAGCTATATCCTGATTCCCAAATGAATAAGAAAACATGCTTGAAAGCAAAGCAAAATTTGGCATTATAATATCTTTTGACTCTGTAGTCTTGTGCAAGATTTGAGATTCTATTATGTCCAGCAACTCACAAATTTTTTTCTGTGAGTAATTGCCAAAAAAGTTCTGAAGATATCTAACTTTATCTTCTTTAGTGCAATGAGGAGGTATTGTCTGGATGATGAATCCCCAGGTACAATGCTTCTGTTCATTTTTTAAATTTTATTGTGTCAAGAGCAGGGCAACTCAGAAAATCTGATAATGATTCTGATTTGGCTGGAATTGCTGCTAATACCCCCACCCCCAACATGCACCATTTAGAAGAAGGAATTTTGATTTTGGTCTCAGATAAAGTGAAGTCAGTCTTTTTGTAGTTACTTTTGTACTTGTAAAATCTGCCTTTATCAAAAGACTATAAATATCATTGTACACATCTTGAATTCTTTAAATTAAGTAGTGTGATGTGAGAATTATTGTTCATAAAGAAATTTGTTGTTTTTCTTAAACAATTTACTTTCATAAAATGACATTTTCTTCCTATCTGGAAAATATATTTCCATATTTAATTAATGGTCTAGTTTTAAAATTCATGATGCTTAAATTGCTTAAATATAGAGAACTGATTACAAAAAAACACAAACATATTTTTATGGTTCATTTGTGCAAGTCTTTTTATTTTTTAAGCATTTCACCCCAAGCAAGGTGGCAGTGCCACTAGCACACAAATGGTTACAGAGAGTAGGAGCAAGAGTAAAGAGGCGTGATAGAGGAAAGGATGAAGAGAAGGACGGGGAATAGATCATGGCATCTGGAGATGTCGATTGACATTACTTTAAAATAATTGAAGATTATAGCTATCAGGGAAGCAAGTAAGAGGAAGGGAGTTCCACAGACGGGACATGCGAGACATGAAGCTATTGGAGTAGAAGAGATGGCTACATTTAATAGTTTTGACAGTGAAAGGGTGGGACTGAGATGCCAAACTAGTTGCACGCTTAAATTCATGCAGTTTGGGAACCAGCGAAAGTAGCTCGTCGTAGCAGTTAACATGAAAGAATTTGTAGAAAAAACAGGGAATCGACGACACATCTGTGAGAAAGTGACTATAGACAAGATGCCAGATCAGGACTAATTACATTGCATATCCATCTCTGGATTTTGTTGAAGATCTTGAAACAAACAGTGGGGGCTCCAGACCATATATGGCTGCAGTATTCCATGCAAAGGTGAATGGTTGATTTATAGATTTGAAGGATGGACTCAGGCGAGAAAAACTTTCTGGTACGACACATAGAACCAAGTTTCCTTGTGGTAGATGGAGCTATTGATTCAATGTATTTGTCCCATCTTAGGTTAGCGGACAGCATGAGACCAAGCAGACACAGAGAGGTGTTTTTGTGGAGTTGAGCATCAGACATTTTAATGGGAGGCAGGGGGGGGGTTCTCTGTGGTGGGTAAAAGAGAGCAGTTTTGTTTTTGAGGCATTAAAGTTTACCAGCCATTTCTTGCCCCAGTCAACCACAGATTGGATGTCCTTTTTTGAGATCAATGGACAGGTTAGTTTTGTCAGCAATACCAGATTTGCTATTGAAGCAGGAGTAAATAGTGGTCTCATCTGCATAGGTACCTACTTGGTAACTGATGACATTGGGAAGATCATTAATGAAGATCAGAAACAATGTAAGACCCAGTATAGAGTTTTAGGGAACACCTGTGTTTGTGAGAAAGGAACTGGAGGAGAATCTGTTTAGGACAACCTTCATTATATGGTTTGACAGGGATGATTGTATTAAGTCAAATAATCATCCTGAAATTCCGTATCCCTGAAGCTTACGAAGAAGGCTGGTATGCCAAACCTTATCAAACACTTTAGCATTGTTTAAAGCTTCAAAGACTTAGCCAAAGAGTGGTAGGAGACTGATAGGACAATAGTTAGATGGGTCAGAAGGGTCTCCAGAGTTCTAAAAAACAGGTAGAGCAGATGAGGACTTTCAACAGGCTGGAAAGCAAGAGTTGTTGAGGCAGTAGTTATATAATTTGGAGAGGACAAGAGCCAGTTCAGGAGCATATTTCTTCGGGACAACAGCAGGTATCCTGTCCCCACTGCTAGCCTTATGGGAGTCTAATTTAGAGTTATGTGGACCTTTGCCCAATAGAGCCTCAGTTGTTGTTCAGTACGCTCTTGAAGAGACGCCAATAATCTTTGGAACTGAATTTGCAAGATGCAATATGTTGTTTCATTCTTTCAGCAAATAATGACTTTGCTTTATTGAGGACATGCTTGCACTCATTACGGGCTGATACAAAGAGACGTCTGTTGCAATCAGACATGTTGCTCCAGTACAGACAGAAGAAGTGATTCCTATGGACTATAGCAGCTGAAAACCACAGAGATGAGCGTGATTTAACTTTCTATTTTCTTGTGAGGATGAAAGCCTCGATTTCAGCTTTAACCCAGGAGGAGACCTTGGAAGCGCATTTTTGAACAGGAAGATTAAAGACCACATTCCTGGGGACATCGCTAAGGAAATCCTGGAACAAGTCCCAGTCTGCTCATTGATAACAGAAAGATGTTCTGTTGGTAGGAGGCTTTTTGCTGGGGGAGGAGTAGATGGAGATATTAATACACACTGCAGCATGATCAGAGTTGCCAAGAGCTGCCTGGCACAACAAGACTCGGGGATGGAGGTGAAACAGAGATCGAGAAGGGAAGCCTTAGCATCCTGGTTATTGGGGAAATGTGTAGGCAAGTCGACCATTTGTGTGAAGGATTGAGTAATTGAAAAGTTAAGGGTTTGTATGCCAGCAAGGTCAGTTATAGAGTTTTTAATGTGACAAAACTACAATTCACTCTATGAGATGAGGTTGAAAAGTTTTCAGTCCAGTTCAATTTCCAAAATTTGATCAAATGACCAAACAGTTGTTTTTGAAGGGCTTCTTAGTCAAAAAGAAAAAAAAATGTCTTGTCCTCTCTTCAAAATTACTTTTAGAGGTGCTAACAAAAAAAGACAAGATTCTTACTCAAAGTGAAATTTGTAAAGAAACAAACATTTATCCAAAATATTTTTACAGTATACAAATAATACAAAATACAATATAGGTCTTGTAAAAAATTTCCCTTGTGCACCTGAAACTATCAAGGCAGATTAACAGTTCTCTGAAATACAAATCTGTTTTCTCTTATAAAACAACAGTTTATAAAAAACAAATATTTTTCCTTAACAACAAAGGAATTTTAATTACTTTCTTTTATAACTATTCATGTAAATCAATTTTTTAGCAACAAATAAAATTTTCAGATATTCAGATCTTTCAAACAGGTGTTCTTAACTATGAGATAAACTCTCATAAGTTTAGAAAGGACATTCAAATGAGATAAATATCTTTGTTTTAGGAAAAGATGTTCTTCATAAAGAGAATTCACATAGGTTTTTAAGGGTTCTACTTTCTTTCTTCTTCTTCAGCATCAACAGTAGTAGTAGGAGCAGCAGTCTTTATCATCCAAGCTCACAGCTTTCTCACCTGAGTGGTCTATTTCCTTTTGCTTCTGCAGCAACAGTCTCCCTTCTGCTTCATAGGTCACAGATAGCATCTTCTACATGTCCAAGACAGCCAATCTTTTTGTAGCAGTCAAAATTTCTCCTCTTATATAGAAAACAAGTAGCTCCAACTGGATAAAAAACCAACTTCTTAGTGGACTATATGTTGTTTTTTTTATCCCCATTGTTTAAAAACTCAAGAATCACTATCCAATCAAACTGTGCCCATTTGCAACTTAAATTTGGCAGGTTTTTGACAACATCAAAGTTGATTTTCATTTTGTAAAATTTTGCCAGAGAATGTTTAAACCCTCGAGCTTCATTTTGGCATATTTTTAATAAAGCATCTGGATTCATTTTGGCGGTTCCTTTTTTTAAAAAAAAATGTGTTAGTAATATTCTACTTTTCTTAATTAGTTTTTCATACTGTTTAATATTATCTTTTTTACTAAAAATAATTTTTATATGGTCCAGCCAAGAACTTTTCTGCACACCCTTGGAATATAGCAAATGCTGGCCATAGAAAATGTGAAGCAAATAATGATGATTTTAATGACAACCACATTTAAACGTGGTTTTTAAAAAGGATAAGATTTTTGGCTTTGTTGCCCACCGACTCTACCATTACTCCACCTCTCAGCTTGAGTCATTTTCTTACTAAATCAAATATTTCAGATGGGAGAGAAACATTCAATGATTAAAAACATAATTTGACAATTAAAATAACAAATTTCAGAACTCAAGCTGTGGTGAATTGAAATATAAAGTAAAAAATGTATTGTCAGGAATTATAAAGCATTACTAACAGAATAGGGCTATTGCACTGATAATTATTTTTTAAAAAAAGAAAAAAAGAACGTACTGAAAATGAGGTAAAAAAGGGATTGTTAGTTGTTAGGAATTAAATCATTACTGACACAATAAGGATTATTATTAGACCATTTTTTCATTTTCTTTTTTTAATGAAGGAAGAAAATTTTGGTGTTGAACAAGTTTTTCATCCCATCAGGCTTGACAAATACCAAGAAACTTTCTTCTTTTATTTGGGAATCTTTTTCATTCTATTCCCAAGCAGACGAACTGAAACACTTTTAACACTAACAGCATTAAACCACTTTGTTTTATCCATCAGTCTACATTACAATCTGTAATAATGAATAAGAATCCAAAAGTTGCTAGGATGTGATGAGGAGACAGATGGTGATTATGACCTGGTCATTTGAGCAACGCCCCCCCACCAGCACACGCACACACACACACACATACACATTGAAGAGAAAATTAATGTCTCTATTTAGGTCAGTTAGCCCGGGGCACTGGGGAGAAATTTGTACTATGACAAACTAGCTGCGTTGCTTAAGGACTGAACAGTGAAAAAAAAAGGCGATGAATATGTAGGGTAAGTATATTTATTTATTTATTTACCTGATGGAGAGGAAAAGTAATTTAAAGTGTCGGGAACCACCTCCGGCTCATGGTAGTTGTTCCAAACTACTTCCCGACCTGACCCACTGTTTAAGAAGACAGACATGCGTTCACACCTTTTTTTTTCTTTCCTTCCACGAATATCTCTCTACGTCTGAAAAAGAAAAGTAGTGGGAGAAGTAGAAAAGAAAAAAAAAGTAAACGTTACCACCAGTTTAAACATAGATGCTAAAATTTTGGAAGGGGGAGAGAATGGTAGATTAGTATGAACTTTTGTATGTAACCTAAGATTTAAAACGAGTAACTGCTTCAACAAGTCAGTACGTTGTTTTTTTTTTGTTTTTTTATTCTCTCCCTTGTACATTGCTACAATGACGGGCACCACCACGACCACAAATAATGCCCTATCTTTTTTGGTGGTAGATATATAGATAGATAGGTAGGTATTTATTTATTTTAGTTTTGATAAAAAATGTACCGGGTCACATCTTTATTCGTGATGGAGAAGAAAAAAAAAAGTTTATTATCTTTTTTCCATCTACATTTACCAGAGACAGCTTCTTTTTTTTTTTTTTTTTTACACAATCACACGCTAAAATTAAAACTTATGAAATATTTTTTTCGATATGGTTCAAGACGTTTTTATTCGCAACATTCTTTTGCAGAAGTTTTTTTTTTTTTACTTTTTATTAATTTATTTATTGATCTAAAATTCCATTTTTTTTTTAAATTAATTAATTTAAATCTTCGAACGTAGCTCCAAAACTTTTGATTCCTCGAAATACGTTGTTTTCTGGGCCGGATTTATGACGTATAACGCGGACCGTAGACTGAAAAATTCCTTTTTTCCTCGCTACTGTTTGTATTAATGATTTAGTTACAGTTTTTACACTTTTTGTGTGTGTGTGTTTGTTTCGTTTTCGTTGTTTTAAACTTATTCCTCATTCAACATTGCCTTTCTTTCTTTTTCCACTACTTAACTGGATGATAGCAAGTTATATACCTGCCTACGTCTAAATATAGACCCACACCAGCCTACATACCTACATTAAGTAGTTTTTTTTTTCCTCTTTCCACCTTTCACTTTTTTTTATTTTTTTACTTGGGTCTAACCAGGACATTAATACACACATAATATTGTTGACTGTTGTGGACTTTTTACTTATCTTCCTAATTATGATGAAGCAAAACGGAGTTTTTTGTAAGTTTATGTTTACTTACACCTAAACCTTTTTTAATCTTTATTTAGTGAATCTGACAGAAAAAGAAGTGGTTGTTTTTATGTCTTTTAGTTTATATTTATGTACCAGATCACAAACGTACATTTCAACAGTAAAGATTCTTCTTTTTTATTTCTTTTTTTTTTTTAACGCACTTTTTGTCTTGTTTCATGAGTTCAAAACATTTTAACTAACAGGACTAACGATTGACTTGGATTATTTATTATTAAAATTTCAGATCTCAATTTTGATTCTTCTAAAAGACTTTCTTATTTTTCCTGAAAGATTAGCAATATAATACGATTCTTGGTTAGTTTCTAATGAAAAACTACAGTGAATCTTTTAATTTTGTTTTTATTGATTTATTTTTATTTTGACGATGTCGAAAAGACCACAATTTTTACGATTTAACAATAAAATCGGGTTATTTTTAGTTTAAAGAAAGATTATTATTAATTATTACGAATATTATTATAATTTATAATATTCGTTTTGCCAACTTATCTTTTGCTTGATAATTGTTTGATTTTTTTTTTTTTGGTGGGGGGGATTCAGTCTTTTGAAAGTAATTTAAGGGGGTAAAAGTTTGTAAACATGTCACTTTCTGTTTTTAGTTGATAAAATTAAAATTGCTAAGGAGCCTAAGTCGAATGGTTTCTTTCTTGTTTGGTTGGTGTTTCGAAGTTTGTCAAACTTTCAATTTTTTTTCAGGACGTTTAAAAAAAAAGAAAACAAAAAAAACATGAAGAAAGCATCCACAAAATACTCACCTTTTTAATCTAAAAAAATGAAAAGGTTTACGAGAGAAATACTTATTTTATTTACGATTTTGTTGGCAGATAAGTCACGTGAAATATGTCTTTTTTTTTTTTTTCTTTTGCTACCACGCACGAGTGAGGCATTCTGTCGGCCTGAAATAAACCATTATCATTGTATACTACAAAGTTTTAAAAAAATGCTTTTTTTATTCCTATTATTACACAAGAAGACTGTAATTATCATTGTGTCGATCTTTGTAACAAAAATCCAATTTTCTTTAAATAGAGAACTCAAACTATCATCTCTGAGATCAAAGTGATTTAATTACCAATTGACCAAATATTTCATATGAACTTTTATCTGTTTATTATTTTTAATAGATTTATGAACGAAGCCTATTCGTCATTTAAAAGTATTTCATATTTCTTACTATGAAGTTATCTTCTGAAAAAACATTTGGGGAAAATATTTTAGATTTGTTGACAATGGGGTGACCTTGTCGGCTGTATTCGTTATTTTACACTTGCTTACTTAAACTTTATTAAATTTAATAAAACATTAACTTTTAGATAATCAAGACGCGAAATCCTGATTGAAAGAGTTCATTTTATTTGTTTGTGGTAATAAGCAATCACAATCATAAAAATCTGAACCTCAGAAATCGGTTAACGACTGTAGTTACAAAAATCTATGAAGCACGCACTGGAATCGAACCCACTACGAATGATATACAAGCTCAGTTTGCTTACAGCTGCACTACAAAGAAACACCTTGTTCCTCCTAAACTTAGTTTGGATGGTATAACGCCACAAGTATATGTAGAAGATTGTAGTCCCCTGTGAGGATCGAACGATCTACAAGTCCATTTACACCAAAATACAGCACATTATTAATTTTCTCTACTAAAAGTTATCATGTGACTTAGGAGGGTAAAAAAGCGGAAAATACAAGATTGCTTTTAAGTTTTTTTAATTGAATATTTTCCCTTTCAAATTTGAGTTATTTTTTTTTATACGTATTTGAGTGGGGAGTTTTCGGAAAATTCATTAAAAAAGACAAACACGAGGTTGGTTTTAAAATTTCTTATTGAGAAAAAGAAAGTCCACTCCCGAGTTTGTTATTAGAAGAAATGCTTTGCTTTCATAATCATTTGAAAAATATTTGACAACTTGAGTCATCATAAACAAATCGTGTCAGAGGCGAAAATAAATTGATTACCTCTTTTCTTTTTTTAATCTATTGAAAGCAAAGTATTTCTTTGTGTGCGATAATAAAATTGGTGTTTGTTTAGTTTTTAAAATAATTTAAAAGTTGGAAAACTTTTCGCAGGATGCATTTTTAAAAATAATTGTTAAAAAAAAAAAAAAAATCCAAATTCGCATAGAAAATTAACAGTGGAAGTAAGTCTGCTCAGGGTTTTTTTATTAAATTTTAATGGGATCTGCTGAGTTTCAGATCCCAGCCATGGCATTCTCATTAAAAATTTCACAAATGTTATTGTTATCTAATTCATTGCGGAGTTACTTTTTTTTTTTTTTTTTTTTTAAGGAGTGACAAAAAAAACCCCAACTTATTTTAAGTTAATTATTTTTCAATAGAAAAATACCTGGCACCTGGTGAATAACGGTAATATTTTTTTTAAAAAAATAAAATTTTTAAAGTAGGATGTTTGCCGCCTGGGTAAAAATAAAAATAAACAACTCAAAACTGGAATTGCAAAAAACTACTGTGCGCCAACGTCAGACAGGTATTTATTTTGGAATTGGTATTTCGAGTTTAAATATATTTGTCTCTGAAAAGAATCTTGTCTTAGTTACATTTTCACTTAATCACAGCAAAAACATTTAAACTTTAAGGAATTCTGAAGGAGCAAAAAAAAATTTTATTTTTACATTTGTTGACGCATCGCAAAGTTATTTTTGAAGGCTTTTTTTTTTTTTTTTTCTTTTTTTCGGTATAAATTTTTATAAAAAAATGTCTTTTTTATTAACCCCGAACATCGCGCGAAAATCTTTTAATCGAGCGGTTAACAGGTCGATTCATAAAACCAGCTTTGAGAAACTTTTTCGCCGCCACTTTGTGGTCTAAGATAACACAATAAAAACCCATAACCACAGTGTGTTCGGAATTAATTTGACGTAAAAAAAAGCTGATTAAGATTTTTGCAACACTCACTAAGTATATACACGAATTTAAAGTGCAAAATAATTTTAAATGCCGCTCCTTCGAATTGTTAGAAATAAAAACGAAACAGTTTTAAAAAGATCTGTAATAAAACCTGTATTTTTTTGTTAGTCTGAAAAAGTCTAGTTAAGAAGTATTATTATTCCTTTGCAAAAGTGTCAGTGGTAGGACTGTTTTTGTATATCTGTCTGAAAAATAATTCCCCCGTCTTTCACATACGCTGCGGGTCGTCTTATTCATAACCTTGTCTCGTCTACCAATTTACAAAGCACTGGCGCATACCTACTCAGCTCTACCCACATGTACACGCACACAAGGTAAGAAGAAGAAGAAGGTAGTTCTTTTGTGGCGTGTCAGTCCGTTCGTCTGTTTCGCTAGAGTTGTGACGAGCACACTAGAATTTCATTAAGAACATTTTTAAAAGTATTGGTTCCTCAACTGGCGTAATTTTCCGAGCAGCATTAAGAGAAAAATGGAGCAAATTCGAAATTTTAAAAAAAGAAAAAAGAAAAGCTGTTACTAAAAATGTGAACTTACTTTCACTTATAAATTTGGTTTGAGTTCAAACAAAGCTTTTTAACATTTTTGTGACAAGGTTTTTACTTTTTATTTTTTAATGTGAAAGTTTCTCCTCAATTTATAATTTGGGGGTATGGCTAGTCACGTCTTAAAAAAAATAACCCGAAAAAAAAGAAAGTTTAGAAATCACCTTGGAAAAATAAATTTGACCAATTTTCGTGGTAACCTTCTTAACGTCTGCAGTTTCTTAACAAAATTTCACTTTCTCACACTTTTTTAAAATATACTTCCCATTAGAATAAATAATGGTAATCAATAATGGTATTTAAATGGTAGTCGTAATGTTGATAATGAAGAAAAAATGTTAAAAACCTTCCAAATGGCATATCACCATTTATTGAATAATTGAAATGAACAATAATTTTTTCATTTTTTAAAACTGCTTCTTAATCTTCTTGTGCATTTAATTTCTTTGTTTGTATTTTTCAAAAAATGATTACGTATTCATGGCAACAAGTATTGTTTTTTTTTTTTCATTTGTGGATGAACTTTGGCCTCAGTTGACTTTTTTTAACATAAAGTGTGGGTTTTTAAAAATATAAAAAAAAAACACACACACAAATTTGAGTTTGTTTCTTTTCAAAAATCTTCGCGCGTGAAATAGTGTCCGTTTCTAATATTTGCTAATTGTGTAAGGAGATTGTATTTTTATGGAAATGTATGAATTTATTTAAGAAAGTTGTATGTATTTTTAAGGCACAGAGTGAGAAGCGAACTCGCTACCCCAGTTCATGTGTGTAAAACCGAGGTTTGTCGGTCTGACCCACTTCCAAAAATGCCCAAATAAACAGCTTATGTACTAAAAATTCCCCTTAAAAAGAAAACTTATTTTTAGTGTTGTAGGGTTTTTTGTAACAAAAATCCTTACGCTTGTTGTTTGTAAAATCCTGCCTGTTGACAAATATAGTGAATTTAAAATGTTTAAAGATCAGTTTTTACTTTTTACAACTTGATGTTTTAGTATTTTCTTAAGTTGTAAAAAAAAAAAAACAACTCGTTCCCTGGAGATTTCGTTTTTTTTTTTTTTTTTTTTAGGTACCGCTAAAAATTGAGCTAAAAACCTTAAAATTACGGATTTCAAATTTTTTTATTTTTATTTGAAAGAATCTCTATAAAACTAAAGAAATAATTTCACATATTTCAATTTGAAAACATTTGCACCGTCAATTTATCATCGATTTGCCATAATTAAAGAAAAAAGTGATATCAGAAAATTTAAGACACATAGTGGTTGTTTTAAAGAAAATAAATAAAAGTAAAGATTAATGAATATAATTTCTGAAAAAAAATTACTTGCTTTCCGCTTAAAATAACGAAAACCCATTTTTAAACACAGCGTAATAATGCCGTGGTAATTCCACCTGTCAACTCAACAAGTTCATCATAGGCTAAAAAAAAACTAAAAAGTAGCAGTTACTCCCGCGTTATCCACTTAAATAAACAAAACTCTTAAATTAAATTTAATAATTAAAAATATGAAAGAATAAAACTACGAAAATACAGAAACTGGTTTCGTTTATGTTAAAAAAAAAAAAAAAAAAAAAAAATGACGTTTTTATGTTTCAACCAGTAAGTTCAGATATTTTAATTTTTTACCAATATTAATCAAAAGAGGTATTTCTACATTGTTGAATTATAATTCCGATTTGATTTTTCGTAAAAAAAATAATCTGGCAGTTGTAAAAAAAAAAAAAGAAATTTAAAACACCTGATGCGAAAATGACATTATTGTTCAAAAATAAAAAATCTTTATTTAATAAAAAATCTCTTTTGTCATCAGCATCCAGAAGAATTTCAAAATCACACTGAAAAATTACACATTTTTCAAAAATATATTTAAAGGTTTTCCTTCCTGTCAAATCTGAAAGAATGTTTTAAAATACATTATTTAAGCATTAAAAAGCACATCTATTTTTTTTTTGGTCGTACCTCTAATTTTTATCAACAAGAGTTGAAGAAAAAAGATGTGACTAAAAAAAGACATGTCATTTAGGTACCACCATGGATTAAAAACAAAAAACGAAACTTTAAAAATAGATTTTTAAATAATTTAAAAACCTCTTCGAAGTTAAATTTTGGTTTTTATTTATTTGAACGAAAAACTGATCTGTAAAAATAAAAATTTTACGTTATAAAATATTTTTATTTAAACATTGTTACGTTCACTCATTAAACATCAATTTTCAAAAACTAAAAAACAAATTAAAAAATCTCTGCAAAGTTCAATATTGATTTTATTAGACATTTGTTTAGAAGTAAATTAGTCAATTTAAGGATTAATGAAGTGGATTTTGTAAAAAAAATAGTTACTTTTTGCTTAAACAGCGAAATTAATGTTTATGTACGGTAGCCCTTGCTCTGTCATCAATATCATAGGTCAACAACAGTAGTTTTCTACTGTTACTTCCACTTTAAAAAAGTCGCAAAAACTTAACTACAGAGCACGAAACAAGTAGAATCTAGAAATTAGTATTACGGTTAAAGATACGTTCTTTAACCGTATGTAACCAATAGTTTATATTTTTTATTCTATAGGCTTTTAGAAAACTTACAAAATTGAATGATGTAAATTCTTTTTTACTAGAGTAAACGTAAAAAAAATTAAGTGATATTTTTGATTTTTGCTCATTTTTTATTTTTTAAATTTTCTTACCTATTTAATCATACCCAATGAGATCTCTCTTAATTATTTTAAAATTTATTAAACTAAAAGAAGTGCTAAAAATTGGTGTGTGTGTGTGGGGAAATTGATAGACATATTGAATTGATACTTTTAATTGATTGCAGTCACAGAATTATTTCCTTTTTGAACTTCTGTACAAAAAATAATTTAATAATTGCAAAAATTAAAAAAAATTGTTCACACTCAAAATAAAACTTTGTCACTTTCAACTCGACCTATATTGTAGAAAAATTGCTACCAAAATAAGGTCATTGGCAAAGAGTGATCAAAGTGTAAGAACAATAAGAAACAGTTTGAATAAAACAAATATTGAATTTTCAAGAACATGAGTCATTATTATGAATAGTGATTAAATCTCTTGATAAAATGAATTCATTGTTAAAAGAATTCAGATATTACTGAATTGATGTCTACTTTTAAAAGCTTCGTCATGAAGAAAGTTTTCCAATGCCCTGATTATCCCAACTTAATGATTAGATTTTCTTCAATTGATACTCTGTTGGTTTGCATTGACTTTCGAAAGACACACTTTTCTTTGATTCAAAGAATTATTTTCTGTGTAAAATTTCACTTTTTAGTGGTTAATTTCCTTATTGTAAGACCCAATAACCGATGAAATTTTTGTTCCTCCAACTGCTCGCCAAGATCTCACAAGGAGTGAAGCTTTGCTTTTTTCTTCTTTTTCTTTAAGAATCTCAATTCCTTTCAAAATGAATAACAAAATTGAATTTCATATTTGGCTTTTATTGTTGCTATTAATGATTGTTGTTGACAAATTTGACACCTTTGAATGGATCCTATTTCCTTTACAAATATATATCACTTTTTAAACAAACGACCACATAAAAAGATTCTTTTTATTTTATTTTTTTTTGAAAAGTGTTTTCCTACCAGCTGTGAAATTAATAATTGTATACTTTCTAAAGATTTTGTTGTATATTTGAGAAACACACTGTGAAAAAAAAATGCATCCTATTTATTTTCATGACAGCACAATAACACTGTTGAACAGAGCAAATTTTCAGTGATAACATTTTTTTCCCATATAGTCACCAACATTGGTTATGCATTTTTAAGATTCTGCATGCTGGATTCATAAAATTTTACATCAGAGGAATTGACCTACTTTTTTACACATATCACTGTTATTCCTACTGAAACACTATCACATAAATGTGCTCGTATCCATTGTTTGGTCACTGTAAACATTCAGCAAGCATCAAATGTTGGCAGGAGCAACTTCTACATGAAAGAATTGAATGATACACCTCTGCTTTGTATACACTTTCATGCCAGATGGCATTTTGCCACTTGGTTGTAACAAAGCATAAAAAATGGCTACAGGTTACTAGTAAGATCTAACCTCTTGCCATACAACAAACATCTACTGGTGATGTTATGGGTCAACATAATAGGAGGCATTACTTTTAGAGCTATATATATAAAAACGTGTATATTAACTCCCAAAATTAAAAGGTTATCTATGCATAATTTTTTTTTGTTTTAGTAATGTTAAAAAATCATTTTTATTCTTTTAAATAATGGAAAATGGTTTGGTAGCCAGTGTTTTCATTTATCTCTTAATTTTTAAGATGAACCTTATCAATTATTGCTCATTTTATTAAAACTTCTCAGATGATCATTCTTTGCACATTCGGGTACTATGTGCATTGGAAATAAAGAACTTTAACTTGGCAAGACTTGAACTCACATTCCTTTACTTTCACAATTGCAAGAATATCTTTCTGAGCATCATTGTCCTATGAGTGTTAAACTTTGGAAAAGAATTGCGAAGAAATGTCTGCATTGATGCAAGAAGCTTTTAGTGATGATACTTTGTGTAGAACAGCTATGGTCAAATGACATTAACCTTTTAAAGAAGGTCAGTTTTATACTGAGATAATGACCAACCAGTTCTGCCAATAAGGTACTTTTTATCTGCTTGTAAGTGGATATATTCCAAGATCCCCAGTAGATACCTGAAGCTGCCAATAGTACATGACAAGTCATATCCCCTGTTTCTTTCTTTCTTCTACACACATACCTGTGATCAAATTTTCTTTTAAATATATATATATATATATATAATATATATGTATATATATATATATATATATATATAAGGTATTATAGCTAATAATAAAGTAGACCCTACTGTAATCAGTTACCTGATGAATAGAAGATTCATTCTTATCTAAGAAAGAATAAAACAGATGAGGTTGCTAAGATAAGCAACCTCATCAGTTTTATTCTTTCCTATTAAGTCAAGATCTTTGACCTTTTCACTTAAAGGAAGCATTTTATGTCTTCTCTTTGGGATATTCAAATTGCAGCATCACTATTCTTATACTTTGTGGCTGTTATTAAGTAAAACTTGTTTATTTTTGGAGTTGACAACAGGAAACTTAAATGATGTAAACGGAAGCTAGAAAGGGACTGTTGTAAATAAACTTTTTTTAATTTTTTATAAAATATTTAATACAAGTTCTTAAACTGAACATTTTCTTATCAAACACAAGGTTTTGTCTGTTTGAAAGATTCTTTGTCACAAACATCTTGTTGACAAATTAGAATTTTCAAAGGCATTTCCATGCACAGCATCAATATTTTCAGATAAGATGGAAACTGCTGGGTGACCTGGTTGATGATTATCTCTGTGTAAAACTGACCTTTTTTAAAAGGTCAATGATATCTGACCAGAGCTGTTCTGCCAAGAGTTTTCTCTTTAAATGCTTCTTGTATCTGTGTATGCTTTTCTCAAAAGTTTTCCCAAGATTTAACAGAAGAAATAATTAACTGACACAAGATATTCTCTAGCATCTTGCATTAACAATGAAATGAGAACCATTTTATTCTGTTTGAAATTTCAAGAACATTACTGAACATGACTGACACCTGAAGAAGGTGAAGAGTACACTGGTTGAAAACTCATGACTTTAACCCTAAACTTGAGACACTAATGTTAATCATTATATATTTATCAAATGGTTTTTATTAAATCTTATTGTTTTTAAAAGAGTGAATTATTCAGAATAAGTTTTTTGAAAGAGAAAACAAAGTACTTGGTGGGGGAGATAATCAATAAGTTGCAAGAAAGTTTCTCTTATTGAATACTCTTCATTTGTCACCTTGAACCAGCCTAAGTTTAGTAAATAGTTGTTTTCTCTAAATCCATGAATCTAAGTGAAAATGAGTAAAAGAAATATTAAAACTAACTTTTCTGTAATAGAAATTCCATAAAATTGTGGGTAAGAAAATATTTTGCCACTTTTCCAAAGGTTGGGAGCTATCTTGAAATCAGAATTCAATATACTAGCTTTTTACATGAACTTCAGACAGCTATCAGTAACAGTAATGAGAAAGACAACTATCTCAGCCACCAGACAGGCTCAAAGTTTTTTATGATAAACATGTTCATATTCTATTTCTATAAGGATGGTTTTAAGAGCTGTTAAAATGCGTTTTTGCCTTTTCTCTCTGGCTGATAATTGTTAGCTGAGTGTTTATAGTTGCTCTTTAGTAAAGAAATTGGTAGGTTTTTTTTCTCTATGGTTATTTAGGAATAAAAACATTGTAGTGTGAGGAAGGCAATTAATTTGAAAAGCTGAAGATATTATCATTTCTACTTGCATCACTTTTGCAAATCTCTCTTCACCTTCTGATGAACTCATTAAGAAAATATCACATTTCCTTTTCTAATTAACAAACTCTTAATTCAGTAATAATGATTACTTTTAAAAAACTTTTACATTGGGTATTTTCATAATTTTATTTTGTTTGATTCTATCTTGTGATTGTTCCAATGCCCACAATTGAAAGCATCTTTGCTCATGGGATCAAAGAGTACGAAATCAAAAATAAAAAGTAACTTCTTGGCTAATAAAGCTTCCATAATATGATGGACAAAATTTAGTTTTCTTAAAATTGCAAATACAATAAGTTTGAAAGTTTTAATGATGTTCATCTTTTGTTTGTTCAAAGTACTGGGCATCTTGTAATGCTCTTTGGTCACCCCACCCCCCTCATAATTTATTGATGTTAAGTTTAGCTGAACCAGGTGTATGGGCCACAAATCCTCAGGTGTGGTACTTGGTGAAGATCAAAATCATTAGACTGCTAGACAAGCTTGTTAATCACTACATTACAATGAGGCTTGCATTTACGTTTTTGAGCTGATTCGTCTGTTGCTGTTGATTTTACCAAATTGATCTGAAGAAAAATCATGAAAAGAGGATTTTTTTAATTTTTAAAATTTTTTTTACTCAAACCCAAGAGGAGGGATATTATTTTGGTGATAGCCCCACAGCATATTAAACACTGACAACTGTTGTCGGTTTACTCTTTATTATGGCTTGAGATTTCATGTAAAAGTTTTTTTATCAATTTTATTCTAAAATAAGAAAGCTAAATGCTGAGAAAAAAAGGGTGACTTTGCTGTTGAGGTTAAGATTCTCAAGAGGGTCTCAGAGTCAGCTGCTGATTCCATCAATTCATAACGCTAAAGAGTTTTAACCAAAGTATATAAAAAAAAAATGCTGATTTTTCAAAGCTTTCATGTCAAAAATTGTTGCCACATAATTTTCTTTATCTTCAGGTTTGTACTTGATAAATTCTACCTGAGTTAATACCTATTGATGATAAATTTAAAGTGGTTGAGGGAAAAAAAATTAAAATTCTTTGCATGTTGAAAACTTTGTCACAATGCAACTGTTTTTCCTTTCATAATTCACAATAATGAGTTGAGTGAGTTTAATTTTTACTTGATTAAATTTAAAAAGAATGAATGCATTAAGAATTTTGTTTTCTACTTGGAAAATTGTATTTTTTAATTTTCATTTTATATGAATGCTGTAATAGTGGTGTCCAATTTTCTGCCGAGAAATTGAAATTGAATTTTTGAGAAGTTTTTGCCTTTTGGTAAACTTTGGTTCAAAGAATTTAAAGTTGAAAAATGTGATAAAACAGATATTCCTTTGGATATGATTGACAATGTTATGAAACTATATATAAAAAAAAAGAAAGGAAAACTACATGTTCACCACAGTTCTGGTATTTAAGTGACCCTTCCTCACCTCACTTGACGACAGTCTGTAGTGTTTCCTCCTCTTCTCTTTGTTGTATTAGATGTCTCTGAATGAAATAGCATAATGTTGAATTGCATCATTTTTCTGCCATTAGATTGTTCTGGGCCTTTTTTTTTTTTTTTACCCTCTCTTCATTTCCTCTGCATTGACATTGATGTTCTTCTGAAGAAATGGCTTATACAAGTGATGGGTAAATTCAGGTTAAATGTCAAATTCTATGGAATCATACCAATTACAATAAAATTGGTTCGATACAGCCTTCCTCAAAAATGGTATCAGGCTAAATGTATAGGGGTGTGTGTGTGTGTAGTCAGAAAATAATTTGCAACAAATTATCCTATATAGAAAAACAAAGATAATATGGGTTGAGGAAAACAAAAACCTTGGAAAAATTCAATTCATTGAAAATGACTGTAAAAGCAAAAGGGCCGTGCTTTGATAAAACTTTGATACTGGGTTGGGTGTTTCTCATTAATATTGGCCACGGTGGCTTTTGTCGGTCTTTCTCTTAATAATGGCCTTGATGTGGTAGTTTAAGAGATTAAAATCAAGAGGGTTAAGAGGCCACATTTTGCAGGTGACATGATTATGAAACTTCTCAACCAGCCACTCCTGGGTCATGTTGGAGAGAGCAGAGGTTC
This sequence comes from Acanthosepion esculentum, assembly GCA_964036315.1. NCBI lineage: Eukaryota > Metazoa > Mollusca > Cephalopoda > Sepiida > Sepiidae > Acanthosepion > Acanthosepion esculentum. The sequence goes on from OZ038494.1 coordinate 4,764,760, forward strand.
TGCTGGAACATGTATTGCCAACTCTTCAATCCAGAGCTTGATTACAGAGTCTATCACCTCAATGTATGCAGTGATATTTGACCTGAAGTCCTGCAGGAGGAAATGGTGACATGACATGGTTCCTCATTCTCAAAACTTTTTACCTTTGTGGAATTCCCTGTAATAGTTTTTGTGTCTTGGAGAACCTCTGCATAAAATTTATTATATACCATTATGAATATCCCTTTTATATTTTTATCATAGTTCACATGGTAAACTTAACACATGGACACCGTGCATATGTCCTGTACTCGAGTGAGTCACTTAATGATACACAGTTCTTCCACGTACATGTCCTGTCCACTATACATTGAAGGCAGTTTCACACTGACACCATACAGACATCACTGAATACATTTTCTATGATTATGATAATTTTAAATAGTATAAGAGGTTGAAACCTTCATGATAATAAACAAGGATTTTCAAACAATGTACCATACGTGTATAGTAAAATTCCAAATATAAAATTCAACAAACATTACTCAAAAATGCATTAGACTATTTGTTACTGTTCCTCATGGAACCCCTTGCGACCTTTTGCAGAACCCCAGTTAGAAACCCTGCTCTAGAGGCCCCTAGCTCATTCCTCACATTGAACATAAAAGACTTTGCAGTTTTCAAGAAGCTGTGTTTCATGAGTAAAGCAATGAGTACAGGAATACCTTTTTCATTTCTGGTGTTAGATTTGAAGTTAGCATATTCTGAATTTATTGGAGAAAGAAATAAGTTAACACTTGGTGAATACACAGACTTAAATTAAACTGAACCCGTTAAAATTGTGTTCTCAAAAACTTAGCACATCATGCACATATGTTTTGAATAAGATGAACAACATATTTTTGTTTAGGTTTTTTTTTCTTTTTTTTTTAAGTTGTATGCATACAAAATGTTTTCTTTTTTAGACATAATGAATGTAAAAATTGTTAAAGTTTGATTCTGAGTGCTTTTAGCTAAGCTATGGAAACTGAAAAAACCTAACACAGCACCCAAATTGCAATAAAACAAACTTCTGAGCAACCCGAACCGGAAGGAAAAAATATATGGACAGTGTGAAAAGATACGAAGGACAGAAATGGAAACTGAAAAATGTGACTCACTAAGAGAAATAAATGTAAAGTAAATGATATCATCCCAAAGGAGAATAAAATGAATGGATTACTGATTAGATTCTTGACATGATGCAAAGGAGACAGAAAACTCCTCCAAGATACGGAACAGAATACAGAAAACTATACAAGAAAATAAGGACAAAATGCAGGCAGGCTAAAGAAGAGTGACTAAACAAAAAATGTTCTGAAATATAGAGACAGGGTACCACAGTCAAAGGAGATCTGCATAAACAAATAAATGGGAACTAACAGGACAGAAGATATGCTTATCAACAGGCTACATAAAATCAAAGGATGGAAAAAATTCTTCAGCACTAGAACAAGTATATTGGAAAACTCTTACATGATGAAAGAGATCAACCAGCAATACACAAGATTACCGACTGACCTGAAATTCTAAAAACCAAAGTAGAAATGGCACTGGCCAAATTGAACAGAAACAAGGTTATGATGACAGCTTTAGATGAATTTGGCATAGACAAGATTATGGGAATAATAAATGAAATCTACAACAGTGGTGATATACTGGAAGATCTAAGCAGATCTATTTTCCTAGCACTAAGAAACCAGGCACAAACGAATGTGAACTCCACTGAACAATCAGCCTAATGAGCCACATAACAAAACTCATCATCCGTATTCTGATGAATTGAGCGCGCAGCAGAATCAGACCAGAAATAGGACAAGAACAGTGCGGGTTCGTTAAAGACACCGAAACAAGGAATGCAATATTTGTGCTCAGAATGATATCAGAAAGAGCAATACAAATGCAGAAGGACGTGTCCCTATGTTTTATGGATTATGCAAAGGTGTTTGATAAAGAACGTCACAAAGAACTGTTGGAAGGGCTAAGCAACCGTGACATAATTGGGAAGGATATTAGAATAATGAAAAACTTCTACTGGCTGCAAACTGCCTGCATAAAGATAAAAATGAATTCAGCAGATATACAAAAATAGAAAGGAGCATAAGGCAAGGATGTGTCTTCTCACCAGACTTATTCAACCTATACAGCGAGGCAATTCTGAGAGAACTGGAAATTCTACCAGGATCCATCATTGGTGGCCACTATCTTGACAACATATGATATGCAGTTGACACAGTGCTGACAGCAGACATGGAAAGGGAATTACGAAACCTCCTACAGAAGGTAGCAAAGGAGAGCTAGAAGAAGACGGAATGCATGTTCATCAGCAAAAAGATTAGCCCAAAATGCAATTTACAGGTCGGAGACACTAAAATCAAGCAGGTCTGGAAATTTAAATATCTGGGAAGTGTTCTGACAGAGGATGGTAAGTGTGATGCTGAGATCCGAAGACGTATTGGGATGTCCAAAGATGCATTCCAAAAGCTAGGCAGTGTATTATGAGACTGGAACGTCTCGTTGGTAACAAAGAAAAGAGTACTGAGCTGCTACATGATATCTGTCCTCCTTTACGGCAGTGAATGTTGGAAGGTCTCCTCAAAGATGAGACTCCAAGCAACGGAGGTATCGTTCTGCAGAAGGATGCTAAGGATACCATGGACCGAACATGTAAGCAATGATGAGATTTTGGAGAGGATGCCAACAAAGAGGAGACTTATACCTAGCATCAGAAAGAGGAGCTGAAATTTCTGGGACACGTAATGAAAACGGAGGGCTTGGTAAATCTGATACTCACAGGGTGAACAGAGGGAAAAGGGAAAAGCATGACATATTTAATGGATTTAAGCAAGTGGATGGCAGAACAGGGAGAAATAACAAAAAGACAAAACTTACTGAGAGCTACAAGGGACAGGAAGAAATGGAGAGCCATGATCACCTACATCCTGAAGGGACATAGCATATAAAAGATTAGATATTTACAAGGATTTTTTTTTTTATACTACCATAATAAATGGTATATAAGTGCTATCAGTGTATTGGGTGTATTTTGAAATTAAGAAAGTCTAGATTCAGCATATTTTTATACCATACACATGTACATTTTATACCATACACACCATTTTATATTATATATATGCCACTGTATGAATTGGCTGATAAGATTTAGGTATGAATTCACATTTTATATTTCTATTCACTAGCTATCATTTCCCTACCTGCTACAAAATCCGGCAGTTCCAGTTCAAAGCATTGAAATTGACTGTATGATTCATTACAAGAGATTGATTTTTGCTTAAGTCATTGGCTTCATTCATTGGGAGATTGCGCGTGTGCATGTGTGTATGTAAATATATTGGTGTATTAATATGTGATTAAAATTCACCACTGAATAAGTGTACTGTCAAAGGAGATTGTTGAACAATTAAATAATTTAAATACTCATTTCATCATAATGCTGTATATAATATATATATATATAAAATCAAATGAAAATAAATAGAAAAGAAAGAACAGTATTATTATTAATAAATATACATAATAGGCCACGCGAACAGTACGACTTGGAGTGCTTGAAACTCCAACATACTGTTGGCATTGGGGTATTACGTATATTTATTAATATATACTTAATAACTCTGCTATTTTGCATTGAGCACTGTTTTATTTATATCAAAGGAGATATATATATATACACATAATGAATTACTGTTATAGTAAGTTTTATTGTTGCTCAGTATCCTTGATAAGTGCTGAAATATGAAGTGAAGTTGGGAAAGATCAATTCTGCATATAAACAATTGTGACTGGCTGAACAACTGAGCTAAAATCCTCCTCCTAATTCTGTCCTGGGAAGAGAGAAAATGACTAATCCTAGGATTGATTGCCAGCTTCAAATGATGTGTTTGGAAGAAGTGCTGGTATTTGCCAAACTATTTTGGTTGAACCTGGTTGGTGACCATCTTGCACAAGTAGTTCTACTTTTCTTGAACAGATGGAAGACTGAAATCTTGAAAATTCTGTCTTTTATATATATATATATATATATATATGGTGTGATAAAAAACCCAACAAGTTTATGAATAGGAATACAAAAGGATCATTAAGTAACAACAAAGATCAGGATCTTAGTCCAAATGTATTGTTTTGGTGCCCTCCCCCCAAAAAAAAAACCCATTGAAATATGTGAAGTATATCAAAATGTTCATCATGAGGTTTACATATGTTGTGACACACCAAATTCTATCAATTGGTTTGGGGATTGAAACAATTATCATGTATTTTAATACTGACCACAAGGTTTTGATTTTTACTATTGCTGGCCATTTACTTTATCACTATTCCCCTGCCAAGTTATTGTCTGGGTTAATATCTTTTTTGACTGAAAGAGAAATTGATAGGTTTGAATTTTTTTAGTAAAGTTTGAGAAAGTTTTGCTAAAGTTTTTTTAATTATTACTTCTCATATAGATCACGTGAAATGTTAAAACTTTGGGACCATTACAAAAGGGATCAAGAATTTTGGAAGACTCTCATCATTTTTACAAGAAATAAATTGGGAAAAAGTTTTATCAATTTTTATATAACAGAACAATTTTAGGAAAATCTATGACAAAGTTGAACCAATTTTTCATGGGCTACTTGATGGCAGGAGTGGTAAAAAACAAAACTACATGAAATTAGCTAGGTTATATATCCAAACATATTTAAAAATAAAATCTAAAATTTCAGTATCTCCTGTCTTTTGTACACATATGGAGTCATCTAAACCTCACTTTAGTCTTACTCCTATGAAGTCCTAAAGGACAAAACGTGTCACATGAAAAGTTTTTTCCACTTTGTGATTGATTTTCCTAAAAAACAAAAAAATAGATTAAATCTTTGCCATTGGATACATTTGAAAAAAAAAAGACTTGGCAGATTTGAATCAAATGAACAAAATAAATGGATTATTAATATATTTTTAAATTTTTTTCCATTTTTACAATTTTCAACCATAATCTTATAAATTGGCTGAATAAATAAATAAAAAAAATTAACTGGAGAAGCAGAACAGTTGATTAAAATTTCATTATAGATAATTTCTTTTTTCTTTTTCTATTTGTAGAGCATACGTAAAATAATTACTCAAGTGAAATGTTCTTTGAATTTCTTTTCTCATTACAGTTAATTACCTGTTTGGATATCTGAATATTTTCCATTTGGATGTATCACTTCATGGACTAGGATACTAAATATAATCCAGTAACGGACTACCATACTGAGTGGCGTTGCCTTCCTCACTTGTGGAACAAGAAAAACAAAAGGTAAATCACATGTCAATAATTTTGTAAATTTGTAACTGGCTATCAACACAAATGATGTTAAACTGTGGCTATGCAACTCGGCTTTTGGTAATTGTATTCCAGGCTGAGACTGGTGGAGGCCTATTTTCCCTTTTTTAAATTGATTTGTTAGCCATCTTTCTACTTTTACTGCATTCTTTTTTCTTTTTCATTCTTCAGTTAATCTTTTTTTTTCTCTCTTTTTTTTGTCTTTCTCTCAATCATCATCATCATCATGAATTTCAATTGACATCTCATCTTGCCTCTAATTGGTTTTTCTTTTTTTTATTTCAAAATTAGTTAATTTTCATTTTCTTCCTCTTTTCTGTAAATTTTTCTCCTGTTCTGCCCTGTATTTTTTTTTCTGTATTTTCTTTATTTGTCTCTCTATACAGTTTTTCTATCAGCTTAGATTATTCTATTTGTATATCAACATCTCTCCTCCTTTTTTTGCATTAATTTTAACCCCTTCAGAAAAAAATTGCCTGTGTATAGTGCAAACAGTCACCAAAAATGCATGTTTTCATACCTCTTCAAAAAAAAAAAAGATTTACTTGTGGATAGTGGGGGACTCCCTATTTTTTGTGTAAAAAGCTAATAATAAAAACTTGCCCTATACTCAAGTATATACAGTAATTAATCCACAGACTAATAACAATTGAAAGAGGTCAAATACATGAAAATAAATACCAACATTAATAATTATAATAATCCAGTTGATCTTAACAAAAGTGTTCCTCCATTGAATCTTTCTCTTCTGATCATCAAAAAATCTCGTCTGACAAGGTTTTTATCTACTTGTATTCATTTATTTTCTTTTGATGTTACGTACATTTTCTTTGTCTCTATTTGTTGATATCATGTCCCAAGCCACCAACCAAGGATTCCCTTAGTCCAGAGAGCTTGGGAACTCTCTCAACCCTGATCCAGTTTTACCCCTAAGATCTCTATTCTGTTTCCCATAATTTTATACCTCACCTACTTCTTTAATATAGAACAGGTGAGAATTTTCTCATTCCCTCTCCTGAAAGACTTGAGGCACAACCATTTTGAGACTGTACTTTTGTAGTTTGGGTTGAACAGAACAATGAAAAATGAAAAGTTTCATTTTTGTAGATTAGTTGGCTTTATAGCAAAGGGCCTATATATTATTTATTCAATTTAGTCAGGCACAAGGCCATACTAGTTGAGTACCTAGTGGGGTTAAAATTCACAGTGATAATTGGTCTATAGGATGACCTTGCAAGTTACCATGGTACAGTGAATATGTTTTGTTACTGCCACATCTTGTCTGGTGCTCCTGCTTTATATCTTGAAATTCTTGACAAAATCCAAAGATAAGTCTGTAATGTAATGGGTCCAGACCTGGCATCTTGACTTTCATACCACCATGATGTGGCTTGTCTACAAATATTTCCATGTCAATTGTTTTAATGATCTCTCCTTTTTACCTCGACCACATCAATTTAAGCATACTACTAGATTGGCAATTAGGTCTCATCATTATACTGTTGAATTAGCTCGATGTAATTGTAAGTGTTATTCTAATAGTTTCTTTATTCCTTACCTGTGGAACTCTCTTCTGATATCTTGATTCCCTGCCACCTACCATATTCAAAAATTGAAATGCAACATCAATCACAATTTTCTGTTTTCTTGAATCCTGTTCTTTCATTGTGCTTTCTCTTCATTAGACTCGTTCTCTTTTTTTTATCTTAATATCATTATCACCTTGCTTGGGAAAATGATTAAAAAAAAAATTGATATGCTATTATCTGCATTTGTATCTCTTTTACATGTTTTTATGCAGACAGACCTCTTATTTAGCTTCATATAACTCACTTTTTCAAAGATTTATGAAAATTGTGAAAATTTTTCAGATTCTGATGTGTTTCAAGCCAAAAAAAAAAGCAAAACAAAATGTGGTTCATATCATTGTATACGTTGATAATAGTCACCATCTGTTTTTTAAATTGAAAATTTACTTTGCATCTTTTGACATTCTGTTGATACCATCACTTCACACATTAAAAGGAAATTTCAAAGGAAGTTGTTAGTTTATTGTAATTTTAAACTGCTAGAGACGTGCTTAGAGAAGTGGTGAAATAATATCAGATGTGCTAAATTTGACTTTTATCTGTTTTTCCTTTTGTCTTATTAATCAAAATCAACTTGAAAGAGATCAACACTAAGTTACAGTGAAACAACTTCAAGCTTTTCCCCACCATTTTTGTTGCTGCAAAGGCTGAAATGAATGAAGCTGATTGTTAAAGTTGATTGATGTTCAGAAAGTCTAGTCATGCACATTTTGTATAAATCTTACATGAATCTATATGATTTATATAGCATGCATATAATCGGACTGGAATTACTTGAACCTCTCTTTCCAGCTTTGGTAGAGGTTAAAATCATTTGTGGTCTTGTGAGGGATGACTTATTCTCACTCTGCAGCCTCTTTACCCCAGAGGCAACATCACAAGCCTATTGATACTCTATTGTTACTTCCATAACAAATGTTCAGATGAACGCCATAGGACATGCCATGCTACTTCCACAGAGTTGAATCACTCTCCTTTCCTCCTCCTCCCTATTGTAAATATTAGGATGAAGTTCTTCTCAAATATCTTTTCCCCTGAGAACTATTACTTTGTGGGACACTCACACATGGGTACTTCCATGAACACTTCACTCTTCACCTCTTCCAGTCAAAATTGTTATCGTTGTAATTTTTCCTGGGTAGCTTTCGAGCCTTGTATCAGGTGATGCATTTGTATATTATCTGTAACTGTTTTGCTGTAATAAATCTAATAACATGATAAATGAATCCTGCTTTGATTCAAATTTGGAGTTGGCAAGTGGCACTCTTCTGTTTGTGTGGCATGGTAAAATTAACTTGCAAATAGTTGAATGCACAGATACTACACTGATCTCAGTTTAAGATTTGCTCTAAGCTGGTGCATCTATTTACAACAACACCTAAAAATGTAAACTTTGCCTAGAGGAATATAATAAACTCTATATATAGAGCATACAAAAGGATTAGTGACATTTAAACTGAAGATCAATTGAGATGTGAAACTGACAGGTACCATGAGTGTTGATTGCTATGCACACACACACACACACACACACACACACACACACACACACACACACACACACACACATGTATGTATGTTACTGAAAATTCTTCAGCCTGAAAAAGATGTCCTTCAAAAAACATATTTTCATGTTTAATCATTTGATCAAATTCTGCTAAATGGATTGAACTGATAAATTTTCAGCACCCTCTTATATATAGTATATCCTTGGAAATCTGTTAAACTATTTTTTCCTTTCTTTGAGATATCAGTATATAGCTTAAGTTTGCATGTTGGGCAATTCACAAATTCTTCCTTTGGTTTCTTATCTCATCTTCCAGTGTATATGTTCTGCCTTTTGGGATGGATTCTCCAGTATCAGACTTTAGTCAAATGTTCTCTTCCAGCTTCAGTAGCCAACTTTGATACTAAAATATATGAAATTTATGAGACAGACAATCTCTCAAGATATGAGATGTGAGTTCAGATTGCATTTGAATCTGAATTCCTGAAAACTAAATTGGTTAGAAACATGCTTGTAAAGAGTAACAAAAAATATGAAACTCGTCAATTAATAATAAAAATACATCTCACAACTGCCAAACAACATTGAAGTACTATTGCTATTTAAAAAAAAGAGATCAACCTACATTTTGATTATGTCGAGAGATGATAACTGTACTTGTGCACAACATGCTTCTTTCACTGTCTTTTCAATTCTTCTAGTTTTCTGCATATTACTGGTGCAACTTGTTATATCTTTTACCTCCTGTTTGCTGGCACATTTTGGCCTAAATAAAAATAGAAAAAGTAGCTTCACATGAGACTTGAACTCACACCCCCTACTTTAAGAGGTCCTCATTTGTCATGAATGCCGTATAAAGAGCAATAAAAAATATAATACTAACCAAAAACTGGCAATGAATATACATCATCTCACAACCACCAAACAACATTTAAGTACTATTGCTATTTAAACTATGACCGGGTTGTCAACAATGCAGCATGGAATAAAGTCAAAAGAAAGAAATAGGGGCAGAAAGACCAAGATGAAGAAGTCTGACTCATCAATGAAGCTTCAAAATAGACTAAATGACTAAGGCATTGGCCATGGATTCTCCTGAGGTTTGGGATAGATGAGTTCAAATATCATCAAAAATGGCTGTTCTTTTATTTTGAATTGTCACAGAATTCTTATGACAACAGTTATTTGGGCAACAAATATTGCAGTAAAAAGCAGAAAAATAAAGAAATTAGTCCAAACTAATTATGTATCATGATGCAAATATTTTCTTTTGGAATCTCAAAAGAATTTAACAGAATGACCAATAATTTAATAACTGAAGAATAGATGAGCTATATATATGATGAGAAGCAAAAAAATGGAGAACTTAGTCAAAGACTGGTCAAAATGAAAATAGTTTGTTTTAGAATGTTGGAAAAATTTAACTCACTTTGTACATTCCAGGTTGCTTTGTGGTTCATGGAAAAGAAGAAACACTTAGGCAAGAGAGGAAAGCAAAAATTTCACAGAAAAGATGCCTTTTGAAATATTAAAGAATAAAGAAACTCTGCTTTCCTCGTTTTATAAAAGATAGCTTGAGAACCAAATGTCTCACAACAAACAAAACATGGCAAATAGATATTATTGAAGCTTGTTTATTTGATTGTGTGACTTTTTTTTTGTCTGACTTTGAAAATGCAATGTTTACCTATTTTTCCTCTCTTTGTTACTTTTATGTGCTGTTTACAGAAAACAGCTCAATTTTATATATATATATAAAATAATGTATGTTTTTTGTTTAATGTTTGTGGTTATGCAT